>OY856187.1:28427698-28543605 GCA_963693315.1 Diogma glabrata | reverse complement strand
TATGAATAGCGATCGTTACTTATCATATCCACCAATGGATTATCCACCTATAGAATTTTCAACGCCACCACCATTGCCTTTACAAACACATAATCTACAAAGTGGACTACCATCGAATAATATACAAAATGGTCCATTACTGAGTATTGGTGGTGGTGGTACATTAAGACGTGGACAACGTTTAGTACCACCACCAGATGTAACACATCATACAACTCATGGTAAATCACAAAACGATTTACATTCACAATTAAATGGTAACGGTTTAGGAATGTCACCATCAGCAACCTCAACATCATCACAACATCAACAATTAAGTAATAATAATAGTACAATATCACAAAATATGTCATCACAAACAATATCGTCGACACCAAAACAACCGCAAGGTATCTTAAAAGATCCATCAAAGCTACGACAAAATCAAAATCTAAACAATTTACAAATTTTAAATGTACAAAATGTAATACCATCGGGTCTAGGTAATAATTTAATTGTGGGTGGTTATGACCCAACAACAACAAATCTTAGTTCATTCAATACATCTATGGGTTATACAGACGCTGATGGTCATTTAGTATAGAATCAAATTTATTTTACTAGTTTTTATTATTTAAACAAAAAATTTCAACAAAATTGTGATAAATTAATTTTTTGTTTTTCTTATAAATAAACCAATATTACTTTTTTTATGATCAAAATACTCTTTTACAAAAAAAAAACTATTTACTATTTTATAAATAATAATTTTGATCTCAAATTATAAATAAAACAAATACAATAAATAAGTTTACAAAAAATAAAAGTCCGATCAAACATAAAAACAACAAACACAAAAAAAGAATATAATCTCATTATTATTTTTATTATATATGTATAATTTCAAATTATCTAAATATAATAAAATAAACAAAACAAAAAATCAAAGAATAAACTATTATAATTATATTTTTTACTGTAAATAATAATAAATAATTTAACATTTTTTTTTAATTAATTTTTAAAATAATTAAATCAAAAAAAAATTCACACTAATTTAAATATGAAAAATAACAAAATGGATGTTAAATGTATATTACGTAATGAAAAAAAAATAAAATAAATTAAATTTGTTTCTAAAATATTATTATTATTATTATTATATATATAAATATTATTAATTCATTCATTATTTTATTGCAAAACAAAAATATAAATACATAAAGAAAAAAAATTTTTTAAATTAAAAAATTAAAATAATAAAAAGAAAAAATTAAAATATATTATTATAATAAAAAATCAGAACAATCGAATCATGAAACTTCGAAAATTTATTATTAATTAATAAATTATTTAAGTAATTAAATAGTTACATTGTATAAAAAAGTTATTATTATTAAAATTATTAGATTTGTTTATTGTAAATATTTTTTTTATTATTAAAATGTATTATTATAAGAAATAATATTTTATTGAAAATTAGTTATATAACTGTATAAATACAAAAAAATTTAGAGATTATATTGGGGTTTTGATACATGATAAGTAAATTTTTTTGTATATACAATCTTAAAGAAAGCAAAATATTCTATTTAAAATAAATTAATTAATGAGTGAAGAGTAAACATAAAACTCTAAAGTCAAAGTACAGCTGAAAGGAATTAGCTGCTCACTTGTCATGAGATTAATTAATAAATTATGCTTTGCAATTTGTGTTTCCAAGCAAATGTTTGGCAACTTTTTGTTATATTGTGAAACAATTCGAAACAGACTGATCTCTCCTCATTTACAACTCAAATTTGTTTAAAAGTTTTATTTAAATTTTTTAATTTACGAAACAATATTTACAGTTTAGCATATATCTACTATATAGGTTAATGATTTCTAAATATTCTTGTTCTTATTTGAAAAAATCTGATACATTTTTCGCCCATACCAGCACGATTTTGATCAATCAAAAGTACTACCAACCAAAAGCAAAAGTCAAAAAAGAGTAATTGCGTATACATATTTTGTATTATTTTAATTAAATTAAATATTAATTTGACGATAAAAAAATATATTATTAACAATCCCAATATATTCTCTTAGCAAAAACAAACAAAAAATTCATTAAATATAATTTTATAACTAAATTTTAATTTAAATAAATTTATTATTCTCCTTTAAAGATAATAAAAATAAGTAATAATTCAAATTATTTTTTTCATCAGGGATTTTAAATAAAAACAAAAAGTAATTAGTAAATTTAATTAAATTTATTTATCTTATTGGTTTGATTTTTGTTTTTATTTTTAAAATGTCTTCCCCTTGCAATTTTCGTTGTAATAACTTAAATTATTAATATTATTATTATTAAATTATTAAAATATAAAAAACGGAATGAAACTGGTTAATATTTTATCCAGTTCATTCATATTATCCAGTTTTAGTTATAATATAACACAAAAATTTACTCATTTTATTTTATTATAATTATATTAAATAATTAATTTTAAAAATTTTAAGTTTTTTAATTTTAAAAAAACCAAAGAAAAATTTAATAAAGAAAAACATTAAAAATTTTTTTATAAGTTTATTGTTTTTTATTATTATTTATAAAGTTAACATATACTAAAAAGTTCGCATTTCATTCAATATTAGTTCTACAGTTGCAATGCAATAAGCTCTCTGGTTAAAACGTCTGTTTTTTAATGAATCAAAACCTGTTTTTAGACTTCGTTTGGTAGTCCCACTTCAACTAAGGTTAATTAAACTATTTTGAACAAACAGTCTTTTCAGGTATTTTTTACACAGTTAAAAAGTCTCTAAGAAGCATCAGCGTAATAGTACAAGGTAGTTTACCTGTATACTGATGCACATTCTGCACGACTCTTTTTTAATCGTTACAGTGGTATTAAAAATATTAAAACCTGGTTTTTCTAACCGGTGATAGCCGTTGATTTAAAATATACTAGCGATAAAGTTTTTGGGATCTGTTTAGAACTCCAATAGCTGTTTGTGTTACAGTCTAAAGGTTCCTAGCTACCAGTTCCGGTTATCTTACTTAGCTGCAAGTTCAATTACTTTTTTTAGTTGTACTTATACCAGCTTTTCTGTTACTATTGATAGTTATTGATAGTTATGTCATCCTTTCAGGTTTGAAAAACAGCCTATGTATATAATTATGTTAACATACAATAACAACTATTACTAATTTCTCTATTTTTAATTTATTATCTTAATTTATATTTATTTGTACAAATTGAGCAAAATATTTATTTTAATAATTAAAGTGCCTTAAAAATCCCTGTGGAAATAAATAAATGTTGCAGAAACAAAAGAAAATCACAATAGCTTACGTTTAGCTGACGTTAATAGCTACAATTTTGCTTATCAATATATTACTTAAGATTTCCGGTTATATATTGTTAAGTACAATACATATAGTAGAACATCATTCTAAAGCATACTTAAAAGTTTAATTTAATTAATAAACAAATTTTTTAATTACAAAACTAAAACAAAAAAGGTTAGTGTGATGACAATAACATTGTAATATTCTCACCTCAAAAAATATAAATAAAAAATTAACATATAGCAAAAAAACAAACAAATGGTCTCAACAAAATAGTATTTAAAATATTTGAATGAAATATATTTCCATTGAATGCATAATTTTAGTCAATTCGAAACCGAATTTGTTTTTAAGAATAATTTTTTTTAAGGTGGTGGTTCATGGATGTCCATTTGAGTTTAGTCTATTTTAGAGAATTTTAAAGAATTTTTATATGATGTTAGAAAATTGTGATTATTCCTTGTGTTAGTATTGTGAACACATATAATTTAATGAAATATGAAGCTACTGACAACCCTTCTCTTTTATTTTGGAAATTTGTTTTTAACTCATTGAAAAATACATAATTATATATGGGACGTTCCACATCAACTGAAACGCTGCTCTAGATATTTTTTATAAAAGAAACGCTCCAAAACTAAATTTTTTGTGTTGAAAAGAGCTATCGAATGCCGTGTGGCGAACTAAAAATTTTAAAATGGCGACCTTAAAACCGTTGTTTTAATCTAATGTTTTAATCTAAATAAAACAACCATCCGCTGCCAACCCAAATTTAAGATATCAAAAGTTGCGTTTTGGGCTTAAAATCTTGGTAATGATACGTAGTTTCAAATTCCGAATGGTGTTCAAATTTTAATTCCAAAATGATGGCACGAAAATATAAAATATATAATTAATAGTTCCTGGGCCCACGCCGATTTAATGTGATGATTACCACATATTTGATACTTCGTTATGCGCCTGTCCTTGAAGAGTCCGAAAACTTTTGCTCTGCCATTTTTCTCGATTCGGCCGATTTTTCGTTCGGCAAGCTCCGACAAGTGTAGTGAAGAGCTTCTTCGCGACATAGCAGCGAAGTGACATAGCAGGTCGCGCACCTGGATGAGATTTATTTAGCCCCAAGCCAGCTTCAGCCTATGAGATCGAGAAATGATTCCTGCTGCTCCATTACAAATAACCGTGGTGTACGCGAATTTCGAGACCAAATATACGGATAGAAAAAAAACACAAGTGAAATGAGTAGACTCTGGCGACCCCCTTACGCGAAAGAACCACGATCACCACGTCCAACCCTTTACTGTACGTCTATTCCGGCATTTCTCTGGGAATTGGGAATTGAGAATAAAGTGCAATAAATGAAATAAAAAAATATTTTCTAATACGAATTTGTTATTTCCCGCGGCACAGAATACTAGTTATGAAAAAATTGCTATAATGTATTTCTCAATTCCTATTCCACGACGTACCGGAATAGAGGCACTGGACAAGTAAAATTATGAATATTGTTACGGTTGTTATTGTTAGAAAGTGGTACAGGATTATTTATATTAGATGAAAATATGTTAGAAGTAGTAGAACATGAAATAATACCATTTTTGAAAGGATTTGCCTGAACATTCGTTATAATAGTATCACTTACACTTATAAGTGTATCATTAATTTGTGTATTTATTGTTTCAGTTGCAAGTTTCAGTTACTTTGAACTGTTTAGGTTCAATTATACTAATAAATTATTGACATATTCTTTTTGTCGAAGCTGTATATGGTTCCGGTAAATATCCATTATCCGTACAAGTGCCATCAGGAGCCTGGTAATGGAAATACTTAATCCTGTTAGTAGCTCAGAACACATATTAAATCTCACCATTAGCTATCATTCCCCTTTCTTTTCTTTTACAATTTCCATCAATAAGTTATTGTTAATAAATGACTAAATCCCATAATATAATGCACTAATGAAAATTCTACATAAACATATACTGGTAAAGTGTCAACTCCTACCATGCCAATTTATAATCTGTAAATTTATTTTCGGAAAGAAACAATAATCAAGGCTCCAATTATAGGTTCATTCACCCACACATCCACATCCCGTGCATACACACACCTGTACACGCACTCACGACCCCATACCTACCTACGTGCACATCCTCACATAACAACGTATATCCACACACCAAAAGAAAATGGCTACCCCTGAAATGTATCCAGAAATTCAGCACACGGGATGTAGCATGCGGTAAGATATCTGGAGGGGATTATAATTTATCTCCCCGACCTGTTCACTGGGTCACTCCACCCTGATGCGTGAGATAGCACCGATTATCTCCAACCAGCAATTTATATCTTTGATTTCTATTAGGTAACAGTTCATGTCAGAAAAATTTTTTGTATTTGTTTTGAATTATTTTTTTTCACATATATTTATAATTTATATCAACACAGAGTTGTAATTGAATTTTTTATTAAGATTACTACTTTCAATTATCACAGTTCATAAGGAAACACAAAAACTAAATTGGTAACTTATATTAACAAGAGTTTCAATAATTTTTCTTTGTTAGGATTACAACTAACAATTATCACAGTTCATAAGAAAACACAAAAACTGCTAAATTTGTAATTTATCATAACACCGAGGTACACTATTTATAGGTTACGATTATAACTAACATTTATCACAGTTTATAAAACTATTATCACAGATTTTTTTATCTATATAATCAGTACGGAAAGAATCTACCATTTATATTTACCAAAATAGTACAGTTTAATCCAAATTTTGTTTCCTTGGTGGTTTTTCTGGATTCTATTTCAAAATCATTTTTTTTTGTTTTCGCAAAAACATGCTACGTATCTACGTCAAAAATCAAAATCCAAAAGCAGTTGTCAACTTTTTAGACATGAAATCGAAAAATCGTCTTTAGACAAAAAGTCGAATTATGATTGATTCATATGAAATGTTGTTGTGATTTTCTTAACGCGGCACAAAACATGTAAAAATTCCTTGTTTGTTTTTAGATTTCAACTTTGTAATACCCAATTGTAATAATGAAAAAAAACCACGCGGCTAACTGCACTATTTAATCGGAACTTTGAAAAAGAATTTGTATGATTTTTTAATTGAATTAAAAAACACGTGAATTCAAAATGAATCCGTACCGATTTTTCTTTTTGATCGAATTTACTCAACCAATACATGAATAAGAGTAATGATAGCAATCAGAGACTTGTTATGAAATGTTGTTATGAAATTAACTAGCACGGCACAAACATATAAATTTGTTCTAAATTGCACTAGTAAATGTAAACTATTTTTATAAAAATGCACTATTTGAAATAATATAATTGATCTAATTAAAAATTTTCTACTTAATTTTAAAGAGAAAAGCGTGAATTCAAAATTAAAATATGGAGGGGCTGAAATCTCACAGCTCTGAGATATCAAGACTTCGGTCTGTGCTAAGGATTTTGATATAGTTTTCGGCAAAAAACTTTTATGCGGACATGGGATTTAGTTACACTCAGCAAACTACTCAAAAACCTCTCCATTTAGTGTTTCGAGAAAATATTACAAAATCACAAATTCATATTTCTTTCCAAATTCCAAAAATATTGTAAAAAATAAATAAAACCAAACTATTTCCAAAATCCTAAAAATTTTCCAAAAATTATTACAAAATCAAATATTAGTATTAAACTTTTTTCAAAAACTCTGAAAATATTGCAAAATTATACAAAATCAAAAATTGAAACTTTTTTCAAAATTCCAAATATTCCAAAAATTAGAATAAAATCAAATATTTAAACTTTTTCTAAATTCTAATAATATTCCAAAAATTCTTAAAAATTCAAAAATTGAAACTTTTTTCAAAATTCTAAAAATATATATAAAATTAAAATTTTTTTTTTAAATGCTAAAAACATTCCAAAAATTGGAATAAAATCAAATATTTAAACTTTTTCTAAATTCTATTAATTTTCCAAAATTTCTTAAAAATTCAAAAATTCAAACTTTTTCCAAAACTAAAAATATTGCAAAAATTATAACAATATCAAAAATTGAAACTTTTTCCAAAATTATAATAAAATCAAAAATTTAAAATTTTTTAAAATTCTAAAAATATTCCAAAAATTCTTACACAATCAAAAATTGAAACTTTTTCAAAATTCCAAAAATATTCAAAAACTATAACAAATTCAAAAATGTCCATGTCCATTTTCATTTTTATTTTCAGCAAACTATTCAAAAACCTTCAATTTAGCGATTGGAGAAAATATTACAAAATCACAAATTCATATTTCTTTCAAAATTCCAAAAATATTGTAAAAATTATAATAAAATCAAACTTTTTTCAACATTCTAAAAATATTCCAAAAATTATTACAAAATTAAAAATTAAATCTTTTCAAAATTCCAAAAATTATAAAAAATCAAAAATTTAAAATTTTTCGAAATTCCAATAATATTCCAAAAATTCTTACAAAATCAAATATTAAAACTTTTTCCAAAATTCTAAAAATATTGCAAAAATTATTACAAAATCAAAAATACATACTTTTTTCAAAATTCCAAAAATATTTCAAAAACTATGACAAATTCAAAAATTTCCATATCCAATTTCATTTTCAATTACATTTACGTCATAAAAACAGCTACATTTTTTTTCCCAAAAAATTGGCTAAAAGAATCAATGAAATCATTTTTTGACAAGCTTGACATTATTTTTTTGACAAAAGTATAATGCCATAATTCTCTATAATAGTAATATATTTTCACGTCATACAAATTATTTATTTTATTTTTTTCCAAAAAATTGGGTAAAAAAATAAATAAAAATTTTTCTTTTGACACACTTGACAACATTTTTTTGACAAACTTATGATGCCATTGTTCTCAATAATAATAAAATAAAATTTCATATCAAACAAAATTTTAATTTAATTTTTTTTTTCCGAAAAATTGGGTAAAAAAATAAATAAAAATCTTTCTTTTGACACACTTGACAACATTTTTTTGACAAACTTATAATGCAATAATCTAGATTTTGGTCTCATATACCAATCCCGACTATCTAAATTTCTCAAAGTTCAATGTTCCTACTCGTAATCACTTAAAATAAACGTTTTTTAAGCAAAAAATATGCAAATTTCCTTGTTTTGACACACTTGATGATTTTTTTGACACACTTCCGGTACAGTTATCAAACACAGCGTCCTTTCGGACCTTTCTCTTGAGTATACCTATTTTCAGAAAAAAAATTTTGGACATCTCTCCAGTGGTTTTCTCTGCAGCGTAGGTAATGACGGTCGGACGGCCGGCCGGCCGGCAGACAGACATACATTTTTTTTTTTGCTTTTTTAGAATCAGTAGGCCCTAAAACGTTGAGAAATGCCAAAAAAAGTTGGGGTAAGAATTTCACTTTGAGCTCATGAATGTAATACTTAGGTCTTTCAGACCGAAGTTATTCCATATGATTGATATTCATGAGAGATTTTACAAAAAACAACAAGAGTAATAAGAGAGCGAAGCTATCTATCGCGTTCTATTTATAGTCTAAAAAACGGTAGCATCAACTGGTAGCATATTTTACTGACTGAAAACCCATTAATGAATCTGTACAACTAAATTATGTTAAAAAAAACATTGATTACAGATGGTAGGAAATCTGTATGGAAACAACACAATTACGAACCAATGACATTGCACAACTGTTTTATGCTAATTTTATAGTGATCAACGATTACAAATTGAATATAAAAAATTACATTAGAAAATAGCACACAACTGGTTTATGATAATTTTTCAACGGAAACCATTGCAGCCGATGACCATGGACTGAGTATAAGAGACTATGTTTAAAGGAAAACGAAAACAATTATAAAAGTCTCCGTTAATGCAAGTTTAATGCGTGTGAGAAAGTAGTGTGTCGCTAAAGTAAGGGAAGTACACAACTGTTTCGTTGATCATCTGACTACTTCGCTACAAAAGTGCCGATTGCGCGGACTCTTCAAAAAAAATTTTTTTAAGGGTTAGAAATTTGTTTTAAAACATGAGAGTAACCTTGTCCTACAAAAATTTGTCTGTTTTTGTCTAGTCCGACAGCCTAAACATACAAAATGTCAATTGTCGGACTCAATAATAGCAGACACATTTTGGTCGGACAAGCTTATGCCCGTGTTTTAAAACAAATTTCCAAGCTCCACAGTTAAAAAAAAATGTGGTAGTAAATTTACAAGATTGCGGTTAATCGGCATTTTTCGGAGCTTGCCGAACGAAAAAGCGGCCGATTTGAGGTAAATGGCAGAACAAACATTTTTTTAAAAATTTCTGTAATTTTCAAAAAAAATCGCCAAAATTCAATCCTTTGTATTATATAGAAAAATTATGAGATTATAAAATCATAAGGAAAAATAAAAATAAACAGGGATACTAACCCTACCTCTATTATTTTTAAACTTTGAATTTTTCTATAATAAATTATCAAAAATTGTAACCATTAAAATTTAAAAAATCCGTAATCCGTCAAATAGTTCATGAGATACATTAAATTGAATATATATGAACCCCGAGGTTTTCAAAAACTACACCTAGCCATAAAGGGAGAACCACTGACGACAAAAAATAATTTTCTTCGTTTTCGAAAC
Organism: Diogma glabrata; assembly: GCA_963693315.1. Taxonomy (NCBI): domain Eukaryota; kingdom Metazoa; phylum Arthropoda; class Insecta; order Diptera; family Cylindrotomidae; genus Diogma; species Diogma glabrata. The sequence goes on along the minus strand of OY856187.1, from coordinate 28,533,641 downwards.
GTTTTGTGTTGGCATTCTCTATGGCACTGCAAAAAATTTGAAGCAAATCAAAAAATGAGTGTCAAAAAAACCAAATTTTTGGTCGAAATTTCACCGGAAAAAGCTCCATTTTCCATATTTTTCATCCACCATTTTGAAAAAAATTTGAACATCATTTCGGCATTTGAAACTACGGAGCATTACCATCATTTTAAGCCCAAGAATGCATCTTTTAAGAACTTAAATTTGTGTTAGCAGCCAAATTGCACTGGTAGTTCTACAATTTAGATCAAAAGAGCGGCCATTTTAAGGCAGCCATTTTGAAATTTTTTAAATTTTATATCTTTAAAAAATGTCTAGATCAGTGTTTCAGTTGACATATAACGTCCCATACATATTTTGTTTTTTTTTAAGAAAGCTGTCCTCCTTTAGCGCCATTATCCTAAACTAATGTGTTCTCTGTTGTCTTCCTTTTTTCAAAAATGTTATAGTTTCTTCATTTTTGTATCCACAAAATTTTAATTCTCATTTTATTCCAAATCCAAAAATGTGAGAAAGAAGATATGATTACAAAAATATGAATCAAGATGTAATAGTTAAACAAATTCATTAACCATGGAAGCAATATTTGAAACTTCACCTGGGTTAATTTGATCATACATATCAAGTCCTAGGTTACACAACTACATGCGTTCTTATTCGTTGATGGACAATAAATCCTATCGCATAATAAAGAAGACATATATCAATATTTCTATACAGGCTGTTTCCGCTTACAAAACATACTTGGAATCCATTCAGATTACAGATTACCAGTTTGACAAAGAAAGTTAAAGATAAAAAGTGTAGATATACGCAGACAGCACAAAGCATATGCGGTCAAAGAACTCATAACTATGCCCTACTGTTTGTTTTTACGCCTAATCAATAGCACGACCCAAGACCCTAATTTTTCCAAAACATGAGGCAATTTAAAGTCGCAACCAGCTCGATGTTGAGCACGATTTTTTTAGTTTGAGTACGTAGTGTTCATGAAAATGTTCTGGATTCGGAAATTTTAACTACCTCAAACAGCAAATTCGAGAAATATCCCACTAGCTGGCTAATTGCCTACCCCATTTTATTTTCGCTTCTGCAAATTTTTAAATTTGTATTTTAGCTTTTTTTTATTTATTCTATATCTTAACATGAAATATTGCTATATGTCATATTTTATTAAATAATAGGATTTGTTTTTTAGTTATTTATTCCTTAAAAATAAATTTAATCCAAGGTGTTATAGGACCCGGGTCTTAAACAGAATTCTATGTGTTGTACCTACACATATTGTAATTCAAATTACATAACACATTTGATTATAAAATAATTTCAAAGAATTAACGTACAACAAATACCTACATATTTTTCAGATCTAAAGGTATTGTGCCGATTGTTCTTAAACACCTTGCCAAACAAAGACATTGCCCATTTTTATTGGGCCATGTAACCGTTTCATCCCTGAAATGTGTGTTTTCAATTTTTAATTTATATTAACCTGTTTCTGACAGTCGACACAATTGAATTTAATAAGATAAGAGTAATGGTGCGCCTGTTACATACAAATATTAATGGAGTTATGACTAAAGCCTTCAAAGATAGCTAATGCTTGCAAAAACTTTGCACTTTCAGAAACATTTTTTCTAGCTTCCAGAATAATTATTATGTATAATAAAGCTTACAAATTGAGATAGAAATTCAATGCCCCTGCAGTCTTCAAGTTCGAACCTCAACTCTTGGTATCTTCTCATATTCTCGTGGTGTCTTCGGATATTCAAAGAATCTAAATAATGAAATGTAAGAGTGCCAAACATATCATTGAAACGTAAATGATATGTTTTCATTTTTTGTGCTTTACATTTGTGTCTTCTTTAATTCCTCTAATGAATCGCAAAACTGAACGAATATCAATTGAATTTCATGAAAATCTACGAAGCTCAGTAGAAACGCTTGGTGATATGATTTACTTATGTGTTTCATTGCCGCTATATCCTTGTTTGAAACAGATGCTTTCGTCTACCGTGGATTATCTATTTCTAATTTTGTTACTTTAGATATATATTTCAAATCTATCAACATTTAACTGTGCTGTCATTTGCTTTTCAATCAAATAATCCATTGTATTCAATAAACAACTTTAACGTTTTTGACGATAGAGAAAAGTTCAATAAAATTTATTATAAACTGTAAAATTAAAATGATTGATGTTCTACTGTAAAAATTTATAACTATAAATCTTACATTTTAAATAATTTATTAATCGATTTAAATGTAAATTCAAAGTTTTAGCTCTTAAAAAAATCTGAATTTATTAATTTTAAACTAATTATTAATATAAAATGCAAAAAAACACAAAAATTAATTGAATGCCAAAAACAATCGACTGATAATTGAACATTTAATAATAAGTTTAATTAACTACTTTTACATTTTTTATTTATAAATAATTTATTCAAGCCTCATACGTCACTCGACTATCCAACAATAAAATTTTGCAGTAAATTATTTGAATAAAAATTTTAGTTTAATTTTCATTTTAGAAACAAACTATTTAAAATTTTGCTCACTAACAACAGAACTGAATTTTTTTTACCTAAATAAAAAATTATTAATGTTTGCATGTAAAAAATAAAACTTTAATTACAATTATTTTTTCACGATTAATATAAATAATTAAATTCAGTTTATTATTATAAATATGCATTTGTAAATAATATGATATAAATAAAAACAATTATAGAATAATAAAACAAAATTATAAAAATCCTGTTAATTATTATATAAATATTAAAACAAAATTATGATGTACATTAAAATAATTCTAAAATTGAACATTTAAAAAAAATAAGAAGTACTTAAATTTTAATAAAAAAATAGATAGAAATCTAGATAAAATTCATAAGAAATAAAATTATAACATTATAAAACAAATAAATTCTAACAAAAACTTATAAATAATTAAACCAACAAAATAATAACAAAAGAAAAAAAGTATATATAAATAAATAATGAATTTTGTTTTAAATTAAATATTATGATAAGAAAATCCATCCTTTTTCATATAAGTATTTTTCCTCTTAAAACAAAATCAAAACACGATTATTAATACTTAAAACAAAAACAAAAAAAGAATTAAAAGTTGCAGCATAATTAATTATGTACCAAAACCATTTGTTTTTCTTTATCGTCTCTAATTAAATTTTAAACAAATTTTGAAATATAATAAAAATAATAAATTATTTAATTTAGCTTAAAAAAATTAAATTTAAAAACATATAAATATATATATAAATAAATAATTAAAATTTGTATGTAAAATTAATTAAAAACAAACAAAAAAATTAATTAACTTAAATAGTTAATTTTTTATTATTTTTTTTAAATAAAAAATGAAATATCAAAAAGAAAATCTAAGAGAAAATAAACAAAAAATATTAAAACAAATTGAGGAGTTGTATGTTTCAAATTTCAATGTTTTATTTGATTTTTCACATTTTTATATCACCTAGTTTCAGTGTCAAAAAGAGTGAAAAGAATCTCAAAGAAGTCCTATCAAAGCTTGGTTCTAAACTTTGTCAATAAAAGAATACGTGTTTCAGTATTTGTAAATTTGTAATGGTTTTATACTGGAAAGGAATTTTAAATAGTTTCTAATTAACCAATTTCTATCTTTCATTGTATTTTTACTTCACCACAATTTTCAATTGTATGAAGTAATGCTGCACTCTATCGAAAAAAAAAATCTTACACACCCAAATTTTGTTTTTTCTTTTGTTTCGAACCGTTCTCTATCTAAATAGTCAAAAAAAATGGTGTATATCTATGTGTGAGTGGGTGGTTGGTTTCGTGACACTCCTGCCTAGGATTTTGATGAAACTTTGGCAAAAGATCCACGTTCACTTGAAAATGGAAGATCTGGATTCATCTGGATGCCGAGGTGGTCCTATATAACTTCTATGACAAAATATATCGTTTTTTTTTTTTTTCAAAAAATCGGCAAACCATAATTATGGTCAAACCATAGCTATGGTTTATATATACCATAAAAAAAGTCACAATTGAGTTATTTTTCACTAATTTTGTGTGTTTTTGCTGAAGTGGGTCCTATTATTTTTTATTCACCTACATATTAAAGTGTTGCTTTATTACTGTGAATTGCGGCCTTAAAGTGTCATTTTTTAACCATATAATTTGTTGTCATAGTTACGTCCAAAATTGTATAGTTATACGGTTTCTTTGAAAAAAATTTGTTTCAAAATTTAGAAATTTTTTAATTTTGATTACGGCGTTTTCGATTCTACAAAATGTGACTTTTTTTGCACTTTTTTTTCAGGTCCATTTTTTCTGTTCGTTTCTCGAAAAAATGTTGACCTGAAAAAATTTGCGTTTTCTTTTCTCGATTTGGATGTAAGTTTCAAACTTTTTGAGGGCAACATTCTTGCATTTTTTGACTTTTTCTCAGGAGACGGTGCAAAAATGTTGCCTTGTATAATATATTAATATAGTATACAAAATAAGAAAAAACATATTTTTAATGATGTAATTTTCTTAAATGAAAATATTTAAATAGATTAAAAATAATAATATACATTAAAAAATTGAATTCTTTCATTTTGTTAAACAAATTTGACAGATCTAAAAAATGTGACTTTTTTCTGTTCGATTCTCAAGTATTTTAAGGGCAAAACTGAAAAAATAAATGCAAAACTACAGAAAAACATGCAAAACTGAGAGAGTTTTGCCCGCTCTGAGGTCAAAACTTAAATCGAGAAACGAAAACGCTATTAGATTAAATGATTTTTTTTAAATATTTTGCTTGCGGCGAATAAAAAATAGTATATGACGCACGGACGTAAGCCATTTTTGACCTAATGTGAGTGCGAACCTCGGGTAGCGCCCCGGTTCGCAAACTCCACATGCGTCCAAAACCTTAGCTTTTCGTCCTTGCATCATAATGTACTAATTTTAATTTATTTTCCCTAATTCCTAATTTTGCTTGATGTTTAAACTAAACTCTTATCATTTATTTTAAAGAAAACGAAAATTGTAGATTTAAGAACTCATTATAGCAATAATTTTGATGATAAAAAAAACACGTCATTACACTTTAAAACCATTTTTATTTTGAGTATTTTTTCTGCCAAAATTTTTTTGGTTTCTAAGACACTTTTCTTTTGAAAAATAACTATTTCTATTATAAAACCAAAACTATATTGCTTTTCGCAGGATGGTACACCGAATAGTTGATATGCCACTACACACTATTAATTTAAAAAAAGAAGAAACTTGTGGGATGCTGTAAAATTAAACAATGGGGTGTGATATTATAAGACGATAAAATAAAATTTAATACAAAAAATAGAAGAATAGCAGAAAGTTTTACTGAATTAAAGGACCCAATATAATTAATTCTATCATCCAAAATAGTATTTTATGCAACAAGGACCTCATGTAGGTTATTGTACCTGGCAAACGAGGTAATGCAGCACGAGAAATGGATGTCGCTTGATTGGTGTAATACCCAGTGTCGGATAGCAACCAAATAAGAAGGGAAAAATATTTTCTTATGTTCAACGAATGCACCGTTATGAGTAATTTGCATAACTTTAGGTTAAGTAAAATAAAATTGTTATTCTAAAAATTGTTAGATACTAAGTCTACAAAATAATAATACCACCATCTATTGTAAAAATATGATCTTAGATTTATTGTCACCTCTCAGAAAAAACCAACTAAATCAAATGGTTTATGACATGACTAAATCTTATACCTATATCTCTACTAATATTTAAATTAACCGCGATATTTACTGCATGATTTAGCAACAAAACCATAATAATGTCAGAATAACTAGTCCTAATTTTATTTGGACAAGTTGGATTTTTGTGTAGGTAATAATTATCATTAATAAGCGGGATAAACTCATTTTGCTATCTGACTTTTATTCATTTAATTTGTATCGTTAAAAAGTGGCAACAAATGAACGCATTATTTACAAATGCAATCACACACTTATATTTTTAATTTATAACTTAAAACTACGGCTGCTATATTCATTTGTCATAATGACGATACCACAAATATGGAGGTCCACACCAAAACGTAACATTTCCAATTTTCTTAGAAAAAAAGTTATGAATGTGGATCGGTTCCAAATACTGAATTACATCGAAAATTCGACTGAAATTGCAACAAAATGCGTAAAATTCCGTAAAATACCGCTATGACATCGACGAGTTGCACCAAAAGGTAACATTTTTACTTTACATTAGCAAATATTACATGCTCTTAGCAAAACAAATCGTAATATTTTCTACCATATTTTTACATACTTTGCCTTTATCTGTAACAACAACACGGAAATATTTTTATTTTAGTTTTAGGCCCATAAATAATTATTTTTAAAATACTCTTTTTTAATATAATTAACTTTGTAGTTAATAACTTTCCGAAAACACACAGTACAATCCGGCTTAACGAAGAGCTTTCATAAGGAGTAATTCGCAAAACAAACAAAACAAATTGTAAAAAAATAACGTTGATCGCACAATTGCTGTAGGGAATACAGTTTCCAACGAGAAAAAGAGAGATATAACTAATTTACTGGTGAAACAGTATGGTGAGACATGGAGAGATTTTGAAGATTTACAATTCTTTATAATGCTGTTGGACGGAGAGCGACCAACTCCTGGAATTGAACAGTTCCAAACTGATCAGCTTGTGGAAATTTGTGATTGTTGCGAAGAAGAATGTGCTCTTGGAATTTAAGTTTTTCCTTTAAAATAAATAATATCTCTAAAACCTCTTTTTCTATTAATATGGAAAAGTGACATTTGTCATAACTTTAAAGTAACGTTCTTCCTACAATGGTAATAGAAGTAGTAGGTCATAATCAAAGAGTTACATTTATAAAATGGTCTCACCAAAACACTACATTACCAATTGGTTGCACCAAAACGTAACATTTTTTTTAAATATATATAATTATCATGTTTTTGGAATCATCATATTCAAATTATGACTGACCTAATTTATTTATGCTTAAACAAGGATTGTTTTTCCCCTTTGTGAAATAGAGCTTGCTTAAGACTTTAATAGTGTAATCACATTTTCTCAAATTGTGTAAAATCATTTAACGTTAGGTCGTTCAATAAGTCCGTTCAATAAGTAAGAAAAAAACAACATTTTGACAAAACTCGATTTTTTTATTCAACATAGTTGCCTTCGAGGGCGATACAACGAGTATAGCGATTTTCCATCTTTTCTATACCACTTTTATAGTACGATTTCTCTTTCTCGTCAAAATAGGCCTCAGTTTCAGCGATTACTTCATCATTGGACTTAAATTTCTTTCCAGCAAGCATTCTCTTGAGATCTGAAAACAGGAAAAAGTCGCTGGGGGCTAAATCTGGAGAATATGGTGGGTGGGTAAGCAATTCAAAGCCCAATTCATTCAATTTTGCCATCGTTTTCATCGATCTGTGACACGGTGCATTATCTTGGTGAAACAACACTTTTTTCTTTTGCAAATGTGGCCGTTTCTTTGCGATTTCAGCCTTCAATCGATCCAAAAGTTCACAGTAATACTCGCTGTTGATGGTGGTTCCTTTTTGGAGATAGTCGATGAATATTATTCCGTTCGTATCCCAAAATACAGACGCCATCACCTTACCGGCCGACTGTTGCGTCTTTGCTCGCTTTGGATTCGGTTCGTCAACTGCTGTCCACTCAGCTGACTGTCTTTTGGATTCTGGTGTGTAATTGTGAAGCCATGTCTCATCCATTGTCACATATCTACGATAGAATTCCCTTTTATTGCGGTTTAACAGTTCCAAAGACTCCTCCGAAGCATCGATTCGTTGTTGTTTTTGGTCGACTGTGAGCTCACGCGGCACCCAATTTGCACAGAGCTTTCGCATACCCAAATGTTCATGTAAAATGGTAAAAACACTACAATCTGCTACCTTTACAATGTCAGCTATTTCGTGCACCTTCAATTTGCGATCGTTCATAACCAATTTGTGGATTTTTTTTATGTTTTCTGGAATAACAGCCTCATTTGGGCGTCCACTGCGCTCTGCATCTTTTGTGCTGGTACGACCACATTTAAATTCAGCCATCCACTTCTCTACCATTTGTCTCGATGGAGCAGAGTTTGGATAATGTTTATCAAGCCATTGTTTGGTTTCCACTGTATTTTTTTTCATCAAAAAGCAATGCTTTATTAAAATTCGAAATTCACTTTTTTCCATTTTTTTTCAAAAACAAAAGTTGCTTCACACAAAATGCTATAACTCACGAATAAATAGTCAGATTGCTTTCAAATTTATACACGTATCGTTTGAAGGTTAGTACTAAATAAAAATCATATGGACTTATTGAATGACCTAGTATGATGGAAATGTAACGTTTTGGTGTGGACCTCCTCAAATATTAGGTTAGGAAAGTATCGTAATGTATCAGAAGATCCTAGTCATAAGAGTCGTACATCAAATAATTTTGCATTTATGCACGAAAGTTCTATAATGGACACCCATAATATAATAGTAATGGGTCTATCCCTCTACTACAAGCGTAACGTTCAAATTGCAATATGGGTACCGAGGTCGACTGAGCGCTATAGGTAAAGAGTGTAATTCATGGAGCGCCGCGTGTTACATTTTTTATTGTTCTTTTTTAAATAACACTAAAATTTTTGTTTTTTATTCATAGAAACATAAAATTCAAAAAAAAATTCGTTTTACGAATTTTGAATTGATCGATAATGTAGTTTTTTAAAGTTATTATTACTGTCTTTTTCCGTTTCGTTCAAATGAATATAACTAGGATATTAACAAGATATTTAATAATTTTTTTTGATAGGCAGGCATAATTTCATTCCCACGAAAACGAAAACTTATATTTGAGTACGTATTTCTCTTGGACCACCTAAACTGAAATAAAAAAAATTGTAAAATACTTAAAATTATTTGTAAATTATACCTAGCCTTTTTGTTGTTAAATTCAAATAAATAATCCATCCGATCAGCTGATGATGACGTAGTCATACATAAAAAATCTATAAAAGAAACAGAAACACAAAATAATTATAAGTTCATGTTTATTTTCAACACTAATGAATATACTTACTCTTAGCATAATTCCTTAGATATATTTCTGCACAACACGAAACAAACACATTTTTTATGGTATTATATTAATTTAATTTAATTCACTTACAAAATCACTTTAATTAAAAATGTAAACAAAAACATAACCAAATCAATTCGGCTGAAAAATACATTGTTAATTGTCAATATTAAACCGGTTAATTAATAATTATTGGAACATGCTCAAATGGTATAATAATCTTTCGGTTTTAGCTCTTATTGATTTGAAATTATGTAGACGTTTGTAATATTTAAGAAATTCATAGAAAAATATGGAGGGGGTGAAATCTCACAGCTCTGAGATATCAAGACTTCGGTCTGAGTTAAGGATTTTGATATAGTTGTTTTTAGTTTTGGGCAGCGATGTATATCAAACATAACTCTTTGTTAAAGTACAAGTATTTTTTATCTCTGTTTAGAAATTTATTACAAAACTAACACGAAACACCAATACGTTGCTGGAAAATTATAAAAGATCATAAATTTATCGCTTCGAGAAAATATTACAAAATCACAAATTCATATTTCTTTCAGAACTCCAAAAATATTGTAAAAATTTAATAAAATCAAATTTTGTGGTCTAATGGTCTATCTATGTGGTCTAAAAATAGATAGAAAGTGTAATGATATAATTTACACATGGCCAAACCGCGGCTCGCGAGCCGCATGCGGCTCTCCCAAGTAACAAATTTTGTTTACAAATTTATTACAGTACATATACTCTGTAATCGTAAAGTTACAGTGGTAACTGTACCGTAAACGTTCAGTAAGTGTTTCGTATACATTTTGGGGAATAATTTTGGCTTTTACTGAACGTTTACGGATATCAATTTGCGTAAGAATTATGTATGATTACAAACACGTACGTAGTGTTACAGAAAGCAAAATGTATGCGATTTTTATCACTACGGATTACTTACAAAAAAGTTACAATCACATACTTTAATACGAAGTTTTAGATGATTTTTGTAAACAAAAAATCTAAATAAATATACAAATACAATAATATATTTTATGTTTATAAAATGCAAATATTATATTTTGGCATAACTAATTTTGTATAGTTGGATGTCAAAATTTACAACCGAATAATAAAATTTCGATTAAATTTTCGAAATACTTTTAAATTAATAATGCGCCATAAAAATAATAAGTTATTAAATATAATTTAAAAAAAAATTGTATATGTCAATTTATTTTAGAGAGATAAAATTATATAAAATTTGTTTTATTATTTTCATAAATTTAAGTTTTTCTAAAATACTTATAACATAAGTTATAAAACCCAATAAAGTTTCATTAAATGTATTTTGTTATTTTTTTTAAATACAGTCAAATATTAATTTTGCATAAAAATGGCTGAGTTTCCAATTGTAAGCTTTCAAATACAAGTTAGCCCTATGTAGATATACAGAGAGTGCACAGAATATATACATTTACATTTTATTTACATTTACACTTCCATGTTTAAAATGTTAACATGTTAACGTAATGTAAACGCTATGTGTTTGATCTGTAAACATAATCATACAATTACAACTTCCAATTCAAAGAGTTTACATGTATAAATTATGTAAACGTTTAGTATTAGTCTCGTTGTTGTGCATTTACATTTACACCTTCCTTTTACAAATATTTACTTGTATACGTTTTGTAAAAGCTTTGTATAAATCCTTTTACAACTTTTGACATTTGTGAAATAAACAAAAGTGACATTTATTTTTTATTTGGTACAAGCAATCCTCATGCACTTAACTTTGGTATATGTCCAAATTTTTTTTTACATAAACGGGGGGTGGGAGACTATGTACATTTGAACCTACACAATTATTTACATTTACATATGTCAATAAATTAGTTAATATAATCCTGGCATAGCGATTCGGCCAGATCTAAATATAATAAGTTTAAATGTATCTTGTAATTATCTTACGAAATTTTGCCTCATAGAGTTCTAAGCTTGGCATTGTTGGACCACAATAAAATGCAAATGGTCTCCGAATTCCGAATGATCGGTTATGCATAAAATCGACCAAAATTCTTTTTGCTATTAAAAATGGGAAGGCCGTCAATGTTAAAGGTAACTGAAATATTAATTAAGTGATCCAATTCGAAAACTTCAACCAACGTATTAGCTCATAATACCAAAGGTCTCCACTACCCGTCAAAATAATATTTATATTTTGAAGTGTTTGCAATAATTTTCGGGGATCCTTTGGTTAGAAATTAAATCCACGAAACTTTAAAATCACAAGTAACTCTTAAATTAATTAAGACTTAAGATTCGATTAACTAATGCCCAATATATTGAGTCGTCTATCACTGAAAGCTGGCTATAAATTTCTTTATCATCGCACGATGGAAACAGACATCTTTAATTAAACAAAAAATTTTGATATACGAAAACTGTATAAATTATGTGACAGTATAAATACATTCCTAATGTAAATGTCCCGTAAATATACGGTAAGTAAATAAGTTCTCAATAAAATAAAGTTTTGTAATTAATCTGTAAATGTAAAAATACATTTACAAGGCCAACGTTTAGTATATTTACAATGTAGCTATAAGCTCTCGTAGACTTTACACAATGTAGTCATTTTGTAGAAGTAATAATACAGTTACATAGTACATAATCAGAAACGTTACATTCGAAGCTATAAGTTTACTACTACACTGTAGCTTTACTGTGTATAATCAGAAACAATATTTTGTAGAAGTATAAATACTGCAACCTATTTTGAGTACAGTATGTGTTCCGTAAATAAAACAACAATAGTTTGTGACTATAATATATACAAAATGTTACTTGGGCTTTGAAAGAATAAATGCGGCTCTCGAAAAGAAATGAAAAAATTAAATAATACTTAATAATTCATTAAAATTGTAACAAAATTAGAAGTAATACATATAATTTATAATGCTGTTTAATATAATATGATTTAATACAATCATATTATTATATTCAGGTTTGTCCTGTCGAAGTTACTACTATTGGAGTTTTTTGCGGCTTTGTTTTAATTTAAAACTACTTTACTTCGCGAATCAAGTTCATAATCCGCTGTTATAAATAAAGTTAACTATTTTTATTTATACGTTTAACATATTATAGTGGACTAAAAATAAAATCACATGTATTTGTCTCAAATTAATGCACATAAATCTTTCTCAAAATTAAAAGTCTTTCCTTTTGGATTCGTTTGTATTTCTATGATTATCTTTTTTTGCAATTTTTTTATAAACAATATTTTTGATATTTTATCTTTAGGCAATTTGCCGACGTTAAATTTAATGTATCCTTTAATATTCCAATTAAAAAATGAATAAGTTCATAATTAAATAAAATTAAAATACACGCGCAAATCCGACATATGCTACCTCAACCGCTTCTACATCTACGACAGTAAGATATTACCCTAAACCAAAAAAATGAATAATTGACCATAATAACGAAATTAAAAACTTAAGGAAATTGCAAGAAAAAAAGTCCAAGCGGCACGTATATCCGCTAGAAATAGGTAGATTTCGAGATCAGACAGGTTTGTGTGCCAGTAGAATCTGATGTATCAGATTAGTTTAAACAACACAAACTAATTTCAAACAGATATCAAACAAATATTAAAAAGAAAATTAGCTACATATAAGCAAAACTATATCTATCCAATTTTGCAACAAACAAATATCAAATCTACCACAGAACATGTGTGTGACAATTTATGACACATACCTACGCTATTTCATATGTCGTCCAATTACTGCAAAATATCAAAATAGTTTATTTCTAAAAAAATAAATTAATTTCTTCTATTTAAACCTTTTTATTTTTTTTTCATTGACTGTTAAAAGGTTTTTGGAAATTGTAGTTATAAGTTGTTGCAAACTTTTTTGTTGAGGCCAACAAGTCAAAAACCTCTAACTGCAGAGGTTTATATTTATAAGAAACGGATTAAAATGTTTACACAGATTTTAAATTTATGAAGTTTTAAAAATACTAGTATCCAAACGGCCGTTATAATGGATTAAAAAAACGAATTTTTTTCTAGTATAAAGCCTATAGTTATTTAACCATGTATTAGATTTTTCTGATTTACGAACTTGTCCAAGATATTAATAAAATACACATAAATACGGAAGGTTTTTTGATCTGGCTCTACAAATGCGACCGTGAGAGTGCCGGCTGATTCAAACGCATTTTGTGGTTTACAAGGTTTTTTGTTGGAGCCGCTCACTCAGAAACCTCCAACTGCAGAGGTCTTTTTTTGAAACAAACTGATTAAAAAGGTTTCAATGATTCTAAATTTATATAGTTTTTAAAAATATTAGAATCTAAACGGCCGTTATAACGGATCGAAAAAACAGAGTTTTTTCTAGTATAAAGCCTCTAGTTTCTTAACCATGTGTCGGATTTGGCTGATTTACAAACTTGTCCAAGATATTAATAAAACGCACGTTTTTCAAAGAAGGTTTTTGATCTGGATTTACAAATGCGACCATGAGAGTGCCGGTTGTTTTAAAAAAAAAAATTTTTTTGCCAACTTTTTGTTGGAGCCGCTCACTCAGGAACTAACTGCAGAGGTCTATTTTAAAAACAAATTGATAAAAAAGATTCCAAAGATTTTAAATTTGTTAACCTTTTTAAAATATTAGTATCCAAACGGTCGTTATAACGGTTTTAAAAAATCAATTTTTTTTAGAAAAAAGACTCTAGTTCCTTAACCACGTGTCGGATTTTGTTGATTCAGGATCCATGTGTGTATCTTTCATTGGAATTTTATACATTATAAACCGTTACAGAATATTTGTGGGTTGGTAAATATTCCATAGTTCGTTAAATATGCCCTTAACAAAATTATTAGAATGAGAACAATATATACATTTTTTTAAATATATTTAAATGTATTCGTAACAAAATTGTGTGAATTAATTAATAATAGTATATTCTTGTATGAGCTAGAATGAAGGCAATTCTTCACGAGGATGAAGTTTCCCGGAACGAGCGTAGCGAGTGGAGGGAATCATCCGAGTGAAGAATTGCCTTCATCCTAAGCGAATACAAGATACTATTTTATCTACGACTACAAATATTTCAAATAATTTCATTCAAGTTTTCCTGTAAATGTTTATATGTATTGTTCTTGTTTTAACTGGTTTATATTACTATACCAACAAATCAAGTTTTTAATTTGTTAGGGGAATTTTGAATAAATAAAGCGTAATGAAATAAATAAAAAAGAATTTGATATATAGAAAAGGAATGAATACAATTACAATGAAAGATATACGCATGGATAGTACATATTCTTTAGTAGTCGTGGATAAACATATTTATCCACGACTACTAAAGAATATATACTTTCCATGCGTATATCTTTCATTATAATTGTATTCATTCCAATTTATATAAAAAATTCTCTTTTATTTATTTCATTCTACTTTTTTAAAAAATTTCTCTAACAAATAAAAAACTTGATTTGTTGGTATAGTAATATAAACAAATTTAAACAAGAACAATACATATATAAATCTAAAATAAACAACAAACGTTTTGTTTTTCTTGTTTTCTATGATAAATTAATTTCAATTTGGCGATATAAAGTTTTAAATGAAAAATTTATATTATTTCAAATATTTTTAAAGTCGTGGATAAAATAGCATCTTGTATTCGCTTAGGATGAAGGCAATTCTTCACTCGGATGATTCCCTCCACTCGCTACGGTCGTTCCGGGAAACTTCATCTTCGTGAAGAATTGCCTTCATTCTAGCTCATACAAGAATCTACTATGATTTAGGCTCATTTCCAGATAAAATTACTTTTAAAAAGCTAAGGTGCTCCCGGTTTATAAAAATGGCAACAAACTTTTAGTAAATAACTATCGTTTAGTTTCTATTTTATAAAAGTACTCCAAAATATTTGAAAGGATAATTGCCAGCCAATTGGGTCAATATCTTAGAGATAATCTTAGAGTATTTAAAATGGTATTTTGCTGCTGGGACCTTCATGAATGTAAATAAGGCATTTGACTATGTTTTTCATAATGCTCTTGTCGACGACTTATCTCGTATTGGTATTGACCCAACTTGTACGGATTTAATGATATTTAACATAAATCTGGGAGACAACAAACTCTTTGATCTTTTGAATGCAAATACATAGTAAACTATCACTATATGGAGGATAACAAAAAATTACAATATTGTGGTCAATTAGAAAACTAGTTATATAAGTATTTTAAAGTTAACGCTGTAAAGTTATCATCCCACCTTTACCATTATTCTTGCCTTTGATATGTGTGTCGTGAAAAGAAACTACCGATGATCAGCAACAAGCTCTCAATAAAATTATTTGCCGCAGGAGGGGTCGATTTTGATCAAAAATGATCAATGTTGATCTACGGGTCTGACTACCCCGCGTACTCCAGTCCCTGCCATTGACATATGAGTTAGCGTGAGATATCACATACCACTGGCAATGGTAGGAGATATTATTAGCCAAGATGATATCTTAGGGTGCTGGTCGAATTTTAATTAGTCAACGGCAGCACTTCCAGTCTTAGCTAGGCAGCATTTCCAGCTCATTAGCTCTTCCGAGGAATCGGATCAACATATAATTACGTGTGGGCTTTGTACCTCGATTGAGGTAGTAATCGGTGCGTCTGGGGTGCGCTGCATCAGCTGGGTTATTAGCAATTAGTTTTATTTTGTTTTCTGCAAATTTCTCACAATTTGTTTTTCACTTATTATTTTGTTATTATTTCTTCATCTTATCATGAAATATTGGCATATGTCATATTTTATTGTATGATAAGATTTTTGCTTATAGTTATCCATTCTTTAATAAAACTTTAATAAAAATATCTACTGAAATATTGCTTTTTGTTTTGTATTTCGATTTCTGCGAATGTTTGAAGTGATTGGAGATAAAACGAAAAAAAAAATATTAATGAATTGACGGTTCAATGTCAATGTCGGAGCGATAATATATACTGGCTGACGGCACATTTGTATTCCATGGTCAAAACTTTGATAACATCGTTAGAAACAATGGAACAAACCGTAAATAACATCTGTTTACGCCGCAATAAACCACCAGAAAATACCAGATTCAAGTTACTATTGGTTAGCTCATGATTCATCTAGTTCGACGAACTGATACAGAAAGAAGCTAATCGAAACTTGATGCCTGAATTTGATTGGGTATTCACGGGGAGTGCATTATTTGTATATCAATATCAATAATCCCTATCAAACATCCAAACATCCGATAGAAGTCTACTGGGGAGGCGAAATAAAAGGCAACATAGTTTTATATGTTCTTATGGTTAGTCATATGATGTTCCAATTAGAAAGAGAACCAAAGTGAAGAAGTATGAATTGTTAATTTAAATAGTTTGGAGAGGGTTGTGACAGGGCGGCGCATCCCTTCCATCGAATCTGGGTGTTATATTAGGCACGCAAATATGATTTTTTTAAAAAATAAAATGTGATGTGTAGTAGGCATTACAATATGTGTCACAACAACACATAAAAACCTTTTAAGACCAAGGTCCCACAACAACATGCGTTCTAAGGATGTTAATGGACGCAAATCTGTTTTTTTTTGTTTTTTTAATATTTTTTGTTAAATAATGGACAACTAAACTATAAATCCTATCACATATAAAATATGACATAGGCCAATATTTCGTGATAGGATAGCGAAAATAAAAATAAAATAAGAGATAAAAAGCAAATTTGTTTTAAAAATTTGCAGGAACAAAACTAAAATTGGTTTGCCAATAGTCCAGCTAATGGCATAATCCTTGATTATGGGACGCAGTATATTTTTCAATGATTAAAGCTCAGATATATAGTTATACGAAAGCTCGTTTCTTCGAGCAAGCTACAGCGTTCCAGCATCAAGGAATATTCATTAACTAAGATTGAGAGTGCTACCGTTGACTGAATACAGTTCATCCGCCAGCACCCCTAAGATATCACCTTGGCTAGTGATATCTCACTGCTATTGCCAGTGGTATGTGATATCTCACGTTAACTCATGTGCCAATAACAGGGACTGGAGTCTTATTATCTTTGTGTTCCAAATGTTTTGTTCTGGTTTGGGGTTTTCGACCACTATGGCTCAATACTCGCAGTATATTGCGTGCACGACCAACTGGTAGACCTTCACGAACCAACAGACATAGTTACGAAAATAAATTGGTGCAACAGATATTTTACATATTTTTCAATTCTACAAATTTCAAAAAAAATTTTGTTGTAATACAAAATTGTAAGCTTGATATAATAGACCAATGTTTAATCGTCAGGCATCGAACTCGGCACCCTTGAGTTACTCAATAGAAATAAAAAATAATATAAATTTTAATTACATCAATATTTTAGATGTAAAGATGTAGAGATTGAGATGTAAAGATTTAGATGTTTAATTACACTACAATTACTATTTTTCAGTTTTTAATTGTTTTTTTCTAACAAACTGTTTATGTTTATTTAGATTTTTAAACAAATAATTTGATCTTTGGCTAGATTTTAATAATTAAAGTTATAAAAAACCAAGGATACTATATTTAAAAATATTGAATTAATTAATAATTAATTACTATTAATTTAATAAATATTAGATTTATATATCAGTTTTATTATGTCAGTAGAATTGCAAACTTTCGTACGTACGAGATCTTTAAAGGAAAAAAATACCGTGATGGCTTCTACCTTTACTAAAAAAAGTATAATTCAGGATAACGCAGATAAAGTATTAGTAAGTCTTGCTGAATATGAAGAAGAAGCGCGAAAAAAGTTAGAGCCAAATACAGTCGCGTATTTTTCAAGCGGTGCTAATGATGAGTTTACATTAGGATTAAATCGTTCAAGTTATAAAAAGTATGTAGTGAAAAACATGTTATAATTATTTTTAACTTAAATGTTTTCCAGACTTCGAATTCGTCCAAGAATACTTCGAGACGTTTCAATTCGGACCTACGAAATTGACATATTTGATGATCATGTAAAATTGCCAATTGGAATATGTCCAACAGCATCGCAAAAACTCGCACATCCAGATGGTGAACTTGGTATTGTTCGTGCAGCCGAAAAAGCTGGTATCGTGTACACGTTGAGTACCCTTTCGACAACTTCAATAGAAGAGATTGCTGCGACTGCTCCAAATTGTGTTAAATGGTTTCAACTAAATATATTTAAGGATCGTGAAATTTCAAAAAAACTTGTTAATCGTGCAAGAGAAGCTGGATTTAAAGCGATTGTTTTGACAGTTGACGCTCAAGTAATAGGAATGCTAAGATTTGAATCAAAATGTGGAGTTAAAAAGTTGGGTAATTATAAATTTGCAAATTTGGAGAACGACGTCGATAAAAAAGAATTTAGTCTTGTCGAAAATTATTTTGATGAATTGGATCAATCGCTTAATTGGAATGATTTAAAATGGTTGGTTGAATATGCGAAATTACCAGTTTTGGTTAAGGGAATTCTTACAAAAGAAGATGCAATTTTGGCATTGAAATATGGAGCAAAAGGGATTATTGTTTTGAATCATGGTGGACGTCAGCTAGATAGTGCTCCTGGCACAATTGAAGCGTTACCTGAAATCATCGATGCTATTGGTGGGATGGTGCCAATTATTGTTGACGGAGGTGTCAGACAAGGGACCGATATTTTTAAAGCACTGGCATTAGGAGCAACAATGGTGTTCTTTGGTCGTCCATCACTTTGGGGTTTAGCTGTTGGTGGACAAGCTGGAGTTGAAAACGTCATCGAAATAATCCGAAAGGAGCTCGATAATACCATGGCGTTAACTGGTTGCACCAGTCTTAGTGATATAAGAAGAGAAATGGTAGTTCACAAAAACCATTACTTAAAGTTCTACAAAAATTTAACTTAATTTAGATTTTGCATTAAACGAGTCAAAATATTAGTTTTATTGTAATTTATTTAGTTCAAGGTAAAAAAATTTCTCTACTACAATAGTACATTATGATGCAAGGACGTACAGCAAAAGATTTTGGACGTATGTCTAGTTTTCGAATCGAGGCGCTAGCCGAGATTTGCATACATAAGTTTTAAGTCCAAAATAGCTTACGTCCGTAAGTCATATAAAATTTTTTCGCCGCAAGCAAAATATTTAAAACAAATTGTTTATTCTAAATAATAGTTTGCATAAATTTGCATAAATTTTGAAATAAAAATATGTTGAACAAGTAACCTTTGCTAAAATGTTTGTTATTTTTTCAAAATAATTGCATAACTATGACCACAACTAATAACAATAATTTTAATTGGATTATGAAATTTTGAATTTAAAAGCTGCTTTGATAAAAAGGTCTATTTTATATTGAATTTAAACATATACAAATATTTTCTACTTTTTTCGACGTAACTATGACAAAAAAATATATGGTTAAAAAAAGACACTTTAAAGCCGCAAATCACAGTAATAAAGTAACACTTTAAAACGTAGGCGAATAAAAAATTTGTTTATCAAAATTCAAATTTATCAAAATTCAAAATTTTATAATCCTATCAAAAAAATTGTTCATTTTTGTTGTCATAGTTATACGATTTGTTTGAAAAAAAAAACAAATATTTTGGTCAAAGGTGGTTTTGTTCAATATTGTTGATTTTAAAATTTATAAAATTTTTAATATTGATTTAGACTAACATTAAAGTTCTTTTAAAATATTTTGCTTGCGGAAAATAAAAAATAGTATATGATGCACGGGCGAACACCATTTTGAACTTAATATGGGTGCCAAATCTCAACTGGCGCCTCGATTCGCAAACTCCAAATACGTCCAAAACCTTAGCTTTACGCCCTTGCATCGTAATGTATTATTATTCGCCCACATATTAAAGTGTTACATTATTACTGTAATTTTCGGCCTTAAAGTGTCACTTTTTAACCATTAATTTTGTTGTCATATTACGTTTAAAAAGTAAAAAACATTTGTATTTGTTTAATTTCTATAAAAAATAAAAATTTTTATCAAAGCAACCTATCAAATCAAAACTTTATAATCCAATTAAAATTTTTGTTATTTTTTGTTGTCATAGTTATACGATTTGCTTGAAAAAAATAACAAATATTTTGATCTAATGTTACTTTTTGAACATATTTTTATTTAAACATTTATAAAATATTTAGTTTTGATTAGGATTAAACAATTTTTTTAAATATATTGCTTGCGGCGAATAAAAAATAGTATATGATGCACGGACGTAAGCCATTTTGGACTTAATGTAGTAAGCCATGTTGGACTCCACATACGTCCAAAAACCTTTGCTCTACGTCAGTTCATTATAATTGAATAGTTCGTTAACGATAGTTTAATAAAAAAAATTTGTGTTAACTTTGATAAATTAATTAAATTAAATCAAATAAATAAATTAAATAAATGCAACAAATAAAATTAAACAAAATAAATAAATTCAATAAAAACATTTAATTAAAATATAAATATATAAAATAAATTAAAAAAATTAAATAATTTAAATGTATTAAATAAATTATATATTAAATAAATTAAACAAATTAAACAAATCAAATAAATCAAATAAATTAACAAAATTAAATAAATCAAATAAATTTAATAAATTCAATAAATTAAATAAGTTAAATAAATTGAATAAGTTAAATAAATTAAATTAGCCAAGAGATTAAATAAATTGGGATTATGTTTGTTTGGGGACCGGTATAAAGCTATTTTGAAAAAAGAAACTTCAGGTAGACAAACCTTTAATACTACTGTGTTGTAGCTATCACCATGTAGTTCAAAATTTGGGAAGCGCTTATATGCAACACTCCCACGGATGTACATCATATACCTTGATGAAGTTTAAAAGCCGATTCAAGCCTATATTTGGGATCCAGTGTTACATCACACGGATAAATTGCTGAAAATTTTGTTTCTGCAAGAAAAAGATTGTGCGGTTTGTCATGCTCGAGATGATGTAGTACGGCGTCAAGGTTCGCATTGAAGCTACAAATATTTTGAATGTGTATTTTAAATTTTTTATCAAATTTATAATAGTCATTTGATCAAATTATAATTTGTTATAAAATGGGTAACTAAACAATAAATCCTATCATATAATAAAATATGACATATGCCAATATTTAATGATGGGATGTAAGAAATAATAAAACAGGTGTAAACAGAATTTTTAAAAAATTTAGAATGCTACTTAAATATTTTTTCATGTTGTTTCCACGAGGGAACGTTAAGACGCAATAAAAGTCATCAACAGGCCTTGGGTTTTACCTGTTATTCTATTCGTGACATTTCTTTTTTTAAATTTCGTGAAAATTTAAAAAATCAATTTTTTTTAATTTTTAAATAATTTTTTTTCAATTTAACTTTTTTCTAAAGAACTACTGTAGGTTTGTACAGTAGTTAATCATACAATTTGATTGAAGAATATATTTTACGAAATACTATGACAAAAAGCGAAAAAATAGACCTTCAATTATTTTATTCAATTTTTTTTCTTTCGTAAGTTTTTTTTTTTATTTTTGTCTTATTTATATTGAAGAGTATTGGATGAAACATTTTTAATATTCTTTTCACCTGTTTCCTTAATTTTTATTACGTAATTTTTTGTTTGAATTATTGAAAAATAAAAAAAAATGATAAAAAAGATATTCATTCCTTCTTAAAAAAAATACAAAAAATGGTACAACAATCATCAACAGAAAATAGAATAAAATAAAAAAGAAGAAAACAACAACAAAAAGCATAAACAAAAAATGAATAACCGCCAAACATTTCTGCAATTAAACAACTGAAGAAAAATTGCAGGTGTCATAAAAATATCGTAAATGCATTTTAAAATTTACTTCATAATGACGTCACACTCTTTGATTGTGCATTTAAACGGTGTGTTTAAATCGGTCTTTAAGTCTTTCCTAATACCAAGTCTGTTATAAATCCAATAGTTATGATATAATTCAAGCACTTGTATGCGCATAAAACATAACTTTTGCAGGATAAATTTCTTTTCAAACGTTTTATTTAATCATATAAATCCACCTATTTGAATATAAATAAAAAAATACATTATTTCCATCAACAATTTTCATTTCCAAAGAAACTTTTAATTGTACTTATTATATTTTAACTTAAAACTAAATTTTATTACAAATTTTATTTTAATTATTTTTTGAGATATTATTTTTATATTGAATACAAACGTTTATTAAATGAAATAATATTTTTTTCTACTTCAAGTTACGAAAATGTCATTTTAATATATAGTAAAATGAAAATCTATCTGAAAGTGAAACTTTTTCTAACTAGTGACTAAAAATTTTTCTAACTAGTGAGTGAAAATAAATAAGTTTCGGTGGTCGCCTACAGGTGGTGGTTAAAACGAAATATTTAAAAATTATCTTAAAAATTACATATTACTACAATATGTAAATTTGCATGTATTTACGAAGCATTAATGCATATATGTTACACATAATATATAATATGTTACTGTAATTTATCCCATAAAAACATGATTTTACATATTATTAAAGTTTTTGTAAATTATAAAAGTTTATTCTGTTTTATTTGTTAAAAATATTGAAAGTACAATCAATTTTATTTTATTATTTATGGAATCATCTATAAACTGTTCAGCCACTTCTGTTCTGGCGTATGCTGGATCTTTAATTTAATTGAAATTAAAAGACATGGTGGATGGAAATCCAGCACTGTGGTAATAAAAGATGGTAATAAAGTATTTTAATCCCTTGAAAGTACTGCGATATTGAATGAAACAGTAAAAAATCCAATCTCAAATATTCAATCCCTTTAAAATACTGCGATATTGATAGAAATAAACACAGCAACTGAAACAGAAACAGTAAATCAAATCCAATCTCAAATATTCAATCCTTTAAACAATACATCAGTTTCCCACATGAATCTGCCATCTACATCATCGATGAAACCAACCACTACTACTAATCATTATATTTTCACTTTCAATAACACTGTGCGACAAGTGGTAGGGGTCAGTGATCCGCTGGGGTTCTGACTACCGGGAAAAGTTGTATCGGTAAAAAAAAGTTATACGTGTCCCGGCGTTTCGCTGAGTCACGCCTAGGAATCGAGATATATCGATTTGAAGTTAGTATGTATCATATTGGGGAAATGGTCAGGTTTTGGGGACATAACTTGAGAACGACTTGTCCGATTTTACTGAAACAAATTTAGAAAAACTAAAAATTACAATTTCTTTAACCTACTAATACACTATTTCGTTACACAATCAACAGTTTCGCAGTTATAAATAAATTTATGAAGAAAAAAAATTAATTTTTGCGTAAAAATAAAAAAATTGTATTTTAAAAAATCATGAAAAATTCAAAACGGGAAAATAGTCCAGTAACTTTATACATTACCGTATGCGTCAAATCCGGTAGTTCTGATTTTTTGCAGACTTGTTTATGATGTTGGCCTAATGAATAATCCAAGTTTGTGACCTCGAGCGCCGAACGCAATTTCGTCAAAAATCGCAAAAACCGCGAAAAAATCGTTATTTTTTCAAATTTTGGCGATTATAACCCTAAAAGACTAATTTTCTTTAACCTTTTTAGGCCGTTTTTAAAGGAGACTAAATTTGCTACAATATGATACTAGAACTGTCTCTGCAGACCCACTAGTTTCCGAGATTAAGCCTTTCAAAGTTTATCATTTTTTTCGAACTTCGCAATTTTTTGCAATTCTGTCGTTCTAAATGAACTTTGACCCTGAATGTACTATCGAAGCCCTGTACTTTTATGATGGGATGTTAAAAAAAAATGAGAAGTGTGAACAGTGTGCACAGGTATGTTGAACCCTCGATACTTTTCCAAAATCATCCTTATCGAGAAAAGTGCATCGGTAGTTCCTCGGCCCCGCCGGAAACCACACTGATATTCTCCATACAGTTGTTCAGCAAAAGGAAATAAATGATTAAATTAACAATTAAATCAGTATTTAATAATTTTTTTCCATTGGTTACAAAAAATGGTGTGTATAACTAGTGCGAATGCGTTTTCCAAACGCGAGTTATTGCAGCACTCCCTACGGTCATGCTGCAAACTAACTCTTGTTTGGAAAACACATTCGCACTAGTAATACAATCTACTATTTCTCATTGGCCACCACACACACATGTATTTATTAATACAGTTATTAGGACAGGGAAGTACAAAACTCTACAAAGGTATAAATTACAAAAAATTGCGAAGTTCGAAAAAAATGATAAACTTTGAAAGGCTTAATCTCGGAAACTATTGGGTCTGCAGAGACAATTTTGGTGTCATATTGTAGCAAATTTAGTCTACTTTAAAAACATCTAAAAAATTTTAAAGAAAAAACTAGTCCTTTAGGGTTATAATCGCCAAAACTTGAAAAAAAAAAAACGATTTTTTCGCGGTTTTTTCGATTTTTCGATTTTGACAAAGTTGCGTTCAGCGCTCGAGGTCACAAACTTGGATTATTCACTAGGCCAACATCATAAACAAGTCTGCAAAAAATCAGAACTACCGGATTTGACGCATACTATGAGAACTACCGGATTAGACCCCATACTCTCAGGCGACAAAGTTACTGGACTACATCAAAAAATTAAATTAATTTACCCCTTTGGAAGGTTCCGCTTGACGTTCGTCCATATCTGGATCGACGTATTGGGATGGCATATCTTTATCAGGAATGGTGATGAATCGTCGACGTCGTGTGCCCACAAGTCATCCTCCATTTCGACATCGGAGAGATCGTCACATTCTGTGATATCTGCTACTGCAACTACAAAAATGATCAGGTACAGTTACATAATCTTCTTTTCTCATCGGCCACCACACACATATATCTATTAATACAATTATTAGGACAGGGATGTAGAAAACTCTACAAAGGTATATTGCAAGCAATTGCGAAGTTCGAAAAAAGTGATAAACTTTGAAAGGCTTAATCTCGGAAACTAGTGGGTCTCTAGAGACAGTTCTAGTATCATGTTGTAGAAAATTTAGTCTCCTTTAAAAACGGCCTAAGAAAGGTTAAAGAAAAAACTAGCCCTTTAGGGTTATAATCGCCAAAATTTGAAAAAATAACGATTTTTTCGCGGTTTTTTGCGATTTTTGACGAAGTTGCGTTCGGCGCTCGAGGTCACAAACTTGGATTATTCATTAGGCCAACATCATAAACAAGTCTGCAAAAAATCAGAACTACTGGATTTGACGCATACTACCCCATACACTCAGGCGACAAAGTTACTGGACTAAAAGTGTCAAGTCTTATAACTTAAAGTCACATAATCTGTGCACAAAACGAAGTTATAGATCATGAAAATCGATGAACGCATTTTGCTTTTATTCACAACTAAATAAAGGTATCTCATTTAGACAAGAATATTGGTTTTTCATAGAAATTTTTTTAAATATTTTTACTGGAATAAACTCCAAAATTTATTTGTTTTAAATGTATTTGGACATGTCTATGTGTCTTTGTATATTAATTTTATTTTTTTTTACGTTTTTATTTATTATTTTCTATTTTTTATTTTTTTTTACTTTTTATTTATTTATTTTATTTTATTATTTTATTTTATTATTTTTAGTATATTTTATTTTATAGTTTTATATTTTTATTATATTATTATTATTACTTATTATTATTATTATTATTATTATTGTTTAATATTATCATTATTTATTATTATTACTATTTATTATTATTTATTATTATTTATTACTATTATTATTATTATTTATTATTATTATTTATTATTCATTATTTGTTATTATTATTTTTTATTGTTTATTTATTATTTATTATTTATTTATTCATTTTTATTATTTATACATTGTTTATTTATTTATTAAATTTTTTTTATTTTTTTTTATATTTTTATTATATTTTTATTTTATTATTTTTATAATTTTTTTATTTTACTTTATTATTTTTATTTCATTTATTTATTTATTTTATTTTTACTGTATTTTTTTTATTTAATTTTGATTTTTATTTTTTTGTTACTTTTTCAGTATAGTATTTCAGTAGATTAAAGGAATTGTAATTCTTAATTTCTAAATCTGTTTCAGCAAAATCGGACTAGTCGTTCTAAAGTTATGTCAAAAAAAGAACCCCAAACGTGACAATTTCTCCTATATGATACTTACTAACTTCAAATCGATATATCTCGATTCCTAGACGTGACTCAGCGAAATGCCGGGACACGTATAACTTTTCTTTTACCGATATAACTTTTCCGGTAGTCAGAACCCCAGTGGATCTTGGCTGTCGCACAGTGTAATCAATATTTCTAACAAATAAAACAGTTTTATAATTTACAAAAACTTTAATAATGAGTATGTTTTTTTTTCTACATCGGATGAATCTAAAAATATATGTAATATCTGTAAAAGTTTTCAGAGAAAATACATGATCTGAGATATATCCAAGAATGAAAAAAAACACGGAACAGATATATCCGAGAATGCAAAAAAACACAATAATTTTTTTGACGTTTAAAATATCTCAATGTATAAACTTAAATTTATATTTTCGAACTATTCATATGGTCTTCCATCTGTAGCCAAACACTATTATTGTATACAATAATAACATTATTTTACACTGTTAAAAATTATATGTAAATTCAATATTGCTATTTTGGTTTCCACTGTCAAAGTTAGCTCTTGTAAGTTTTTAGTAGATGAATTTGTAAATATTATCATTTATATTTACAAGCGTAGAAAAAATAGCGTTTTCTACGCGTGGTAAAAACCTTTTTGCGTTCCTGAACTTATTCCACTCGACGCTATCGCGTCTCGTGGACAAACCGACCAGTCACGTAAAAAGAGACGTTTTCACCACTTGTTGAAAAATCTACTATTTCTACTCCTATCACAGTAAATTATCAATTACATCACACTATCCATGACATGTAAATTGATAATTACAATAAGTGTAACATAATGAGAATAAAAAGCGTTACGTAATGTATTTTCATATATATATTATCTAACAGTTTTAGGAAAATATGCTATTTACAAACTAGAATTTATGGTATTATTGAAATTTTCACAGCTTTTAATAAGAATAATAAGCCTGTCTTAATGTTTGAAGATAAAATCCGGACAAATCAGAAAAGAAATCCTTTTTATACATTTTTAAATCATAGATCAGATGTAGTTACTTCGGTCTGAAAGACCTAAGTATTACATTCATGAGCTAAAAGCGAAATTCTTACCCCCACTTTTTTTGGCATTTCTCGACATTTTAGGACCTACTGGTTCTAAAAAAGCAAAAAAAATGTATGTCTGTCTGCCGGCCGCCCGTCCGTCACAACCGACGAAATCTAGAAAACGGCTGAAGGAATTTGAAAAAATTTGAACTTGAAAAATAGGTACACTCATTGGTAAGAGCCGAAAAGACGATGTCTTCGATAGCTGTACCGGAAGTGTGTCAAAGAAATCGTCAAGTATATCAAAATAAGGAAATATGCATATTTTTTGCTTAAAAACGTTCATTTTAAGTGATAATGGATAGGGACAAAGAATGTGAAGAAATCTAGATGGTCGGGATTGGTATGTGAGATCAAAAACTAGATTATTGCATTATAAGTTTGTCAAAAAAAATGTTGTCAAGTGTGTCAAAACAAAGATTTTTAATTATTACCCAATTTTTTGGAACAAAAAAAATTAATTATTTGTTTGAAATGAAATTTTATTATTATTATTGAGAATTATCGCATTATAAGATTGTCAAAAAAATAGTGTCAAGTGTGTCAAAAAATGGTTTCATTTATTTATTTAGTCAATTTTTTGGAAAAAAAATGTAGCTGTTTTTATGACGTAAATGTAATTGAAAATGAAATTGGACATGGAAATTTTTGAATTTGTTATCAAAGAATATGTTTCATCAAAGAATATTCCATAACTTAGAGTAAGCGATGGAATAGTTGATTGAAAATACTTCATCCGCCAACACCCCTAAGATATCACTTTGGCTAATGAGATTGCACTGCTATTGCCAGTTGTATACGATATCACAAGATAACTCATATGCCAATAGCAGGGACTAAGGTACGCATGGTTGTCACACCCATAGATCAACAATTTTACATTTTACAAATCTTCCTGCGGAAAGCTAAGTAAATTAATTGGTATTAATGCGCATTGTTGCCGTTTGCAAATCACTATCGGCTAAGTGTCACCATTTTTAATTAGTTTATTTATCATGATTGCCACCCATGTTTAATCATACATAATGCTTCTTTGTATAGAATTTGTGCGATTTCCGTCTCGTAATTGTGAGTTTTAAATCGATATAATCGATGTTATCAAGTTTCAAGTTACAAGTATTAAGTCTTCACTTAATTTTAGAAACAAGTATTACATACAATTTCAAACCAACAATTTTGATATACAAATGTAATTGTTTCAGGTTATACTATCTTTCCTACGTTCAATATTTATTTAGCATGATGACTAGAATGCAAATTGCAATGTATTTATAAATTGCAGACAGAAGCAATATAACTTTAAATATATATTATAGATCAATTTTTAAACATCCGTGAAAAGAAATTTTTTATGAATTCATGAATAAAAAATAATAATTTTAATGGTATTTAATAAAAATTAAAAAAAAAACAATAAAAAAATCTACCAGTCCAGGAATTGAACTCATGATCTACAGAACATCAGTCGAACGCGATATCCACATCGCAATTTGAAACGTTAAGAAATAATGGATGTGTTTCATATTTAAAATATTTTGCTGATTTAAAAATTGATAATACGAATATATAGATTTTACTCCATACAAAATTTGACAACGCGGCTAAAGAAGTTTTCACTTCAAAAATGTATCCATTCTAGCAGTTTTGTGATTTTTCGTATCCATTATCCATTTAATAAATTTTTCAAATAGTGTATAAGTGGCAATGCTGTTTATACTTCTTACATCATACAGTGCAAATACTCATTATTTCAATATTTGCATAAGAATAATTTAAACTTTCGTTCATTTTTATACATTTTTTGATAAAAATAATTTCATGCGTGTCACTGTACACTCTTCATACAAAAGTAATTTTTTAATTAATTTTTTATTAATTTGTGGCAAATAAAATGCATTTGGGATGGGATTATCCAGAACCCCCCATAATACACTACTGACCAGTTGTTAAAACACACGTTCTGAACAATGCATAAGAAAAGTGGCCATCGTCAGGCATCGAACTCGGCCTCTTGAGTTACTCAATAGAAATTAAAATTAATATAAATTGTAATTACATCAATATTTTAGGTGTAGAGATGTAGAGATTGACATGTAAAGATTTAGATGTTTAATGTTACTATTTTTCAGTATTTAATTGTTTTTTTCCTAACAAACTTTTTATAAGATTATTTAGATTTTTAAACAAATAATTTGTTCTTTGGCTAGATTTTAATATTTAAAGTGATAAGAAACAAATGATACTAAATTTAAATATTTTATCTTAAATTAGTCTTATTATGTCAGTAGAATTGCAAATTTTCGTACGTACGAGATCTTTAAAGGAAAATATACCGTGATGGCTTCTAACCTTACTAAAAAAAGTATAATTCAGGATAACGCAGATAAAGTATTAGTAAGTCTTGCTGAATATGAAGAAGAAGCGCGAAAAAAATTAGAGCCAAATATAGTCGCGTATTTTTCAAGCGGTGCTAATGATGAGTTTACATTACGATTAAATCGTTCAAGTTATGAAAAGTATGTAGTGAAAAACATGTTATAATTATTTTTAACTTAAATGTTTTCCAGACTTCGAATTCGTCCAAGAATACTTCGAGACGTTTCAATTCGGACCTACGAAATTGACATATTTGATGATCATGTAAAATTGCCAATTGGAATATGTCCAACATGCAACGCAAAAAACTTGCACATCCAGATGGTGAACTTGGTATTGTTCGTGCAGCTGAAAAAGCTGGCATCGTGTACACGTTGAGTACCCTTTCGACAACTTCAATAGAAGAGATTGCTGCGACTGCTCCAAATTGTGTTAAATGGTTTCAACTAAATATGTTTAAGGATCGTGAAATTTCGAAAAAACTTGTTAATCGTGCAAGAGAAGCTGGATTTAAAGCGATTGTTTTGACAGTTGACGCACAAGTAATAGGAATGCTAAGATTTGAATCAAAATGGGGAGTTAAGAAGTCGGGTAATTATAAATTTGCAAATTCGGAGAACGACGTCGATGAAAAAGAATTAAGTCTTGTCGAAAATTATTTTGATGAATTGGATCAATCGCTTAATTGGAATGGTTTAAAATGGTTGGTTGAATATGCGAAATTACCAGTTTTGGTTAAGGGAATTCTTACAAAAGAAGATGCAATTTTGGCATTGAAATATGGAGCAAAAGGGATTATTGTTTCGAATCATGGTGGACGTCAGCTTGATTGTGTTCCTGGCACAATTGAAGCGTTGCCTGAAATCATCGATACTATTGGTGGAATGGTGCTAATTATTGCTGACGGGGGGGGTAAGACAAGGGACCAATATTTTTAAAGCACTGGCATTAGGAGCAACAATGGTGTTCTTTGGTCGTCCATCACTTTGGGGTTTAGCTGTTGATGGACAAGCTGGAGTTGAAAATGTCATCGAAATAATCCGAAAGGAGCTCGATAATACCATGGCGTTGACTGGTTGCAGCAGTCTTAGTGATATAAGAAGAGAAATGGTAGTTCACAAAAACCATTACTTACAGTTCTAGAAAAATATAGCTTAATTTAGATTTTGCATTAAACGAATCAAAATATTAGTTTTCTTGTAATTTATTTGGTTCAAATGTAAACAAATTTCTCTACTACAATAGTACATTATGATGCAAGGACGTAAAGCAAAAGATTTTGGACGTAGTGGAGTTCGCCAATCAAGGCGCTAGCCGAGATTTGCACATATATTAAGTCCAAAATAGCTTACGTCCGTAAGTCATATACACTTTTTTGAAAAATGTTTATTCTATATCAAAGTTATAAATTTGCGTAAATTTAGAAATAAAAATATGTTGAACAATTAACGTTTGCCAAAATATTTTTTATTTTTTCAAAATAAATGAATAACTATGATAACAAACAATAACAATAATTCTGATTAGATTATGAAATTTTGAATTCAAATGTTGCTTTGATAAAAATTTCTATTTTTTATAGAATTTAAACAAATGTTTTTTACATTTCTGGACGTAATTATGACAACAAAATATATGGTTAAAAAGTGACACTTTCAGGCCGCAAATCACAATAAGAAAGTAACACTTTAATATGTAGGCGAATCAAATAGTACATTATGATGCAAGGACGTAAAGCTAAGGCTTTTGGACGAATGTGGAGTTTGTGAATCGAAACGCCAGCCGAGATTTGCACCCACATTAAGTCTAAAATGGCTGACGTCCGTGAATCATATACTATTTTTTATTCGCCGCAAGCTATATATTGAATAAAATTGTTTAGTCTAAATCAAAATGAAAGTTTTTAGAAATTTTGAAATAAAAATATGTTGAACATGTAGCCTTTGACCAATATATTTGTTATTTCTTTTCAAACAAAACGAATAACTATGACAACAAAGATTAATAAATATTTTAATTTTATTATGAAATTTGGAATCGAAAGTTTGCTTTGATAAAAATTTCGATTTTTTAAAAAATTTAATCAAATACAAATGTTTTGTGCTTTTTTGGACGTAACTATGATAACGAAATATATGGTTAAAAAGTGACACTTAAAGGCCGTAAATCACAACAATAAAGTAACACTTTAATATGTAGGCGAATTAAAAATATTTAAGAGGTAAAAATTAAGATAAAGGGAATAGTTCGTTAAGCGGTCGTTTAATAAGATTTTTTTGTTTTAACTTTGATAGAACTGCTTATGTAACGTACAAACTTAAGCGAACAACTATTTAAATTAAAATAAATCAAATAAATAAATGCAGCGAATAAATTCAAACAAAATAAATGAATTCTAAAAAAATTTAATTAAAAAATAAATAAATTAAATAAATTAAAAAAATTAAATAATTTAAATATATTAAATAAAATAAATATATAAATAAATTAAACAAATTAAATTAATTAAATACATCAAGTAAATTAAATAAATTTGATTAATTTAATTAACAAAATAAAATAAATCAAATAAGTTACAATAATAAGTTAAGTTACAAATTAAATAAATCAAACAAATTAAATAAATTGTTTTTTTATTTTATTTATTAATTAAAAATAATGTTATACGAAAGAATTATTCTTGTTGAGCAACATTTTTATTTGTTTAAATTCAGCTTTCTAATTATTTTCATAACATACAATTGGATACAATTTTAATTGTTGTCGAGTGCAGTCGCAAAAAATTTTGTTCTATAAAATTAAAATAAATTAAATATCAAATTGTAAAATAAACGGGAAAGTTGGTTTATAAAAAAAGTGGTCATAATCAAAGTGTTATAATTACATAATAATGGCTCGTAAACCAAACCGTAATCAAGTAAGAGATCGTAGTGATTTCTTAAGCTCCACTAAAGCAAATGTGTCTCAATCAGATTGTGAAATTTGTAATTTTAACTTAGCAAAAAAGGATAAAAAAGTTCAATGTGAAACATGCAAAAAAATATTTCATGTGGAATGTGCTAACGTTAACCGTATTACTTACAACAAGATTATTGAGAAAAAAGTCAAATTCAATTGTAAAAACAAATGCGGTAAATCTAACACCAAACGCTTGCCATCAACTGAAGACATCGATAGCGAAAACGGTTTCACCACCGATGATGAACTAGAGGGCTCAAACAATACTGCAAAATTAGATAAAATACTTAAAATAAACAAAGAAATGCAAAAAGTTCTACTAAATTACATAAAACTCGAAAAGCGTGTTGCGACCTTAGAAAATGAAATTGTTCAACTCAAACAAGAAAAACTTAATGATCATGTAGTTTTTGGTGGAATATCTCAATCATCGGACCGAACTGATCTAGATATCGTCTTAGACATCACAAAAATACTGCAGGTTCCAGTGACCAAGAGCGATATTATGGAAATTCGAAGAAGCAAAAAAGGAAAGTCAGAAAATGTTAAAAATGCATATCCACCAATTATTGTGCAGTTCATTTCACCTATTTTCAAAAATAAATTGATGAAAGCAAAAAAAATTCATGGATCAATATTTACGCATCAAATTACAAAAGAAGTTAATTTAGAAAAACAAGTTTTCTTTTCCTAATTTCTCACAATGCACAATGTCGAATTATTGAATTATGCAAAAAAATTAAAAAACGAAGGCTACAAGTATGTATGGTATGATAACTTTAATAATCATGTTTTAATTAAAAAAAATTCTGATTCAATTACTACCGTAATTAAATCAAAAAAAATCAAGTTGACGAAATTATTAAAAACAAATTATAATTTGCCAAACTCTAACACAAACAAAAACATGGATTGCACACCTTATAATTTAATTGATTGTATTAATATTAAGTATTGCATTAACCAAACCACCAGTAATTTTGATTCTAACTTGAATATTGTATATTTTAATGCTCAAAGCATTAGAAATAAACTCACAGACATTAAATATTTAATATCGTCATATAGCTTTGTTGTTCATGTAATTGTTTTAACGGAGGTTTTTGTTAATAAAAATGAAATTAATTTGTATAAAATTGATAACTATACTTCATATTTCTCTACTAGAGAAGACAAGAGAGGTGGTGGTACAGCAGTATATGTAATTGATAGTATTAATTCAGAATTAGCTTTTGATTTATCTTTTAATTTAAATAATTTTCTTATGATTAAACTCTTAAACATTGATTGCAATATCTTAGCCGTGTATCGTCCTCCTTAGAGTAGTATTGATATGGTAAATGAATTTCTTTTGAAGTTTGAAGAAATCGTACAAAAAAACAAGAATACTTATATAATTGGGGATTTCAATTCCAATTTACTAAACGAGCAAGACAATGTTGTACAAGCTTATAACAATGTAGTACTCTCTAACGGATACATTATTCTCAATAAAATCGATCCTGAATATGCTACACGTACATATAACCAATACTTCAAGAAGCATTCTTGATCACATTGTTACTGATATTGTTACTCCAAAGTTTTATTTTTCTATCAATGATAGCGTAATAGGAGATCATCAAATGTTAGTATTTAGTATCGCCAGGGACAACCTAAATATTCCAAAAACCATTTCCAGAACCAAAACATTTTTGGAATATGACAAAATTGATAAAGAATTATTTTCAAGGATTATAAATGATGCTGAATCATTTGATGATCTGATGAATCTTTGTTCGTCAACTATTAAAAATCATACTAAAACTATAACAAAAAATGTCCCTATCATAAAAGCTGATCCATGGGTTTCAAATGAAATAAAACTATTGCAAAGAAAAAGAGACAAACATTACAAATTGAAATGTAAATACAAAACAAACACCTATCTAAAAGACAAATTCAATACTTTAAAGAAACAGTTAAAAGATTTGGTAAAGCAATCCGAAACAAAATATTTTGAAAATGAATTAAACAATAATGACTTTAGAAAGGTTTGGCAAATTATGAACAAACATGTATTCAAAAAAACTAGAACTACAAATAATATAGCACTTGAACATGAGAATAAAGTATCTACTGATACAAAAACAAATTGTAATATATTTAATAAGTATTTTGTTAATTGTATTAAATCAATTATTCCAGATAGTGATATAACTATTGATTCCATCTTAAGTCATCAAGACGATAACACTAATGAAATTATAAGTCAAACAAACCAAGATGAAATCATAGATATAATCACAAAACTAAACCAAAGATCTGCTGTAGGATACGACGGGATCTCGGTGAGATTTTGTCTATATTTTAAAGATATTTTGGTACCCAAATTGTGCAATTTGATAAACATTGCAATAGCAAAACATGAATTTCCAGACTGCCTCAAAACAGCCTTGCTGATTTCTATTCACAAAGGTTCGACTAAGACAACTGTAGGTAACTATCGGCCAATTTCTCTATTGAGTACTTTCTCCAAAATTTTTGAGAGTGTTCTTTTCCGGCGGCTAAACAAGTTTTGTCAAGCAAACAACATAATAAGCAACCATCAATATGGATTTTGCGAAAGATCGAGTACACTATCGGCTGTCTCCGAAATCGTAAGTGATATTAAAATAGGTCTTGACCAAAAGCAAATGGTAGCATGTCTCTTTATTGACCTACAAAAAGCGTTTGACGCAGTTTGCCATATGATCCTAAAAACTACATGTGTTAGAAACAACAGCTTAAAAATGTTTCTTAGCTACTTAAACAGTAGAAAACAGGCAGTAAAAATAGATGCAATTGTTGGAGACACTGAAAGAATCACGTATGGAATTCCTCAAGGATCTTTACTTGGGCCACTTCTTTTTAATATCTATGTAAATGAAGCACTTTCACTCTGTTTGAGTGGTAAGGTCGTAATGTTCGCAGACGACATGGCCATAGCATATAATGAAAAAACTTGTAGTGACCTTCGACTTAAAATGCAATCAGATCTTAATCTAATATCCAACTGGGTTGACTGTAATCACCTGAAAATAAATGAACGTAAAACTAACTATATGATATTTACAACAAAAAATAAATGTTTGATGGAATTTTCCAATTTTGATCTATATGTTAATAGTAACAAGATAACAAGAGTCTACTCCGCCGAATACCTAGGACTTTCCATTGATCCCTATCTCAATTGGAACTATCATATAACCAAATTAAAAAAAAAAATTCGCACAACCAACTTTATTCTGTATAAAATGAGAAATATACTACCAACAAAAATTAAATATTTGATATTCCATACGCATGTTCTAAGTCATATTAGGAATATACTACCCATCTGGGGTATTACGGCATGTGTGAGGATCCAGGAAATTTATGTTTTGTTAAATAAATCGTTAAGGAATGTAAAAAGTTTACAGTATAACTGTGCTACTAGTCTACTATATAACAAAGATATTCTACCTGTACAAAAACTAGTCGACTTTGAGTTATTGTTCTTTATCTTTAAAATCAAACAAAATTTTGATTTTCGCGTAGTAAGTTCTCTTCATGAATATCCTACAAGATGTGCAGATCAGCATTTTATTATCCCTTATTTTAGAACCGCCGGTGGTCAAAGCTCTACGGTATATAAAGGCTTATTAATGTATAACAATCTTCCTGATGGCTTAAAAAATGAATCCAGAGTCAGTTTATTTAAATCAAATTTAAAATCATTTATATTTGAAAATTAATACTTAGTATGATGCTTAAAATAAAAAATGTGTACGATTGATTAAGTTAAGTTACAAAAAACAAAATGTATGTCTAAATTATATTACCCTACTAACCCTACTAACAGTAAAAACAGAACAAAAGTTAATATGTCTATTCTCGATAACTAATTATTTAATTTTACTATAATTATTTGCACCTAGCTCATTGAGCTTTTGCAAATATATAAATCGTTTATAAAATTTTATTGTTAAATTATATATTAATAAATAAACACAAACTAGAAAAAAAAAAAAAAAAAAAATAATGTTTATTTCAAATGATTAAGTTATTAAGCAAAAACTAAGATTTTTTAAATCCTAACAGCTAATAAATTTATGGTTTGAGTTTTTTTTGTGTTTTTATATTATTGTAGCCGCGTTTAATTTGACTGAAGCAACCGAAACAACAAAAGAATTGTTTGCAATTGTTGTTGTTTTTTTTTTCAGGTGTGTCAGTCAAATCAAACGGTGCTCATATTAAATGTATGTGTTATTTACTGTTGTATGCATAATTTAGAGAAATGTTGTCGTGTATCGTGTTTAATTAAATTGGGCAATACTAAGCGTGTTTCTTATTGAATCTGGTAACTCCTTTGTATAATTATGAGTTCTGTGTTGGTTTTTATTTGGGGTAGATTTATCTTTAAGTGTTGTCTTGTAGCATGGGTGTGTGTGTATCATGTCCATATGAAAACCCGAAATTGTGGTTTATTAAATTGTTTTTTATTTTAAATATTAAGAGGGTAGTTTGCAATTTAAATATTACGTCTAGTGGAATTATTTGGTCATGTAATAGATAAAGAAGTCGAGTGGGATAAAGTCTATTGTGACCGTATATAATTTTGACCGCTTTGTTTTGGAGGACTTTTAGTTCGTTTAACTTGGTTGTAGTGGCGTTGTTCAATATTGGGTTGTAAAACAGGTATGTTAAAAGCTAAAACGTGAGAGTTATATAAGAACGGTTTTAGTCGGTATGTTCGAAAAAGAATAGGTCTTATTTTGTTTTTCAATTTTATCTATGTGATTTGTCCAGTTTAATTTATCATCTATGATAAGACCAATATATTTAGTTTAATAGAACCTCTGTATTTCATGCTGGTTTAGTGTGATACGTGTTGGGTTGTTTTCGTTTATTATCCTGTTTTTGTGAAATAGAATGGAATTAGTTTTGTCAGTATTTATTTGTAAGCAAATAGTTTGAAGGTGGTTGTCAATTGTTTTAACGTCTTCTTGCATATTCATAAGGAGCACATCAATTTGTTTTGAGGAAAAGGATATAACTGCGTCATCGGCGTACATTTGTATTTTACCATGGAGTGTCAGTTTAAATATTTTATTAATGTAAATTGAAAATTCTGGAGAAGATAGCATAGATCCTCGTGCAAGACCGCATATAACTTGTTTTTGTTGGCTTTTGTCTTCGTTTATTTGTGTGTATTGTTGACGACTTTTATGGAAGGATTTGAAGAGCTTCACCGCTGTATGAGTGATACCGATAGAATTCAGTATTGTCAATAGAGTTAAATGTTCCACGGTTTCGAATGCTTTCCTGATGTCTTTAAATAATAACTAAATACATTAAAAACATTAAATAAACCAAATAAATTAAATAAATCAAATAAATACATTAAATTGTTTAAATGCAGAAAATTAATTAAATACATTGAACATATTAAATAGTTATTTTAAAAAAAACCATCAAATTTTACTTTTAACTATCTAACTTCACCACACCACATCTCTAGAAGCAAATGTTCTGGATATACAGTGAGTTAATATGAATATCCATAAAATACTTTAATTAATGGCTGACCAATGTTATAGATTTCGCGTAGTTCTAATAAACACAAATAAAACCCTTTTAAGACCAAGGTCTCACAACAAGATACGTTCCAAACGAGTAGATCGACGTTTTACTGGTGTTCAGGTATTCTATAACATTTATTTGGATTAAGGTTCTTAAGTTTTTTCAATTGGACTATGATACTATGTTCTTCAGTATATGGTTCGTTGCCAATGAGAAGAGTTAATTATTAGTTTGGAAAAAGAATTGTTAGTAGTGATTGTAGGTTTAATATCTACAATCGCTAATATTTGTAAGTTATTCTTTGATTCGATCTTAAATATTTAAAGGGTTTAACTGTATCAATTTACTGATCGTCGCACATCATTTTTTTACAGTTCAATGTTTGTTATCAGAAAGAATCATTATATTTTCAAATTAATTATATAAGGGAAAGTACTGATTTTGGTAAGGGAATGTAAGAAAAACTATCCCACCACCATTATCCATCGTGCTTACCCATGTTTTGGTAGCTGCTAATATGTTGCTTTGATTTATTCAATTGGAATTTTTAAATATGCTATTGAATAGGAAACTTTTAAAAACATCCAACACAAAGAGCAAACGCACATTCCATGACATATGCATTAGCTTATGGGTTAATTTCTTCATGTAGAAATTTATATTTGATAACAAAAATACAATAATTAACCATCGTAATTAGTAAAATTAATTAAACATTTACAAAAATCACTAATTGAGAACACTTTACCGGACGTGGTAAAGTTTTCAAATTGGTGATATGTTTCTCTAAATCTGTAAAACTTTTGCAAAATATGTTAATTTTCTAGATAAAATAATCTTTTGGTTTAGTCCAAACATCGACAAACCCTACATAGTAAATCATATAAATACTTATTTCTTAAATTTCAAACCATTAAATCAAAGTGAACAAGCAATAGTGACACTTCTAAGCAATCCACAATTCATTACAACAAAACATGGCATCGATTATAATCAACAGTTTTCATGATATTGGAGCAGAAAAAGTGCTAGTCAGTCTTGACGATTATGAAGAGGAAGCAAAACTCAAATTGGCTGCGAGCTCATTAGGGTATTATAAAAGCGGTGCTGGTGATGAGTTCACACTACGATTAAATCGTTCAAGTTTTGAAAAGTAAATACAGTAATTCAATCAAATTAAAATATATTTTCTAAAATTAAATTTATATTTAGACTTCGAATTCGTCCGAGAATGCTTCGAGATGTTTCAATACGTAGCTACGAAACTGAAATTTTTTGTAGTCGTGTAAAGTTGCCAATTGGAATAAGTCCCGCTGCAATGCAGAAACTTGCACACCCAGATGGGGAAATTGCAAATGCTCGAGCAGCCGAAAAAGCTAACATTGTTTTTACTTTGAGCACACTTTCAACTTATTCAATCGAAGAAGTTGCAGAGGCCGCACCAAATTGTGTTAAATGGTTTCAATTGTATGTTTTTAAGGATCGTGAAATAACCAAAAATTTGGTACGTCGTGCAAGAGAAGCTGGATATAAAGCGATTGTTTTGACAGTCGATGCACCCGTATTAGGGATAAGAAGAGCTGATGCAAAAAATAAATTTAGTATGCCAGCTAATTTAAAATACGCAAATTTCGAACAGGATGGTGAACAAAGTGATGGCAGAGAATTTGATTTTGCAAAATATTTTGGTGAGCAATTGGATCAATCACTTAATTGGAATGATTTAAAATGGTTGGTGGAGTACGCGAAGTTACCAGTTTTGGCGAAGGGAATTCTAACCAAAGAAGATGCGTTCTTAGCTGTAAAATATGGAGCAAAAGGTATAATTGTTTCGAATCATGGTGGACGTCAACTAGATACTGCTCCTGCTGCAATTGAGGCGTTGCCAGAAATTGTCGATACTGTTGGAAGGATGGTTCCAATCATTGTAGATGGTGGTGTAAGACAAGGAACCGATATTTTTAAAGCATTGGCATTAGGAGCAAAAATGGTGTTCTTTGGTCGTCCATCACTTTGGGGACTAGCGGTTGATGGACAGGCTGGAGTAGAACAAGTTATACAAATAATCAGAAAAGAATTTGACAACACCATGGCATTGACGGGGTGTAGAAAACTTGAGGAAATTAAGAAAGACATGGTTATGCATGAATGTAAATATTTGAAGTTCTACTAAAGTATGTGAAGCTGCTTAAATTATTATCTATTTTTACACCTGAAAAAAAACTCGATCTTTATAACTTTATGATTGTTAACAAAATTGGATTTCACTGTGACAGAGAACATTCGATTGACACACGAGATGTTGTGGTTTACCCAATTTTTTTTCAGTTTATAATTATTATTTCTTTTTTTAATTATTAATTCTTTTTAATTATTATTTCTTTTTTCTTTATTTAAAACGCTTATATAAACTATAAATTAATAAACTGTATTTTAATAAAATTATTTTTATATAATAATATCAAGTTAGTGTTTTGGTATTTTGATTATTGTGCACAATATTTGTCATAACTGTATTTTTGTGGTTGCTTATCTAATACGCAAAATCACAAATGAAAAATAAAATTTTAAATTTATCTACCCAGAAGGTGATAAAAACTTGACCACAGATTTTTAAAAATGTGCTTTTACAAAAATGTTTTTATTAATTTACTATAATTTATTATGCAACACTAAATAAGCATTTAAGGACTTTTACCGAACGGGGTAGATTTTTGTGAAAGCTGTTTTGAGATTCCAATATTTCTGCGTTCCATCTTTCGGTTTGTCACTTCTGGTAAAAATTTGTATCTCTTTTAAGGTGTTTATGCCTACAGTTACACAGAAAAAAATGATTGCTAATATTAAACGAAACTTGCTTAATTCAATCATTTTTGTACATTGATTTTCAACCTACTAAGCATGTTTCTTGAATTAAAATTCTGCTGGAATAATACCAGAAATAAATATGTTCTTTATTTAAGAAATGTAGTTTAAAAACCCAAAAGGTTGAGATGTATTAAAACAAGCAACTTATATTCAATTTGAGTGGAAAAAGTTACTAAAATTAAGTAATCGGCTTGCTTGAATTAAGCACAAATTCTATAAATATTATACAACTTTAAATTGAGAAACTGTTTTTCTTAAATTTAGCAATTTTTTCGCTTGAAATAAGAGTTTATTTCTTAAGAAGAAATGATATTCAAAGAAATGGTTTCCTCATTATAGCATGTTTTAGTCATAGCAGTCATAAATTTTGTGGTGGAACACAGGCAGAAATAAGCTGGCTTACATTAAGAAATGCATTTCTCAGTACAAGAATTGCCTTGTTTAAAGGAAAATCAATCAATTTATTGATTTTTCTTTGAACTTAAAAAAGTTTATCATTTTCATCAGGGCTACCCGATTAGATAAACTATCCAAAAATCTTAACGGTTATAAACCAAAATAGGTCTACAGTTTTAGCGAAGTAAAAGAAACCAAAAAATTTACATAAACATATTTTTTAGATAAATTTTCTTAATTTAAGTAAACGCTGACTTAAATAAAAAAAAATTTTAAAATTACACTAATGCTATTGCTATGCCTGATTTGATTATTGAAATCTTAATTTAAGAAATGTAATAATAATTTATATGAAGAAAAGCTTGCTTAATTCGATGATTCAATTTATTGTTTCAAGCAAAAACTGCTTTATATTTAGTATTTAAGCAATTCTTGTATTGAGAAATGCATTTCTTAATGTAAGCCAGGTTATTTCTTTCTGTGTACATATCGATTTTTAAGAAACGTTGGTAAATGGTAAATTTTATTATATTTTGTGGTACATTAGACAAAAGGGTGGGAGGTCACCACACAATAGGTGATTTTTTTACTAAGTTTCTTAGGCTCCGTACTTTAAGAAAATAAAAACGGAACAGTATTGGTGAACTTGAATGTGATTTTCTCACAAATCCCCGGGTAGGAACTGCCAATGTTAAATAATGGGCCAATCTCGGGCCAGTATTGGCGAGCCAAGCCTTGGCTAGTTAACTCCGGTTTTAGTCTGGGCCAGTTGTAAATGCCTAGATTGAACCAAGATTCAGTTTATTATATTACACGATATTCACCAGCTGGGTAAGCATTGTTATAGTGATTGTAAGTTTCATGAAATTTATATTTTTAAAATATTAGCTTATGTTTCATGAAATATTTTTAAAATGTTTCATGAAATATTTTTAAAATGTTTTGTTTTGGAGCTTCAAAAATAAGTCAAATATAAACACAAATTGATGAAAGTAATTTTAAGCAAGATTGATCTTTAACGGAACGCGCCTAATTTTGATAATATAATTAACCTTAATGTGAATCTTAAACTTAAAGTAAAGTTAAGCTTAATTCAAAAAATAAAAAATGAATTTTGAATGTTATATGTTATCGATTTTTAATTTTATAACTTATCATAAATATCGTTTAAATATTTACTATCATAGAAAAAATTGCATTTTCTACGCGAGTTAAAAACATTTTACGTTCGTGAAATTGTCCCACTCGAGGCTAACGCGTCTCGTGAGTAAATTCTCACTCACGAAAAAGTAGCGTTTTCATCTCATGTAGCAAAATGTACTATTTTTGAAATATTTCAAGCATGAAATAAATTTTGTTGAAATAATGGTACATTTCAAATGAAATGATTCATTTGTTTGATTACTAATTGTAAACAACTCAATTTAAAAAAATTTAAAATATATTTAACGCCATGTTAAAATATAACACTCCATATAAAAACAATCTAAAACTTGATTAAATTAAAAACACTAATTTTTTTTCTAGCTGGCAAGGCTAATGTGCAACTGTCATTGTTTTTTCATTACTACGTATATAATTGTGTCCACCTGTAATGAAGCGCTGATTCACTGGCGAGCCAATGAAGCGGCATAGCAGGTCGCGTACCAAGCGAGGTTTATATAGCCTTTTCGACTAGCTTCAGTCATCGTGGATTGAGTAAGAATTCCTGCCACTTCAGCACAAATAATCAGAGATGTACGCGAAAGACATGATATATACGGAAATGAGAGAAAACAAGTGAAAAAATGAGACTCTGGCGACCCCTTAGGTGAGAGAACCACAATCACCACGTCCAACCCCCACCATTCACAGCACACATGCACACGCTTTCACACTTCATACTGTCACACACACACACATACACTCACCCATGCACACACCTACATATACATCCACCAACACATCCTCATACATATAAAAAAAATATTGTTCAAATAAAGGTGTA
Source organism: Diogma glabrata (assembly GCA_963693315.1). Taxonomy (NCBI): domain Eukaryota; kingdom Metazoa; phylum Arthropoda; class Insecta; order Diptera; family Cylindrotomidae; genus Diogma; species Diogma glabrata. Next base: position 28,490,075 of record OY856187.1, on the reverse strand, counting down.
AGTACGCTAAAAGTTAATGATTGAAAAAATATAACCCCTTATGTTGCTGTACCTAAAATCTTTGAACTAATAAAACAAATAGAAAATAGATTTTTCAATATTCTTTTACGTCTATCAAAAAGAAACAAAATATTTTAAGAACGTAAACCTTAGATTATGATTTCATCGTTAAAAAACCCATTGAAGTTACATGTCACACACCTTTTTCCATAAAAAATAAGCCCCTGTATTATATACTATATTTTCTACATCTAAATTAAAAAACTAAATTTTATGGAAGCCTTATGGAAGTCTTATAGAAGCTGTTGTTACTGTAACTACTATCAAAGATATTTATTGTTTCTTAACATTTAAATTAGCCGATTGGATAGCGTGCAGGACAAACGATCGAAGGACCAGGGTTCGAAACTTGATGCGACCGTAAACAAAAACTTTAATTTAAACATTATATAATAACATAGCAATAACAATAATTACGTTAAAAAGTGTAGATAATATAAAAAAATTGTAATATTTTTGTCACATTTTTTAAAAGTTTCTATAAGACTTCTAAAGATTGCTTAAAACAAGCTATTAGACGCACTTTACCGAAGCTATAACTTGTGAAACCATAAATTCTATTCAGCTTGCATAACTGCTTACAAAGGACCTTACCCAAGTTATTTCCGAAGTCTTTTAAAAATAATAGCTTCGTTAAAGGCGGGGAAAATTCTCCAAATGACCTTTATCGAAACTGCTTAGAAATTTTAAAGAAACTATGAAGGTGGGGAAGTTAGTTTCGGTAAGACTGTTTAGTGTTTTAAAAGAAGTTAAAATGCTAGTTGGGTGATTTGCCAAACTTGGCCCAAGTCTGATTTGTCAGACTTGGCTCAAATCTGGTTTGCCAGTCTTGACCCCAGGACATCATTCCAAGCTTTGGATGTTTGAAAATGTTAAGTCTGGACCAAACCCCAAAAGCTGTGGCGCGGGCTTGGCCCATTAGCTAATTCTTATCCGGGTATAAGTGCTATCAACTTGAAATTTTCTACCCCTAAAAAATTGAAAATAATACTTTTTATTCATATTTTATTCATATTCCAAAGTATTCTTTACGGGATTGAGTTTGGTTTACAAAAATCGGTAAGGTGATTGAAAGGTGAAATAAACTTGGTAATTTAATTAGAGATTATTTTGTTTTAAATTTTATGTTACAATCAATCAATCAATCAACCTATCAAAAGTATGTCTGTTTTAATAATAGATTAAGGCTATTCAACCCCATCTAAAGAACTTGACACTTTGACGCAGTGATGGGGCTCAGTAGACTCAGTGATCTTAGGAGCTACAACGGTAGGGTCACCCATGCCGTTAGGTCCTCGGTGAGAATCGAAGCCAAGATCAAGTCCAAAACCCAAAGCTAAGGTAGACACGTACGCTGAAAGCTTAGCATGGTCAAGGGGGTGCTTGATTACTAGTACGGAACTCTGGATACCGGGCGTCCTCCAGTTTCAATAGCCTAACCACAGCACAGGGCTCTGTTGTGGGCTGACCAATGTACTTCCCTATTTTCTCCATAAATATTGTATGGAAAACAATAAAGTTTTAGAAGAGAGCGATGTTTCTCCAAACGCATCACATAAACTAACAACAAAACTGTGCACCATGTCCTACTCTAGGATCATGCCTGATTTATTAGCTTATTCTAATTCGGATAGTACACACACCATATCTGACTCTAGGGTAATGTCTGATTCACCAGCTTACTCTAAGTCAGACAGAACACCTGTACGATATAGACAAAAATCTTTAATACCTAAATTAAGTTGCGTTCAGATTAATCTGCACAGATCAGAAATGGCCAGTTAATTTGAACTAGTTAATTGAACAGGATGCTCACGATCTTGCGTTCATACAGGAGCCGTGGGCAGACAGTAAAAGAATGAAAGGTCTATCGTCAAACAAAAATACAAAACTGATCTATATCTCAGATGTGGAAAGACCGCGAACCGCGATTCTTTTCAACAAACATCTGAAAATATTTCCATTGAATGAATTTATCTGTAGAGATCTTACAACGGTCCAGATAGAAATTCATATTCCTCAAGGTGGATTTCGTAAATTCATTTTAGCTTCTGCATACTTCCCGGGGGATGAGAACGAGACACAATCAGAAGTGGTAGAGAAACTCATCAAGTATTGCAACAATAACCACTATTTTTTTTTTTTTTTTTTAATAAAATGTGTTGTGTAGTAGGAATTACAATATGTGTCACAATAACACATAAAAACCTTTTAAGACCAAAGTCCCACAACAACATACGTTCAAAGGTGTTGATGGACGTAAATCTTTTTTTTTTTTGTTTTTTTTTATATTTTTTGTTAAAGAATGGATAACTAAACAAAAAATCCTATCACTGACAAAATATGACATAGGCCAATATTTTATGATAGAATAGAGAAAATAAAAGTAAATTAAAAGGTAAATAGCAAATTTTTACAAAAATTTGCTGAAACAAAACAAAAATGTAGTTGCCAATAATCCAGCCGGTTGCATATTCCTTGATCCTGTGACGCACAGTCTTTCTTAATGATTGAAGCCCACACATAGTTATATGAAGGCTCGTTTCTTCAAGAAAGCAATAGCGTTTCATCATCAAGGATTATTTCACAGCTAAGATTGAGGGTGCTGCCGTTGACTGAATACAGTTCATCTGCCACCACCCCTAAGATGTCACCTTGGCTAGTGATATCTCACTGCTATTTCCAGTGGTATGTGATATCTCACGTTAACTCGTATGTCAATAGCAGGGACTGGAGTACGCGGGGTTGTCACACCCGTAGATCAAAAATAAAAAAAAAATAAAAAAACAATAAAAACTGATCCCTCCATGCGAGAAATAACCCCATAATAGCGTGTGATGCTAACGCTCATCACACCGTGTGGGGAAGTAGTAACATTAACACAAAAGGCGAGCGTCTGCTTCAATTTTTGTATACAAACAATATTTTTATTGCAAAAAAGTAGTGAACCTACCTTTGAAAACGCAATCAGAGGTGAGGTCCTTGACCTTACTTTAAGTAACATATACGCTACTAACCATATTAAAAACTGGCATGTTTCAAAGGAAGCTTCTTTGTCTGATCATGCTTATATATGTTTCAATATAGAACACTACCCACAGAGCATCCAGCACTTTAGAAACCCGAGAAAAAGCAATTGGGAACTTTACACAACATATCTTCATAATGTAAATAGTTGAGGCAGTATCAACTCTAGATTTGAGCTTGACTCTGCAGAAAATAATTTACAAGAAATTATCACTGAGGCATACAACCTTAATACTCCAATAACTCAATCCAAAAGATGGAGAGATGTACCTTGGTGGAATGGTAACTTGGAGAGGAAAAGGAATAAAGTTCGCAAGCTCTTTAACAGAGCAAAAACAACAAATAATTGGATAGAGTACCGAGTAGCTCTAACCAATTATAATAAAGAACTCAGACAATCAAAAAGAAATAGCTGGAAAGAGCTCTGCAATACGATAGATAATCTGCCTGCTGCAGCTCGACTCCAAAAATTGATGTCGTCTGATCACACAAACCCTCTAGGCTCAATCTGCAAACCAAATGGTACGCATACCACCAGCTGCATTGAGAAACTAGATACTTTACTTCAAACCCACTTTCCGGGCTCAATAGAATGGAGCACGGAAGATAATGCCAACGAAGACGCACATCTTCTAGATCCTGCAACTAAAAGTACTGCAGATCATTTAGCCAACACAATTTTTACCCTCAACAAAGCGAGATGGGCTATAGAATCTTTCGGTCCGTATAAATCTCCAGGAGGTGATGGAATTTTTTCCGGTATTTCTGCAGAAGGGTATAACAATGATTCTTCCATATCTCATGCGTTTGTTCAAAGCAAGCTTTCGCCTTGCTTACATTCCTCAGATATGGCGAGAAACTAAACTTGTTTTTATACTTAAGCCAGGAAAAAAACCAAATGAAGCCAAATCATACAGATCCGTAAGTCTTACATCTTTTCTATTAAAAACAATGGAAAAGATGTTGGACTATCACATCCGTAATGTATGTCTCAAACAAAATCCTCTCAACTCTAGCCAGCACGCCTATCAGACTGGGAAATCTACTGAAACGGCGTTACACAAAATGGTGAAAGAAATTGAGAGCACCCTAAACTATAAGGAGGTACTTGTATGTACATTTATGGACATACAAGGAGCCTTTGACAATGTCCACTTCAATGCTATCATTGAAATGGCCACAAAGAAAAATATAAACCCGCTTATCATTGCGTGGATTATCAAGATGCTACAGAGTCGGAAAATAACGGCTACACTAAGTGATTATTCAGTGACTGTTACTGCATCTAGAGGCTGCCCGCAAGGGGGCGTGCTCTCTTCGCTGCTGTGGGTAATGGTGGCTCATCTCCTCACTAAGCTAAATGATTTCATTTCAACACTGTAGGCTTTGCCGACGACTTGGCAGTCATTGTTATAGGGAAACATGACTCCATTGTCGCTGGTCGGACCCAGACAGCTCTTAATATTGTATCAAAGTGGTGCAACAGATTGGGGCTGTCGATCAACCCCCGAAAAACAAGCATAGTCGCTTTTACAAACAGGAGAAACTTTAATTTCATTTCTTATGTTCTAAACGGCGATCCAATGCAAACATCAAAAGAGGTTAGATATTTGGGTGTGATCCTGGATAGCAAACTAACCTGGAACTCACACCTGAAATATATCTCCGATAAGGCAAGCAAAGTTTTCTTCATCTGCAGAAAACCGTTTGGGAAAACATGGGGTCATAGCCCAAAAATGATACTTTGGTTGCACCAAAGTATTATAAAACCAATTCTAACATATGCAGCTTTAGTTTGGTGGCCTAAAATACACCAATTAACTGCTCAAAATATGTTTACAAAAATACAAAGGCTTGTGTGTCTTAGTGCCACAGGTGCTTTCAAAACCACGCCAATGTCAGCAATGGAAATTCTTCTAAAACTTTCTCCACGGCACCTACATGTTAAATCTGTAGCGGTGTTGAGCATTCATAGACTTCAGCTCATAGAAGGGTTTAAGCCGGGTAATCTAACCGGACACCTAAAAATCCTTTCTGAATTACAAGCTGAACTGCATACATACCATATTTCGGATTGTATGCCAAAAACAATAGATTTAAACAGGCACTTTGATGTCAAGATATTGGCCAGAGATCGTATTAAAAACTACATACGGTCACTGCCACATAACGCCAGCATCTGGTACACAGATGGTTCTCGAACCAATATGGGCATGGGAGCAGGAGTATTTGGTCCTAGAACAAAACAAACGGTTGCCTTAGGCACCACAACAACCATATTTCAAGCCGAAATTTTTGCCATTGGCAGTTGCGCTTTGCTATGTACTGAAAGACAATACCAAAATGTTGAAATATATATTATCTCTGACAGCACTCTTGGCACTAAAACCTACGCTCTTTGATTCAAAACTGGTATGGGAATGCTACCAAAATCTATTAAAAATCTCCTGTAATAATATAGTAACACTTGTGTGGGCACCTAGCCACACAGGAATACAAGGAAATGCTATCGCTGACGCTTTAGCAAAGTAAGGTGCCAATAAACAGTTTTTTGGATCGGAACCATGCTTCGGAATGGCCAAGAGTTCGCTCGGAAGCACAATCCAAACATGGGAACAGGAACAAAATGCTAAATTATGGAGAAGCAGAGACGGACTAGTACACTCCAAGAAGTTTCTAGGTAACCTTCCTGTTTCACCCTTAAAAACAATCGACTTAAACGGAGAGTATCTAAGAATTTTAACGTGGTGCGTTACTGGACATGGTCCTTTAAACCACCATCTTAACAAAATGGGCCTTGTTGTTTCCGACAGGTGTAGATTCTGCTACTCGGACGCGGAAACGATGGAACACGTTATCTGCAGTTATCCTGAACTCTCTTGGCACAGATACCACCAACTTTGTCTTAGAAGACTAACACTTCCATTACCACAAAACGTCACTCCAATTGAGCAAATTTTAATTTTATTAAAAGTCTCAACTTTGATGACAGAACACAACCAGTAACGGCACAGACGACGACTGACTAATAACACAATCAGGGTAAGCACGATAGACCTTTGGTATTCAATAGAATATCACTCAATATGGTTATGCTTAAAATGTATTCTATGAACTGAACACTAATTACAAAAATATTTGATTGAATCAAATCTTCACGGAGAACTGGACCAGAAAATTGATTGAACTATAAAATTGTTACAGCGATTACCTTTAACTAAATTTACCGTTAACTAAATAAATAAGGTTTTTTGTTTTGTAAATAAAAAAATTATTCGGGATGACCATTGCCAATTGCTATAAGTCTTCTTCATGGTTCAAGTTGTAACCGTTTGTTATCGGTGTACAAATTCCATTAAAGTCGGATAAAAATTTCAATGAGTTTTAGAAATTGTTGTATTTTATAGGTTAAGATAAGAGCATAAATAACAACAAATTTTAAACAGTATGGTGTTATTTGAAAGAGCTTCTAATGTAAATAAATGTTTTTATATAATTGTGGAATGCATAGTTTTTGAGTTATGGTCTAATATTTTTGACCTATTATATGAATTGATAATATATTTTCCAATTAAAACCATTTACAAGCTGGCGTAATTAAATATTTCTTTAGCTACCATAAAGAGCTATGGAAAAGATTTAACCCGATAGAACATTTTTTGTAGCAGCTAGAACAATTTTCGATCGACATTTCTATTGACATTTTTAAGGAAAAATATGGAGGGGCTGAAATCTCACATCTCTGAGATATCAAGACTTCGGTCTGGGTTAAGGATTTTGATATAGTTTTCGGCAAAAAACTTTTATGAGGACATGGTTTTTAGTTTTGGGCAGCGATGTATATCAAACATAACTCTTTGTTAAAGTACAAGTATTTTTTATATTTGTTTAGAAATTTATTACAAAACTAATACGAAACATCAATACGTTGCCGGAAAATTATAACAGATCATAAGTTAACATAATTTAGTGAAAAGATGATACACTAAGCAAACTACTCAAAAACCTCTCCATTTAACGTTTCGGGAAAATATTACAAAATCACAAATTCATATTTCTTTCAAAATTCCAAAAATATTGTAAAAATTAAATAAAACCAAATTTTTTCAACATTCCAAAAATATTCTAAAAATTAGAATACAATCAAATATTTAAACTTTTTCAAAATTCCAAAAATATTCCAAAAATTCTTAAAAATTCAACTTTTTCCAATATTCTAAAAATATTGCAAAAATCATTACAAAATCAAAAATTGAAACTTTTTTCAAAATTCCAAAAATTATGATAAAATCAAAAACTAAAAATTTTTCAAAATTCCAAAAATATTCCAAAAATTCTTACAAAATCAAAAATTAAAACCTTTTCCAAAATTCTAAAAATATTGCAAAATTTATTACAAAATCAAAAATACACTCTTTTTTGAAAATTCCAAAAATATTTCAAAAACTATAACAATTTCAAAAAATTCCACGTCCAATTTCACTTTCAATTACATTTACGTCATAAAAACAGCTACATTGGTTAAAAAAATGAATGAAATCATTTTTTGAAACACTTGACATTATTTTTTTGACAAACTTATAATGCCATAATTCTCTATAATAACCCAAGTAGGTTTTGCAGGCCTTGACATACGGCCAAGCACTGGTCCTTTAATGGTTAACAGTACTTGGCTATTGTTACTGGGCCAATACTAGAACTAATCATCGGCCGATCTATGGTTTACAGAAAATAGCCAGTATATACCTTTGAATGGCCAAGCACTGGCCCATGAATGGTAAATATTACTTGGCTATTGTTATTGGGCCAGTACTGTAGCCATGAATTTGCCGATCTATGTCATTTTTTTAAAATTTTACTAGAGTATTATCCCTTTTAGAAATACATAGTTTAAAAATTTTCACTTATAGTTTAGTTATCGCCTTGTCGGTTGAAAGACTATGGTAATAAAGAAAAGGTTGGTATATGTTTTAATTTATTTTCATTTCTATTTTATTTTAATTATTTTGTAAATAATTTATTTAAATTTATGTATAAAAAATATTATTTTATATTTTTTTAATGGCGGAGTCAGGGCGGTGTTTACCATTACTCAGCCATTCTTGCATCTGAACCAGTTGTATAGGGAGTTTTGAATTTTTTCCGTCATTTTTATTTTATTTTAAATTAGTTTGTATTTAATTTATTTAAATTTACATATGATAATAATGTATATTTTTTTTTACGGCCCAGTCATGGTTGCCAGTATTTGCCCCAAGAATGGCAACCATTTATTGTCCGAAGTTATCATCCAGTAAAATTATGTTAATGGCCCAGTCGTGGTTGCCACTACTCGCCCATTGCTACATTACTGGCTGCCAGTAATGGACCATTACTGGACCTACAACCATTATTCCCTACAACCTTGTATGGGAATAATAAACTTTCATATCAAACCAACAATTTTATCTTTTTCCAAAAAATTGGGTAAAAAAATTAATAAAAACTTTCTTTTGACACACTTGACAACATTTTTTTGACAAACTTATAATGCCATAATTCTCAATAATAATAATAAACTTTCATATCAAACAAACAACTAATTTTGTTTTTTTCCAAAAAATTGGGTAATAAAATAAATAAAAATCTATCTTTTGACACACTTGACAACATTTTTTTGACAAACTTATAATGCAATAATCTAGATTTTGGTCTCACATACCAATACCGACCATCAAAATTTCTCCAAATTCAATGTTTCTACTCGTAATCACTTAAAATGAACGTTTTTTAAGCAAAAAATATGCAAATTTCCTTGTTTTGACACACTTGACGATTTTTTTGACACACTTCCGGTACAGTTATCAACCACATCGTCCTTTCGGACCTTTCCATTGAGTAAAACTATTTTTAGAAAAAAAAGATTTTGAAATCCGTCCAGCGGTTTTCTAGATTTCATCGGTTGTGACGGACGGACGGTCGGACGGACGGCCGACAGACAGACATGCATTTTTTTTTTGCTTTTTTAGAATCAGTAGGTCCTAAAACGTCGAGAAATGTCAAAAAAAGTGGGGGTAAGAATTTCACTTTGAGCTCATGAATGTAATACTTAGGTCTTTCAGACCGAAGTAGTTCATTTTTATGTGTCCATGGTCTGCAATATAAAACTTTGCAACACAAGTTTATGTCAAATTGTTTATGGTATTTTTTCCTTTAACATTCACAGAACCCTCGGCGTGCGTAACTTTCCACTTGACCAACTTTTTAATCTTTGTTGGACACAAACATCATTCGTTCGTTAATTAGTTTTAATGACACTTTGACAAAATATGCAAATATGTATAGCAAGGATAGAGCGATATTGAAAAAAGTGATGCGGTCTCATGAGCACATGGTTTTTTGAAAGCTTAATAACATTAGTACCTGGTGATCGAATTGGATGAAACTTGGTACATAAGCATTTAATACGGTACATAAGCATTTAAGCTCCGCAGCGGTTTTCCACTTTAGGTAAACATTTTTTTTTTTTGCATTTTCTTGCATTTTTTTCAGTGTCCTTATCCACACTACAGCTTATAATAATGAAATGATTATGAAGAAACTTATGAAAAAGGTTTCAGTTAATGTGAGAAGATAATGATCAAATGGATTTTGGTGCACATACGCCAAAGTGGCGGAGGGTCCACCATACAATTGCTGACTTTTCTCAATTTTTTTTTTAAAGTTTGTTGGAAGCATACAGACTTCGTTCATCAATTCAATTTTGAATGACAAAAAAATAATTGATATTGTGATAAGTGGTGAAGGGTCTTCCACTAAGGACTACCTTGATTTTTTAATAACATACGCTCTTGGCAATCAATTTAATTAAACTTTGACAATATGCTTAAAGTATGAGCATCCCAACTTCCCTTGTGTCACTTACGAAAAAAAAATTTTTGAAGTGAAAACTTCTATAGGCTCGTTGTGCAATTTTGTATGAGGAAAAATTTATATATTCGTGTTACCATTTTTACATTCAATCGTCACGCTTTTTTTATTTAAATATCGTTTTAAGCGGTCGTTTGCTTTGATCAATGTTTTTTTTGTTGAACATAATTTTTTCATGAAATTAAAAATAACGTAAGAAAGAAAATATAACCTGAAACAATTACATTTGCTTATCAAAATTATTTTTTTTTTTTTTTTTTTTAAAGGCGTTCATGCTCCATGTAGGAGCGTTGCCAGGTTAATCAGCTTTGAATATTCACCACGGTCATTCGCAACAGCGACATAATTACCATGGCAGCCGATTTTTTTAAGGTCGTTTATTACGTCAGTCTCCCATTGTAGTCGTGGTCTACCTCGCGGTCTACCACTCCCTGGGGTACTAACGTACATTTTTTTAATCATTCCAGACTGTGAATCGGCTCGTAGAACATGCCCAAACCAAGCAATCCTATTAGAACGGATACAACCTATTATATCAGGACCCTCAAGAAGGTCTCTGATCTCAAAGTTATACCGGGTTCTATACTCCCCATCGTCTGTCTTAAGTGGACCAAATATGTAGCGTAGGATCTTACGCTCAAATACAGATAAATGCGATTCGTCATTTTGTGTAAGGGTCCACGTTTGTGACCCATACATCACAACCGGTCTAATCAATGTCTTGTATAACTTGAGCTTGGTGTTAGTTGATACATACGGTGATCCAAGGAGAGGTTTAATTGAGTAGAAAGTTCGATTACCTGCAGTGATTCGAGCTTTAATATCTGTAAGTATGCTGTTGTTTGAGTCAAGCATTGATCCCAAATATTTAAAAGATTCAACTCCCTCAATTCGTTCATCGCCGCACAATAAATCTTTCTTCTCAGCCTCTCTTGAAACATTCATATGTTTGGTTTTATTGTAGTTAATTTGCAGACCAATTTTCCTAGCACCACTCTCAAGCGACTTGAAAGTCTCACTCATAACAGCTTCACTTCGGCCGAGGATGACAACATCATCAGCGTAAGCAATCATCTGTACTGAGTTTATTGACAAGATATTGTTATTAGTCGGTAGTTTCTTTTGACGGCACACATATTCCAAGGCTAGATTAAAAAGTATAGGAGAGATAGCATCACCTTGTCTTAAACCGGAGTCGACTTTAAAAAACTTTGATATTTCGTTCTCTACTCGTACAAAGCATTGAGAGTTCTGTACTGTCATTTTGCATAGTGATACCAGTTTAGCAGGAATTCCCATCGACACCAGAGCAGACCATAGAGTCTCTCGTTCGAGAGAGTCGTAGGCCTGCCTGAAATCAATGAAAAGTTGGTGCACAGGTATGTTGAACTCTCGACACTTTTCCAAAATCATCCTTATCGAGAAAAGTGCATCGGTGGTACCTCGGCCCCGCCGGAAACCACACTGATATTCTCCAAACAGTTGTTCAGCAAAAGGATTGATTTTGGATAGCAAAATGTAGGAAAAGATCTTATATGCTGTGCAGAGGAGAGCGATTCCTCTGTAGTTTGCACATTGTAGGCGATTACCTTTTTTATGGATTGGTATCAGCATAGCTGTGTTCCAGTCCTGTGGCATGGTTTCAGTCCGCCAGATCATTTGAACAAGTTCAAACAATCTTAAGGATAGAGTTTCGCCACCATGTACAATCATTTCGGATGTTATATCGTCGATACCAGGTGCTTTATTGCATTTTAGTTTTGACAGCGCCGCATCGAATTCCTCTTTGGTGGGTTCGTCTACATGTACCTTTGACGCACGAATAAGCTTAGCTCGTCGCCCGACTTGTTGCTGGTCACTTAAGTTGAGAAGATTCTCAAAATAAGCGGCCCAAGTATCTAAAATATTTTTAAGGTCTACTTGTAGCTCCCCATCTTCATTTTGAATAGCAGTTGATCTAGTTTGAGGGCCCTTCTTTAAGGTTTTAACCTGTTGAAAAAAGTTACGCGATTGATGTTCCTTATTGAGGCTTTCAATCTCCTCACACTGTCTCTTCCACCATTCTCTCTTCGCTCGTCTACATAGCTTTGTAACGGCTTGTCTTGCCAGTTTATAGTTTTCCTTCGTGGACCTGGTGTTGCGTCCTTGTAGACACTTCAGATAGCAATCTCTTTTGTATTGAATAGCGCCAAGGCATGCTTGATCCATCCATGGCTTCTGGGAGTGGTTCTGTGGTCGTCCAAGTATTCCCTCAGCAGCGCTTAAAACAGCATCTTTGAGCAAATACCATGACTTATCGACGTCTCCATTAATGGTTTCTGATTTCTCCAATGTTTCGGCAATATGGATTTGATATCTCTCTTCTGTTTCAGCATTCTTTAATGATGAGATGTTAAAACGTTTCCGTTGATTGAATTTTGGAATGCCTGGATTTGGGAAGTGGAACCTTATCGTTGCACATACAAGGAAGTGATCACTTCCGATGTATGCACCTCTAAAGGATCGCACATCCCGAACGCTCGAAAAGAAACCTGCTGTTACTAGAACGTGATCAATTTGATTTCGAGTGTTTCCATTCGGTGAGACCCAAGTCTGTTTATGAATCGATCGATGCTGAAAGAACGTACTGGCAATTCTCAAATTATTTGATAATGCAAACTCAGTCATTCTCTCACCATTATCATTCGAATTCAAATGCAGGCTGTTGGGACCTACCACATTTCCATAAGAGATATCTCTTCCAACCTGTCCATTAAAGTCACCAAGAACCATAATGAAGTCGCGTGTTGGTGTTTGTTTCATAACCTCTTCCAGTGCTATGTAGAAATTATCCTTCTCGTCGACGGTCTTAGCTTCAGTAGGTGCATGCACGGCAATAAGAGAAATATTGTTATATGTACCACGTACACGTAAGTAGCAGATCCTCTCACTGACCGGGATGAATTTCATCACGGCTTCTTGTATGCGTGCACCAACAAGAAAGCCAGTACCAAATTCTCTTCGGGAAGGATGACCACTACAATATAGAGAGTGACTATCTAAATCTTGTTTTCCGATTATCGGTTGTCTAATTTCTTGTAGAGCAATAATATCCATCCTATACCTCTCAGCCTCTGTTTCCAGACTTATAAGAGCATCAGGAGCGCTCAGGCTGCGCACGTTCCACGTTCCGATTCGGTAGTCTGGTCCTTTTTCACGTCCAGGTAAAATTGTGTTTTTTGTCCGGGTCTGTTATTCTTTTTTTGATAACCAAATTTAACATATGAGTTTTTTTCCGGGGTTAGGGTGTTAACCTTAGGCCCAACCCAAATTGTCGTGAATGGGTCCGTTCTGCATATTAAGGTCACCAGAAACAAACTTTTTACACGTTTATATAGCGAGCCGCTTGATTCAAGACAGACGCCCGCTCCAAGCCGCCCCTGACATGGAGAACAGACGCTTGAGTCACATTGGTTTTAAGGCGCCAATTCGCCGTGATGTAGCGTCATTGACTAAGCAGTTTTTACTCTGCTTGTCTCCAATACACCAACCTAATTCTGTCAGCATTACCCAGGCAGCACGGCGTGGACGTCGAATTTCGGATTTCGCTACCCTTATCAAAATTATATGTATTGCAAATTAACACATCATGATGTTACAAATTTTATCATCTACACCAAATATGTTGTTGAATTGGAATGGTATGTAATACATGTTTGCAAAATTAAGTGAAAACTTAAAACTTGTAACTTGATACTTGATAACATCGATTATATCGATTTAAAGCTCAAAATTGAGAGACGGAAATCGCACAAATTCTATACAAAGAAGCATAGCTTATGTATGATTAAACATGGATGGCAATCATGATAAATAAAATAATTAAAAATGGTGGCACTTAGCCGATAGTGATTTGCAAACGGCAACAATGCACATTACCAATTAATTTAGTTAGGTTTCCGCAGAAAGATTTGTCAAATTTAAAATTGTTAATCTATGGGTGTGACAACCACGCGTACTTTAGTCCCTGCTATTTGCATATCCGCCATGACACGCTATTTTTGTAATGAAAACTTCTTTAGGCGCGTTGTGCAATTTTGTATGACGAAAAATTTATATATTCAAGTGACCAATTTTAAATCACGCAAACTAGTTTTTTTTTTAAATATGAAATACATCTATCATTTTTTAACTTTTCATATTGCGATGTGGATATCGCAGTCGACTGAGGTTCTATAGGTCGTGAGTTCAATTCCTGAAGTTGGTATATTTATTATTGTTTTTTTTTTAATTTTTATTAAATACCATTAAAATTATTTTTTTTATTTATGAATTCATAAAAATAATAAAATTTCTTTTCACGAATTTTAAAAAATTGATGTACTTATAATGCAGTTTTTTAAAATTATTGCTGCTCTCATTTTCCGTTTCGTTCAAATTAGTATCATCGATATTAACAAGAAAATTATTTATTTTTTTGGCAGGCAATGATAAAAATAATAATAAAATATTGGTTTTCCCATAATTATTTTGCATATTTTAAACACGTGAAACAAAACAAGGAAAACGAAAACGAAAATTACTATTTGAGTAAGTTTCTCTTTCAATATAAGGTGCGTTCGATTTAACTGAAAAAACAACAACAATTGCATTCAATTTTTCAGTTGTATCAATTGCTTCAGTCAAATCGAACACAGCTATATAAGTTGATATCTTCATCACAAAACATTGATTTAAATACAGAGGGCGTAGTGCGATTTTGCATGGGAAAAAATTTATATATTCGATTGATCATCATGCTAAATAAAATAAAAAATATAAAAAAATATTAAAAGAGAGTGCGATAAATTGTAATCATTTGTTATTTTCTTTTTATTGAATTTGATTTTTACAGATTATAACAGTGTTTAGTGTGGTGTATATAGTGAATAAAGATTTTGTTGTATTATTAATTAAAATAAAACAACTGTTTTTTGTCATATTTGATTTGTGTGTTTTTCTTTATAATTTTTAATAAGGACAACGAAATTGATAGTAAAAACAAACTTAGGTATTGTTGAAATTAATGATATTATGTTATAAATAATTTTATTCTAAGTTATTCATATTTCAGCTTTTTCGTTTTTTAAGTTGAAAACAATTAATGTAATATATTAAAATAAGTAAATAATTGTTCATTACGTTAAATATTATTCAAACTTTTGTTTTGAAAATTGACAAAAACGCCTTCAATTTATTCATATTTTTTAGATCCTGCATATTACGTGGTAAATATTGAAAATGTCTTCAGATGGTGGTAAAAGGAAAAGACAAGAAGATAAAGAATTGTCAGGAGAGGATATCTCTACTTATGACATTAATTATAAAGAAATAAATACAGCTATGAAAAAAAATTACAAATTAGTCAGCGATACAGAGATAAGAAGAAAAAAGTGGAGGAGGATTAAAAACTTAGACGTCGTAAAGAACAATGTAGACAAAAATCTCAGCATTACAGAGATAAGAAAAGAACCACAAATTTGATTAATTTACATACAGATTCTAAAACAGTTGCAAAACATGTTTCTATATGGCACAATGTCCATGATTCACAAATTGCAGGCCCATCAACGACAAATGTGCCATATGTGCCACCAACTCATACTGCTGGCGTATTAACACTGAATGAACTATGCATTCCAATGTCACATTCAGATTATGATGACGAAATAAATAATGATGTTCCATCACAAGCTCAGATTAATAATTTTCCACAACTAGATGAACCTTTAATAAAAAACTATAAACCAAATAATCTTGTTGTTACACAGAATAATCAAAACGTTCATTCTCAAAATAATATACCGCCACAAACATACTCTTATTTCCAACAAAATTCGAGTGCACATCGAGAATTTCAAAAACAAGTTTTTGCAAATGATCTTAGCCATTCTTGTGACATTTGCGATAGACTGTGTTTAAAAACGATTTGAAAATTATTTTTAATAACGATACAATTCAAAATATTGAATTTATAAGAACAATGCTTACAAATGTCAATGTAGCAGAGGTGAAAATATGCTCAACTTGCTTTACAACAATTAAAAGAAATCGTGTTCCACCTCTTTCAGTATATAATGGATTTAAATATCCGTCCTTTCCAGAAAATCTTAAAAATTTTCAGTTAAATTTGGTGACAAAAAGACTTATATCTCCAAGAATTCCATTCATGCAAATACAAAGACTTCGGCAATTTGGAATATACAGGCAGGTGATAAATGTTCCAATAGAAGTAAATACAATGGTACAAACATTGCCAAGAAATGTAGATGATGATCATTGCATTACAGTTTACATCAAAAGAAGAAAAATACACAAATCTAGCTACGTCTACGGTATAGTCAATAAACAAAAATAAAAGTGTGGTTGCGGTACTTAAAAGATAAATATCTTTATACTTCTTATGGCATTACGGTTGATGAGGTATTCTTAAACGGCTCAGATCATGTACAATATGAAATCATATATGATGAAGATGGTGACAATGACATTTCAGAACGAATACCAATTGACGAAAGCTTAATAGCACAGCAACAAACATTAATGTGGAACGACGAAATGTACTTGAACATTGCTCTTGGAGAAGATAATGTTCCCATTAGTCTATTATTCGATAAACATACAGAGGAATTATCATTTCCGCAAATATACTGGGGCCAATTTAAAACTATTCGGAATGGCCTTACTGTCACACCTTTTATGATGGCAACAAGTGAACTTAGACGATCAGACACACTAGGAGTTACCCTTCACCACTTGTTATACTTGGCAATGAAAGTAATGAGAATAAGAATACGAGATTCGCTGTATTTTGCGTTCAAACATGTTGGAAAAGGCACTACTATTACTGAAGAGCAAATTGCATGAGAAAGTTATATACAAGCCTGTATTGAAAGTAATTTGGCTTTTCTACGCACGATCCCCAATTCAGCATATTATTGGTCAGAAAGAAAAAAGGACCTGTTTGCAATGATTAGGCAATATGGTAAGCCAACATTTTTTTTTACAATTGGTGCAAGCAAACGAAATTACAGTATAAAGCAAAATATAATGCTCTCAGAAAAAATTTAGAAAATTATGAATACGATGATTTCCAAACATTTTATGAAGATAATAATATAAATTCGGATCAGAAATATGTTGATATCATTACCGCAGCAATCAATAGACCAAAAGTTTTTCCGAAGCGCCAACCTCATGAAAAATGGCACAATCCTTTTAATCTATTTATACAGAATATTGTCAAATCTAATACAGACTTTCAATTTATAACAGAAGAATATTCGTTCGTAGCTTACGTCGTAGAATACGTCAATAAAGCTAATAGAGGTATTAGCAATTTACAAAGGAAAATAATTGAAATCATCGATGAACACCCAGAATTCGATATTTTTGAAATCACTAAAAGTATTAATATCAATCTTTTAAACCACACCGAGATAACAAGACAAGAAGCTGCCTGGCATTTATTGAGGGAACCAATGTTAAATAGTTCAACCATTATTGTCTATATACCACCTGGTTGGCCAGTTGAAAAACAAAGAATAAAAAAACCATGAAGGAATTGATCGAATTGGACGAATATTCCTCAGATATATGGAAAGAAAACTGGTTCGACAACTATGAAAAAATACCTGAAG
The DNA here is from genome assembly GCA_963693315.1 of Diogma glabrata. Lineage (NCBI taxonomy): Eukaryota > Metazoa > Arthropoda > Insecta > Diptera > Cylindrotomidae > Diogma > Diogma glabrata. The sequence goes on along the minus strand of OY856187.1, from coordinate 28,472,421 downwards.
AGTTAGAAAATATTTCTCTCACTCAATTCGTTTCGAAGTACTACAAAAATAACATGGGAGAGTATGTCAAACGAGATGAACCAAGAGTAATACGTTATCGCAATTATGATATGGCTACTGATTGCAATGAATATAGAAGAGAAATGGTAACTTTGTACATTCCATTTCGTCATGAGGAGGCACAAATTCTTAAACAAATGAAATTTATTACAATATACGATGACAATGTCGACCTCATATTACAGAAGAGAAAAGAGTTTGAATCTAACATAGACATTGAAATTGGAAATTTGTCGATAGTTATGCCGCGAAGAAGTTACAAATAATAATGAAGAAATAGGAAATGTTTTTGGTAGACTTCCTGATCAAAATCCCTTACAAGAATTGTACAATATACCCGAATGCAGAGATAAACGATGATTTACAACTTGCTATGCTTAATAAACTTGGAGCTATAGCTAAAAAGAAAGAAAATATTATGTCAAATAATGATTTTTATGATCTTATGCGCCGGACTAATGAAGAACAGCATGAAATTATGTTTCATACAATTCACCATCTCATATGTACAGATGAGCCAATGCGAGAACCATTGCTCATATATATAACTGGCCCAGCTGGTAGTGGAAAAACTTTCGTTATAAAAGGAATGATGGAAATATATAATAGATTTTCAGATAATGATGGCCTTTTCAATTCCTATATAGCATGTGCATCAACTGGAAAGGCTGCTACAACTATAGATGGTACGACAGTTCATAATGCATTAAACATATCATTGTCCAGACTAATCCCTCTTAATGTTGAAAAAGCTAATCAATATACAACTTTATTCAAATTTGTTAAAGTCCTTATTATAGATGAAGTAAGCATGGTTTCCACGCAAATGTAAGCATTTTGAATTGAAACAAGTAATGAGATAAGAGGATAAACAGTTAGTGGCAATTTTAACGAAGATTGGAAATGGAAATATTTTAACGGAAGAAGAAGTAAGATTGATGGAACAAAAGAAGAAGCTCAATTAGTATGTCCTGAAGGAATTAGACTTATATTTACGAACGCAGTGGTACATGAGTACAACCATTCCACCTAAACTCTGTAGCAAATAAAGTAATATCTTTGGCATCGGATGTCTTCGTTGGTTGCCATAATACTGAGCAAGAAAATTTTATACGGCAGAAGTTGCATAAAATGAAAACTGATGAAGCGGCTGGATTACCATACGAATTAATTTTAGTTCTTAGTCGACCGTATATGATAACTAATAACCATAGATGTTGCCGATGGATTATCAAATGGCACTGTAGGAAAATTGAATCATGTGGAGAGATATGAGACTGGTGACATGTAATGAAGCGTGAAAAAAATGAGAGTCTGGCGACCCCCTAGGCGAAAGAACCACGATCACCACGTCCAACCCCAGGTTCACTCACATTCACACACTCTCACACCTCATAAACTCACACACACCCACACACTCACACACACATGCACACAAACACCCATACCTACTTCCATGCCCATACAACTAAAAATAATAAAGTTCCCACAAGTGGCTATAATGAAGATTGCCAAAAAAAATCAAAACTAAGCCTTAACACAATATAAATTGTTGTTTATTTATTTTGTTCTTTATTATTTAATCACACTGCTACTATTGATTTATACTAGCAATTGTACTGTATTAATTTTAAATTCGCTAATTAATATCCATTTCATTTAAACTCACTATAAATCAAATTGTACCAATTTAGAGAACAAACTAGATTATCCAAAAAAATTAGTATTTAATCATATAATAAATAACAGCTTCAATTTAAGTATCATCACGGTACATATAAAAATTTTCTAAATTGCACTAATACGGCACAAACAGATAAAAATTTTCAAAATTACACTAATAAATTGATCTAGAAACGACACAGACATTAAATTGTTCTATTTTTATAAAAAAATAATAACTGTAATTCAAAATTGCTGCAATTACTGAATTAATAGTTAAAATAATAAAACTTCTACACGGCAACTACCATATTGTAAAATTTAATTCTCAAACTAATAGAAAAAAATATTTATCTTTCTGCATCACATTTTTAACAATAATTGTATTTTTTTATTCTTTCACAATCTATAATCAACCAAAAAATTCAGTAAAATTTTCAATATCGAGTTAACCAAAATTAGTTCTTGATGGATAAATTACCGACCAGCAACTGTATTTGGCCATATAATATAACGGTTGGAAGTTTAAAGAAAAACGCTCTATTAGAAAGAGTGCCGGTGAAAACAAAGCATATGTTTATCGTTTTAGTTGAATTAGAAGTTAATTTAACAACTATTATCATTCTATAACTCATATTCCAATAAACAATTTACAACCGTCAACTTTATTTTCTTTTCTCCAAGAAATTTCCGCTTATCCCAAAAATTAAAAATATAAGAGACCACTTGTACAACGGCTTTTTTTTATACGCGGTTTTGTTAATGCCCTTTCGCAGTTTAACTAGCAGTTTGAGCCGATATGGTTCAGCTCGAAAAACCATTTGCAAGTCTATTAAAATAAGATGTAAAGGGAATTAAGGTATTTAACTTACGTCTTTAAATCCATCAAAAGCTCAATGTATCACTTACATTTTCTAGATGAATCACCAATTAGGCACTATCCACTAGTCTTTTAAAAATTTAGTTTTTTTGTTATAGTTGGAATAATTTAACTTAGGTTAAGCAATTTGACTTGGCTTAGGTAATTTAACTGGTCACTTGCACAATTAAAAAAGAACTCTTTGAAAATATTTCAAACTTAGCTAGTGTTACACCAGCAACCTCATCTACAACCTTGAATTTAAATATGCATAAAATGCGTTTTTATGTAGTTTTCTTTTGGTTGATTAAAGCGCTGATTTTTAATGCCGAAGCTTTTGTAGATCAAAATAATAAAAAAAATCACAAAATAGTTTGTTAAATAGAAAGGAAAATCTTCATATAACTGAAATAATGAATTATAACTGAAAAGTTATATCAGTTGAAACAACAAAAAAGTCCATGTATCACAAACTTTTTACGCAGGTTTTTAACTTTGATTTTTACAATATTATAATAATCTCTACATACGTTTAAATAAATATAGAAACTAAAAAAACTTTATGAAAATATTTAAAACTTAGCTTTTTATTCTTATTTTTTTATTCTATTCTTTATTGAGCAGTATCAATATAGGATCTGCAATAATACCCTTGTATATGTGGAACACTTTCTAACACAAAATCACAAATTTATTTCCCGAAATAGACGCACTGAGTTTAATTTTATGCTGTTGCATTACTAATTAATCATCACTGACTGATCACTTTCACAATTAACAAGAAACTGTCCATCCATAATCAAATCTACCTACCAAAATTACTTTTAACGGAACTAAGAGAAAAAATAAATCCAATCCAGTTTATTTCAAATCATATGGTAGATCACTCGTACAACTATACAGCTTTGATGTTTGTAAATATGCCATTATGACAACCACTACAGATAACAAAATCAAAAGTATAAGTACAATACCACGAAGAAACCAATAAACACGCCCAAATGCTAACAAGTCTAACGTAATTAGTCAAAATTGTAATTATTTCCACCTCAAAATCAACAATGCCATCCAACCACGAATACTTGCCTTAAGCCGCAATTAGACTATTGCAGAACTATGCAATATTTCTGCAATGGAAGTTTGTAAAATATTCATTGCAGAAAAGTTTTGCAATGAGCTCTTTGCAAAACATTGCAATGACTCATTGCAATGTTTTGCAATGAGTTCATTGCCAAACTTTTCTGCAATGAATATTTTACACACTACCATTACAGAAATATTGCAGAGTTCTGCAAAAGTCTAATTGCGGCTTTACTTTAATTTACAATTTAAAAAAATATTTGCGCCTAAATGAAGAGTTTTATAACATCTTCTTACAGTTCCTCACGAACAGAAAGTTGATCTGTTATTGCATTATTGTGACCATGTTCATCTGTTTCCACGTTACATGCAAACGACGCAAACATCGGCCAAAGTATTCTCAAGCCAAATGTTTACATCCAACGCCAGGGTGGTTGTTAAATCGAAAACCCACTCGATGGACTAATGGACTAATTCATAGTTTCGATTTCATTACAGACATTATAAGAAGTTGGATGAACTTTCCAAAATCATGTAGACGAAAGCGGGCAACGAAATCAAGAAATCTTAGTGTGCGTCTCAATCTTGACGACAATGTTGCGCCAATCACTCCTCAGACATCATCCATGCCACTCAATAATAATTTAACTATAATAGCGAAACGAAAACATTTTCCACTTATTTCTGCTTTGGCAATGACTATTCACAAATCACAGGGAAGTCCTCATGATTTTATAGTTTACGAATACGATCGCAAGCACCCTCGATAATTAGTATACGTTGCTTTAACAAGAGTAACGAGGATCGAAGATTTATTTATGGTAACTAAAGAAAATACTAGAAAGAGCTGGAAATTTTGGTTTGGTTTAACAGGAATATCTCTGAATGATTCAGAAGCAGATAAGGATCACAAGAGATCAACAAGTCATCAAAAGGATCTAATGTTAGAACTAAAAAGGTTACAAAACAATACACTACAAACAGTCACCAAAACTTTTCTTGAATTTATTTCTAACAGGATTGGTTTATCTATATTTTCATTCAATTGCCAAAGTTTAGATGCACATGCAGCTGATCTACAAAACGATGCTGTTGTTAAAAAGTCAAATGTTTTACTTTTGTCGGAAACTCGATAAAAAACAAATAATCAATTGATATTCCAACAAAATCAGTTATTCTATCGGAACGACTTGAGTGAGAATTTAAATTCATTATTTTTCTTTTTTTGGATTGTATCCTTTTATTTCACTCAAAATAAAAATTTTAATTATTTAAAAAAACTATTTTAATTTATTTAAAAAATTCAAACTTTATTGATTACAACATGTTTCGGAATACAATATTCCATCTACAGGTATTTTGTGTAGAATTGAAGTAAAGTTAATTACGTTACCATTTTATACTATTTTTCCTTAAAAATTATCGTACTTACAATTAAGAAAACAAAACAAAAGGAGGAGTTACAGGTATAATAAAATTTACAAACTTATTAACTCAATCATAACAATAAACAGAAAGGGTCCAAAATAACAAATTTAAGAATTTTTTTCCTAATTAGCTAAAAAGAGGCGTTAAAACTAATAAAATTTAAAACGATAGAAAGTTTAACTATAATTAATATATTAAATTATGATGTTGAATAAAGGCGACTGCACATTTCCCTCATCTGAATTCATCAAGTGTTCTGTTTTTTTTATATAAAATGCTTCATAAGCATCTAGCTTCCAATTATGGATTACCGGCTTTATTAATTTGGAATTTTCTTCGTCTATTTGATGAGTGTGGTTAATCATATGTTCGGCAACACTTGATTTGTTTTTTTGTTTATTTTTTGTAGCTAATGTATGTTCTCTAAGTCTAGTTTCAAAACTTCTTGCTGTCTGTCCCATATATGTATCCGGGCAATCTTTACATTTTATTTTGTAGATTCCTGACTTTTTACTGATATCCTCTTTGTCTTTGAAATTGTTTAAGTGATTTTTTATTGTTGTTGTTGGTCTTGTTACTATTTCCATGTTGTGCTTTTTAAATATATTTTGTAACTTGTTGCTTATTTTAGGGAAAAATGGTATGCTGATTCTAGTTTTAGGCTTTGTTTCCGGCAAATCTGAGTTTAAGGTGGTAAGACTTTTTCGTTGATGTTTAATTTTATGTTTTTTTTAAATTTGGTTAGCGAACTTTATGGTGTATCCGTTTGTTATTGCTGCTTGTTGGATATATTCTACTTCTTCTTCAAATTCTTTTTGATCCATAGGTATACTATATAGGCGATGTGCCATAGAATGGAATGCTGCTTTCTTGTGTGAAATTTGGTGGAACGAATCACTGGTAATAAACCTATTGGTGGTCGTTGGTTTTCTGTAGATACCAAATTTTAAATTATTTGTAGGTTGTCTAATAATTTTAATATCTAAGAAATTTAGACAGCTGTTTTCTTCCAATTCCATGGTGAATTTTATTGATGGATGTTGACTATTTATTGTTTCAAATATTACTGGTAAATCTCTATTGTTTGTTATTGTGAAGATATCATCTACGTAGCGGTACCATATTTTCGGGAAAAGGTTAAATTTGTTTTTGAGATCTTGTTCAAATTTGCTCATAAATATGTTGCTTAAGTATGGTGCTAGCTTACTGCCCATTGATGTTCCTGAGGTTTGTTTATAGTATGTATTTCTAAATGTGAAATAATTTTGATCCATACAAATGTTCGCTATTTTAAATTCGCTATTTTTAATTTTAATTAGTGATGTGATTTTCGGTTTTGGTACCTTATGTTCCCGTAGATGATCTTCGAGATATTCTATAGCTAAAGTTATAGGTATGCTTGGAAATAATGCAGTAACATCGAATGATACTAATATCTCATCTGGATCCAAAATGATATTTTTTATGTTATTCACTAGTTCTATGGAATTTTGAATGCTACCTCCTATGGTATTTTAGCTACTTCCTCCAGGAACCATTTAGCCATGTATTCTGTAGGTGTTGATATGCTTGATGCTATAGGTCTCATCTGATTTCCCTGTTTGTGGATTTTCGGTAAGGCATATAGCTTTGAAACTTTCGGGTTTTTGACATGGAATTTGAATTCTAGGTATCGATTATTTAATAAGCTTGCAATTTCTTGTGCGGCTTGTTTGGTATCTTTTATCATCTTGTTAAGAGGATCTCTTGGTTTGCCGTTTTTCCAGGTGTATTCACTGTAGGGTCCCTCCGATATTGTTTTTAAAATCCTTTCATCATAATCGGGTTTATCCATAATAACTATAGCGTTTCCTTTGTCTGCCTTTGTGAATATTACATTCTTTTCCTTTTTGAGTGAATTGATAACTTTATTCGGTTTTCGTTTATTATCTATTTCGTTGGCGTTTTTGTATTCTAAGATGTTTCTCTGGGTTTCGAATCTTATGTTATTTTTAACTAAATTCGAACATTTTGATTAGCCCGATTCTTTATCTACTATTATATCTTCTAATGGTGCATTTGTTGGTTTTGTGGCAAATTTTAATCCTTTATTCAACATATTTAGTTGTTTTGTTGTAAACTCGACAGATGACATATTGTGGACAAAGTTGGAAATATTTGGGATTATGTGGTTGGATGATGTTATTGTATTTGTTACTCTTAAGCTCCTTATTTTCTTCCTATGGATTTTATTTTGTTTTTTGTAAGTTAGTTTTACTCTTCTTTGGGTGTAACTATCGAAATCCATCCAAAAGCAATTGAATTGTAAACCGGTTTTATAATAAGTAAGAATTTTCAAGTGCCGGTAGTATACTTCCAGTTCAAGTATGTTAAATCTAGTGTATTTTTCTTTAATTTCCTCTTTTAACCAATGAACTTTTATTTTTGTCTCCATTTTCTTGGTAACATTATTATTTGATGCAAATCTAAACTTCATAAAATTCGGAAAGATTTTAAGTTTCTTGCACTTTTTCAAGAATTGTATATGTGTCTTTAACATCGTGGCTTTAATCTTCAATTGTACAAATTTATCAAGTTCCTTTTTTTGGGTGGTATCCATTTTAACAAAATCAGTTATTCTATCGGAACGACTTGAGTGAGAATTTAAATTCATTATTAGGAAAAAAATTCTTAAATTTGTTATTTTGGACCCTTTCTGTTTATTGTTATGATTGAGTTAATAAGTTTGTAAATTTTATTATACCTGTAACTCCTCCTTTTGTTTTGTTTTCTTAATTGTAAGTACGATAATTTTTAAGGAAAAATAGTATAAAATGGTAACGTAATTAGCTTTACTTCAATTGTACACAAAATACCTGTAGATGGAATATTGTATTCCGAAACATGTTGTAATCAATAAAGTTTGAATTTTTTAAATAAATTAAAATAGTTTTTTTAAATAATTAAAATTTTTATTTTGAGTGAAATAAAAGGATACAATCCAAAAAAAGAAAAATAATGAATTGATATTCCAAATTTCAATTTTGTTGTAAGTTACAAAAGACCTGAAGCTCCTGCTGCGCGAGTAACTATTTATCATAATACACAAGATACATCACACGTTGTCACTTCATATATGGACATCCATACCAAATTCTCTAAGAGAATTGGTGTTATTGTTTCTGATTTAGGCAATATATGCGTTGCTCGTTGCCGTTCCGGAAATGGACAATACATTTTAATGGTTACTGTTTATATTTCGCCTGGAAAATCCATGAGGCAGATACAACAATTTTTATTCAAAAATTGAATGATTTATACAAAAGAAGGTTCCGAAATAAGGTTATATTCATATATTCTTCTTTGCTTGTACAGTCCATGATATGTTTTGATTATTTTAAATTTTAAAATGTATATGAGCAATTCGAACACGAGCGATTCAACAACGTTTTGACTTGACCCCTTTTAATTTTGATTATTTTTTGTTTATAGATAGTCTTTGATAAATAAAAAATACAAGTTCTCTTAGAATTTTTTTTTTTCGACCAGGGATCTTCACAGGGTGCCCCTCAATTTTTGTTATTTTGTGATGTGAGTGCATTTTGACGAGCGATTGTAGAAAAACTACTGAATCGATTTTCATAAATGATATGTCGTTGGATAGGTATTAGAACAAAGTTTTTAAAAATGTACACTGTTAATTTTTTGAAATAACTTTTAACGGTGTAACATAAGAAAAAAATGGTGTAATTGAAAAAAAGATGGCATAGCCTTGAATAATGAAACCCAGAAATAATGATTTTAATTTAAAAATTCGGAAATTTTAATTTGCAAAGCTACAATATATGTAATTGGAACATACAAAAAACACAGCTATTTCACAGTTTTAAGTTTTCACTTCTGTCGGCAGTCCTTAAGACTGCCTTCTTTTTTACTTTTTCTATTAGTACAATAGAAATTATGTCTGTTGTTTATTCAGGTTTCTTTAACTAATTCTGATGAAACTTTCCGAAAGATAGAAATTTATATGAGAAGGAGTTGATGAGCTTTTGAACAATAATGGGAAAAGTGGTTGGGCCTCCAGAGCACATTTTTTCTTAATTACAACTTCACAAAATAAAGTTAGCCATTAATTAAAGTATTTGATAGATATAGGTTCAATATATATTCAGAACATGTTGTTTCCAGATCTGAGTTGAAGTCAGCCTATGTATCAGTTTCGTCAATATTTTTTCCAATTAAAAAATTGATTTGATACGTTTAACTAAGTAAATTTATTTTCAATTGACATGTTAATACATGTTGCAGTTTAATATGAACCCAAGAGATTTTGTTAAATTGACATCCAAATTGTAATGTTCAATGACATAGCAATGTTGTGAGATCAAAAACTCGGACACTGTCATAACATCTTAAGAAATAAAATTTTGATTTATGACATAATGTTAAACCTTAAAGGTTGTCGTAATCAAAATAGGATATTGCAGATTAAGACAGCCGTAAAACAACGAGAAGAAAAAGTATATACTTTAATTGAGACTTATTGTACTAGACTGTATATGAAGAAGTAAGGAACTATTGCCCAAATAGACCTTATACTTAAAACATAAAATGAATTATGTGCGGTCAGATAATATACTTAAACAAAAGATAAAAAACTAAATAAATATTAAAGTAGTTTGTTATCGAAATCTTACTTATTTTATTGTAGTATAATATGTGTGTCATAACAGAGCATAACACACATCAACCCCGGTGAAAAGCGATATTACAAAAAAATCAAATAAACTGCTTTAAGCAACAAAAACCCAAAATGAATTTTAATTATACTGAAAGTGCTCCAATAACGGTTAAATCAGATAAAGTATTAGTAAGTCTTGATGATTTCGAGGAAGCGGCAAAGGAAAAATTACAACCAAAATCTTACGCATATTATTCAAGTGGTGCTGATGATGAGTTAACATTACGATTAAATCGTTCAAGTTATGAAAAGTAATTATAAAAGTAATTCATTGTATCATCATTTTTTTTTAAATTTAATGTTTTTTTCCAGACTTCGAATACGACCAAGGATTCTTCGAGACGTTTCAATTCGTAACTTTGAAATTGATATATTTGGTGATCATGTAAAATTACCAATTGGAATTTGTCCAACTGCAAGGCAAAAACTTGCACATCCAGATGGTGAGCTGGCTAATATTCGTGCAGCCGAGGAAGCTGGAATCGTGTACACGTTGAGTACACTTTCGACATATTCAATAGAAGAGATTGCTGCGGCTGCACCAGATTGCGTTAAGTGGTTTCAATTAAATATGTTTAAGGATCGTGAAGTTTCGAAAAACTTTGTTAACCGTGCAAGAGCAGCTGGCTTTAAGGCAATTGTTTTGACAGTCGATGGACAGGCAACAGGAGGATTAAATAGATTTGCAGGAAAATATGGGCATGGCTGGCCGGATGATGTTAAATTTGCAAACTTAGAAAACTATGGTGATCAAGGTCATGTGAAAAAGTTGAGCTATATTGAAAATTATGTTGAGCAATTAGATCAATCGCTTAATTGGAATGATTTGAAATGGTTGGTTGAATATGCACAAATGCCTGTTTTAATCAAAGGAGTTCTAACAAGAGAAGATGCAATTTTAGCGTTGAAATATGGAGCAAAAGGGATTATTGTTTCAAATCATGGTGGACGTCAATTGAATAGCACACCAGCTACCATTGAAGCGTTACCCGAAATCGTGGATGCTGTAGGAGGTGTAGTTCCAGTTATTGTTGATGGTGGAGTAAGACAAGGGACCGATATTTTTAAAGCACTGGCGTTAGGCGCTACAATGGTTTTCTTTGGTCGTCCGTCACTATGGGGATTGGCAGTAGATGGACAAGCTGGTGTCGAAAAAGTTATCGAAATATTCCGCAATGAATTTGATAATACCATGGCGTTGACTGGGTGCTGTAGTTTGAACGAAATCCGAGGAGAAATGGTAGTTCACGAAAGCTTTTATTTAAAATTTTAGAAATTATTTTTATTGTTGTTTAGATTTTTAAAATTTACATTTACTTTATAACACTTGACAAACGTTCTGTATTTTTGTAATATCTGAAAATATTACATTGCTTATTGGTTTTATTAGGGTAAATGATGGTTTTTACGATGAGTAAGAATGTTCGGTGCGACGCGATAGTGAAGTAATAAAACTTTTGAATATGTATACCCTAGTTTCAGAAGCACGCTTCGCCACTGCGAAGTTGGCAGTTTATTATTCAGTTTATTATGCAAAGAAAAATTATTTGCAAACAATTTCACCGTAATTGGAACAACTACACGATAACATTTTCCTGACAACAGAATGAGGTTTATTTAAAATATAAAGTGTTATATCCAACATAACAGTAGTTGTATAAAGTATTTAAATAATAATAACTATTTCCCTGAAAAAATTTTTCATTGGTTTTCCCCTATCATGAATTTTTCATTTTAAAATTTAAGTATTTGAGATTAACTGAACTATATTTTATTTTCACACAAATATTTCGTGTGATTGTCTCAACTACATCGGTTTATAATTGTAAAGCTGTTGAAACAATTTCGTAGTTCGATTCGCCATATCTGACCGCACGGTGAGCTTGAGACAACTGCATTTCGATTGGAAATAGGACATATTTTTTTCAGTGTACATATGTTAAATATAAGTTACCACTTTTGTGCTTAGCACGGCAGTATATCAATAAATATATAAATAAATAAATTGTCAAATCTCAAGTTAAATAAAAGTGTGTAATAATATTAATAATAATAAAAGTGTGTGAAAATAAGAATTTATGTACTCATTCAACTTAAGTTTAAACATCTTAATAAATTAATGCGGTTATAGAATATTTTCAAACCATAGATAAGAAACCCAATACAAAAGACTACACTACACTATAGATAATAAATAAACTGAATAACTATTACTGTTACTAGTTTTTAAATTTAGTGCTATTATATGTGTGCTAGTGAAAAGTATACAACTTAAACTATCTACAAGATATTAAAACTTATCTTGTACAAAGTAGTATGTCAATATTAACTTAATTTAAATAAAAAAAAATTGCAATCGAAATAACTAAAATGGACCCTACAGCAGGTAAAGTACTTGTAAGTCTTGATGACTTTGAGGAAGCAGCAAAAGAAAGATTACAACCAAATGTGATATCGTATTATTCAACTGGTGCTGATGATGAATTTACATTAAGATTAAATCGTTCGAGTTATCAAAAGTATGCATACAAAATTAGATTTATAATAATTATTTTAAAATCAATTGAACAAACATTTCAGACTTCGAATTCGCCCAAGAATTCTTCGAGACGTATCAATCCGTAACTATGAAATAGATATATTTCAGGATCATTTAAAATTACCGATTGGAATATGCCCAACTGCATTGCAAAAGTGGGCACATCCAGATGGTGAACTGGCTAATGTTCGTGCAGCCGAAAAAGCTGGCATAGTGTACACGTTGAGTACACTTGCAACATCATCTATAGAAGAAGTTGCTGCGGCAGCACCAGAATGTGTTAAATGGTTTCAATTGAATATGTTTAAGGATCGCGAAATAACGAAAAACCTAGTTGATCGAGCAAGAGCAGCTGGGTTTAAGGCGATTGTTTTGACAGTCGACTCACAAATCAAAGGAAAGAAGAGATATGAAGCGAAATACGGCTTTGAGATACCATTTAATTATAGAGCAAATTTCAAAAATAAACAATTTGATTTTTTTGATGTGTTGGATTTATCGTTGGATTGGAATGGTTTGGAATGGTTGGTCGACTATGCGAAACTACCCATTTTGGTTAAGGGCATTTTAACAAAAGAAGATGCAATTTTGTCGGTGAAATATGGAGCAAAAGGGATTATTGTTTCAAATCATGGTGGACGTCAATTAAATGGTACGCCAGCAACAATTGAAGCGTTGCCCGAAATCGCTGATGCTGTGGGAGGTGTTGTTCCAATAATTATTGACGGTGGAGTAAGACAAGGGACCGATGTTTTTAAGGCGTTGGCATTAGGTGCCACGATGGCATTTTTTGGTCGTCCACCACTTTGGGGTTTGGCAGTTGATGGACAAGCTGGAGTTGAAAAAGTTATTGAAATAATCCAAAAGGAATTTGATAATACCATGGCTTTAGCCGGGTGCCGCAACCTGAGTGAAATTCAAAGGGAAATGGTAGTTCACGAAAGCTTTTACTCAAAATTCTTTAAAACAACCACAACTAATTTCTTTTGATTAACAAAGTAAATAAACTGATTAAACAGTTTTTTATTTGTACAGCAAAATGCTACTAATTCAATTTAGTATGTTGATTATTATAGTGATAATTTTTTTTTGCTGTCAGAAATTTTATTTTTCATTCATACAAACTATGATATTTAAACAGTAGGCTTTGCTTTAACTGTCGGCAATTCTTCTTGTCGTCGATAATTTTGCTTTGTCGTTATGAAAATTCTTTGTTGTCATTTTTACTTCTAACAAAATGAAATATAATTTTATCTTAGTAGGCGCATAACTGTTATAAATTTGTAATTTATTTTTGAGAAATAAACATAAACATGCAACCATTTGTGAATGAAAACGGACATTTTTATTATTTGTGAATTGCATTTTTACATAATTTTGTATTATTGAATATTTTGTAGAAAGAATTTTATTTAGAAACTAATAATTATATTTTAAACAAAGTTATAACTAAAAAAAAATTATCTCATTAAATACCACTCTTCATTGAAATTTTTTCGAAAATTTTTCAATTTTACTCATTAAATTATTTTTAAGCAACACTGCTCAATCAAACCACTACTTAAACCACTCGTCCTTCGGACTCGTGGTTTATTGTGCGCTTTGATTCGCAGTGTTGCTAAATAATTTAATTCGTAAAATCAAAAAATTTTCGAAAAAAATTCAATGACTCGTGGTATTACAACCGAAAATTTTTTGCTTTATTTTTATTTTAATTTAACCCAACGAAATTCTCTATATTGTAATGACATCACGTTTTAATTATACTGATAGTTTGAGATTATCAAATAATCACCCATTATCCTAGCTGATTATCACGAATATTACTTCGGTCTGAAAGACCTAAGTATTACATTCATGAGCCAAAAGTGAAATTCTTACCCAAATTTTTTTGGCATTTTTCGACGTTTTAGAACCTACTGATTCTAAAAAAGCAAAAAAAATGTATGTCTGTATGTCTGTCTGCCGGCCGTCCGGCCGCCGTCATTACCTACGCTGCAGGGAAAACCACTGGAGGGATTTCAAAAAATTTTTTTTCTAAAAATTTGGCTTAAAAAACGTTCATTTTAAGTGATTACGAGTAGGAACATTGAATTTGGAGAAATCTTGATGGTAGGGATTGGTATGTGAGATCAAAAACTAGATTATTGCATTATAAGTTTGTCAAAAAAATGTTGTCAAGTGGGTCAAAAGAAAGATTTTTATTCATTTTTTACTCAATTTTTTGGCAAAAAATAAAATAAATTATTTGTTTGAATGAAATTTTATTATTATTATTGAGAATTATGGCATCATAAGTTTATCAAAAAAATGTTGTCAAGTGTGTCAAAACAAAGATTTTTTATTTATTTTTTTACCCAATTTTTTGGAAAAAAATAAAATTAATTATTTGTTTGAAATGAAATTTTATTATTATTATTGAGAATTATGGCATTATAAGTTTGTCAAAAAAATAATGTCAAGTGTGTCAAATTAAAGATTTTTTATTTTTTTACCTAATTTTTTGGAAAAAAATAAAATTAATCATTTGCATATGTCATGAAATTTTATTATTATTATAGACTATAGAGAATTATGGCATTATAAGTTTGTCACAAAAATAATGTGAAGTGTGTCAAAAAATGATTTCATTTATTTTTTCAGCTAATTTTTTGGAAAAAAAAATTTAGCTGTTTTTATGACGTTAATGTATTGAACATGAATTTGGACATGGACATTTTTGAATTTGTTATAGTTTTTGAAATATTTTTTGAATTTTGAAAAAAGTTTGTATTTTTGATTTTGTAATAATTTTTGCAATATTTTCAGAATTTTGGTAAATGTTTGAATTTTTGTTTTTGTTATAATTTTTGCAATATATTTAGAATTTTGAAAAAAAATAGAATTCTTTTATATATAATTTTAAAATTTTGAAAAAAGTTTCAATTTTTGATTTTGTAAGAATTTTTGGAATATTTTTAGAATTTTTTAAAATTTAAAATTTTTGATTTTATCATAATTTTGGAAAAAGTTTCAATTTTTGATATTGTTATAATTTTTGCAATATTTTTAAAATTTTGGAAAAAGTTTAAATTTTTGAATTTTCAAGAATTTTTGGAATATTATTAAAATTTAAAAAAAGTTTAAATATTTGATTTTATTCTAAGTTTTGGAATATTTTTAGAATTTTGAAAAAAAAAAAGAATTTTTGAATTTTATATACAGTTTTAGAATTTTGAAAAAAGTTTCAATTTTTGATTCCGTAAGAATTTTTTGAATATTTTTAGAATTTTGAAAAAATTTTAATTTTTTGATTATAATTTAATTTTTATAACTTTGGAAAAAGTTTCAAATTTTGATTTTGTTATATTTTATGCAATTTTTTTAGAGTTTAAGAAAAAGTTTTAATCTTTGATTTTGTAATAATTTTTCAAATATTTTTAGAATTTTGTTTGAAAAAAGTTTGAATTTTTGATTTTATTTAATTTTTAAAATATTTTTGTAATTTTGAAAGAAATATGAATTTGCGATTTTCAAATATTTTCTCGAAACGCTAAATGGAGAGGTTTTGAGTAGTTTGCTGATTGTATAATCTTTTCACTAAATTATGTTAATTTATGATCTATTATAATTTTCCAACAACGTATTGGTGTTTCGTGTTAGTTTTTTAATACATATCTAAATAGAGATAAAATATACATGTACTTTAACAAAAAGTTATGTTTGATATACATCGCTGCCCAAAACTAAAAACCATGTCCTCATAAAAGTTTTTTGCCGAAAACTATGTAACGATCGCAATAATCGCAAAACAATAATAAAATCAAATTCCTCTTTGTTTTCAATTCAATAGAAATGTATTACATTAATTTCCGTTCATTTTTACATTAATAGTACTTTTAAAATTTTCCCAACTTAACTGCTAATTGATTTTGAATATATTATAAAAAGCCAACGAACGTACTAAATTTTTATTTCCAATACTAATGAACAGACGTCGTTGTTAATCATTGCTGAATTTCAAGTATTACCCGATTTTGTTTTGACATCATAAGATGTCAAAAGCAAAATCACATTTTGCAATTTTAAAAAGATTCATTCCATTTTCGTTTTTAAAAAGAAAATGTTCAATTGTTTTTTTTATTAAACACTAAATCAAATACAAAAAGTAAAATTTTTATGTACAATTTCTTAGTTCGTAATTTGTTAGAAATCATAAATAATAACTAGTGTGTAGTAATGAAAATTATAAATTGGTAACTCATGTATCGTAATAGTGATTAGTACCTCGTAACAATATTATAAACAATCAATGAATAGTGTATCATCTGCTTTGTTAAATAAACTTAACCTTTAAATTACATAAAGTATTTATTTCTAGAACATGTTCATAGTTGAGTGTATACATGTCAACGAACTAAAAGTCTTCGGATTAGTTTTTGTTACCAAGTATTTTGACGTTGAATTGAATACGAGTTACGTCATTGAAGTATGAGTACATGCAGCTGAATTATTACACAGATTATCAAATTATTATCCATCGTAGTACTTATTATTTATTTTGTTACCAAATTGTTTGCTGTTGAATTAAATCAAAGTTGCGTCATCGAAGTATAATTGCATGCAGCTGATTTGCCACATAAATCATCGAATTATTTATTTTGTAACAGAATTGTTTGCTGTTGAATTAAATCAAGGTTATGTCATCGAAGTATAATTGCATGCGGTTGATTTGTTGCACAGATCATCAATCAACAGTTAATAATTTAAGGTATTTATTGTAATTTTAGTTTAATTATTCTCTTTAAAATGGTGAAATGTTAGGCTAATTATATAACATTTAAGAGATTCCCAAAATTCAGGATTCGGATGGGGATAAACTGCATCCCGTGTAAATTCTATTTTTTTCCATATTAGTTAACAAAGGTCCAAGATAATAACTGGCTCCGTATCAGGGCCTGTATAATAACTAGCGCCGAACAAAAAGGGACCCGTTAGGTTGATTACAGTTATATTTCTTGTATTTTTTTTAGATATATATATAAATAATTTGGTGGGAAAATATTTTCCAGGTTGGGCGTTGGCAAGCCGGTTTTTTTTTTTTGAAAAAACTTTTTTTTTGTGTGGAACATCTTATATTATTATATATATATATTTATATATTATTTGATTATTTCAATTCAGATTAATAGTTTGTTTTTCGCGTCGGTTTATTTAGCTAAATTTTGTTAAAAAGCTAGAGGAAAAAATAAAGGTTTAGTTTCTAAGGTGTTCATGTGTATATTTATCATAAGTACTCTAAATTTATATTTTCAAAAATTTAAAGAATTCCGCGTTTCTCTTTGTAAGTTTTAGGATAAACCAGTTGTGGTTTTTTTGGTAATAGGGTGGTGGCAATCGGTTTGGGCCGTGGTTGTCAATCAGCTTTTTGTGTATCTTGAAATAAACCAGTTATTGGTTTCGTTTTGATTAGGAAATTATATATTTTGAATTTTGATAAGAATGTATACAATTATGAGGGGTCAGGGGTTGATAAGGAGGTGTCGGCCAGGTGGGTTTGAGCCCTGGATGAATGAGGTGGATGGGAGAGCGAATGAGGAGAGAAAAGAGAGAATGGTTGAGGCGAGGAATGTAGTGGATGGAATGATAAATGTGATTCTGGATGAAGTAAAACATAAAATATTTTTGGAATTGATGGATGATATTTACGAAGAAAAATATGATGAGTTTCTGGATGATTTGATTTGTGAGATAGTGACTGAGGAAGTGAATGTGGGCTGGCGTGTGAGAAGGAGGATAAATAGAAATAGGAGCTCTCACCTGAAGAGGAAGGAGAGGAGAAGAAGGGAGAAGGAGAGTCGCTTGGTCGTGGAGCTGGGAGCTTCCTCGACCAAGAGTACTCAAACGGAGGAGCTGGTTGAGGAGGTCCTCATCTCACCGACCACGCGACAGGAAGAGGAGTGGTCTGGTCCACAGGAGGCCCCTGTTCCTCATTGTATAATTAGTTAAGACTAATTTTTTTTTAATTTTGAAAAAAAACCGTTTTGGGACAGCAATTTTTTTGGAGATTGTTTTTGTGCTGTCATCTGCTTTTAGTAATACTAATTGTTTTTTTATTTGGAAAAAAGAAAACCGTTTTGGGGAAGCAGTTTTTTTTTGAATTTTTTTATGCTACCATGTACATATTGTACATATAATTGTTTATATATTGTACATATTTTTGGATGATGCAATTAATTTATATATGAAATTAATCGTATGTTTTTCTGATTGTGGTGAAGTCATGTTTCTATGAGTTTTAGGATGTTATTAACGTAATAAAGGTTAACATTGACCAAACAGCTTTTCAACAGTTTTGTATAAGTTTAAATCTTTCGTCACTACTTTCAAAGTATTATTGGTCTGAGTTTATGGAAGTACAATTGAAAATAATTAATTCCCATCAACTTTATAGAGTGAGCCGGATCCAAATCAATATCTCTACATTTGTCATCATATTGATCCGCTAATGTACGTATACAGATCTCGTATGAGTCCATTTTAGCTACCACCATTTTTTTTTTAGAATTATTTTTTCATTGCGATTAATTTTAAAAAGTGGTATAAATATAGAAATAATTATTTTTAGCTAACATTTATTTTTGTTTTGGATACAATAAATAAAGCGAAAGATTTAACCTAAACAAATATATTAGAGTTAATAACTTAAAAATTAGTAAGCTTAGTTTTGAATTTAAAATAATCGTAATTTTTTTTCTTAAATTACCAATTTATTATTTAGTCTGAAGATTAAATTTAATTAATTTCATGTAAAACTTTATTAACACATATTATGTATTTCATGTTTCGATTTAGCATTTTTAAATAAGAAATTATTTAGATTATGGATAAGTTATATATTATTTAGGTTTATTGATTCACTTTCTACAGCGGTAGGCCTAACAAGCCATCCATGGGGCTTATCCCCTTAACATTGATGTCGTTCTTAGATCGCCTATGACCACCGGGGTTATGCGATCGAAGAACATTGGTTTCTTCTCTTCATTCGGCGAGGAAGTCCTCAGGGACGAGGAGTGGTGTTGCTGTGTTTGTACTTAGGTGCAAACCAGTAGTACCATTCTTTGCTCAGAGGCTTCTTCGGTGTAATGAAGAGAAGAACCAATTGTACTTTTGCTTTCAGGATCAGAGGCTTCACCTCATACAAATTCAAAAAACTTTTCAATTTTTCCACTTAGCTTTTACAATAAAACAATTTTTCATAGAGTTTAGGGTTTGAAGTCTGGTGCTCGGGAGCGTTCTTCAACTTTCGCATTAGGTTTAGTTGTAATTTATTTGTAGGTTAAACAAGCACAACTGGGTCAGTAGAAATGGACCTAGAGTCTAATCGTGACAGTTGTGATTGTTTTATTAGGTTGGGGAGAAACTGTTCTGTAGAATCTGGTCGTTAGGGGCTTTTCTAGTCAGTTCTCACATGCATTGTTGGAGTGGGCTCGCGAGCGCGGGAATTCAAATTTAAACAATATGGATATTGTAGCCATACTTACTTTTTACAATTGTCTCCAGACGAATCTTGATTTTGGGAATCTCTTATATTATTAAATAAAAATAAAATAAATAAAACAAATTTTTCGAAAATTAATTAAATAAAATTTTTATTAAATAAATAATTTTTTTAAATTTAAGTTAATTTTAGGTAGCTAAATAAAATAAATTTTCTTAACTAAGCAAATTACATCAAGATATAAATAAATATTTTTTATTTTTTTCTAAAAATAAATCAATATTTCAAAGTTAGGACGGTGCATCCAATAAATAAACATCCTTCTAAATATTTTTATTTTTCAATTTTCTTTTAAAAATAAATAAATATTCTTAGGGGTGCTATCGTCAATAACTAATTTTAGGTATATATATATATTTCAGTATATCTGAAATTAAATAAATAAATTATATTTTTACACATACAATATTTTAGGAACTTTTGTAAAAGATTCAGCAAAGATTGGGTACGACGGTGGTCTTTCCTTTGGTTCCTTTACGAAGTTTGTTTTTTTACAAAAATTTTCTGTTTTTTTGGGGCGTTCGTTGGTTATTTTTCGTTTTGCGCTTTTTATTGTTTTCACTTTTACAGCATACTAGCTACATTTTTTTTTTTTGTTGAGATTGGTTTTATTATTGTTATTTGTTATTGTGAATTCTGGATTCCATAAATTTTACCATCAAAATGTCAAGTCAAATAGACATTGACCATCCGTTTTATGGATTGGAACCCAGCGAACTGCAAATTGAATGTCTGGTTCGAGGTGTGGATTTCAGAGGGGTCAACTGGGCAGAGGAACTTCGAAACCACGCGGTACAAGGTTCAGTTCCATTAACGGTATCTCACGCGAGAGATTTGGTAGCTGAGTCTCAAATGGTGGTGCAGGCGGCACAACTAATTGTGGATCAGATACGTAGACTTCAGCCACCGATTAATCAGCCATTCTTAGATGGTCTGGCTAATCGAGTGTTGCATTATACAGGTAGGATGAATAGGTTGGGTTCTCGCGATGATTTGCAAGAAGCCCGCACCTACGCTATCTCCCAATTGTCACGCGCTTGGGATATAATAAGATCGTTGTCGACACGTCCAGTTATGCAGAGTAAACCAGGAGGATCATCTGTACCATCCGAATCGCCTGCGTTTCAGCCAGAGGAGAGATCCACTCCAATACCAGTACGGCCAATGACTGATACGATACACAGTTTGAATCGTGGGTATCAACAACAACAAAGACGGGCAGAACAGTTACCACCATCGTATTTTCAACAATCAGGTTTAAGAGCGGAGGACTTCGCATTACCACAACTGGGTTCATCGTTCCAAGCTGGACAAATATACATCAATCCGGCATTGGTACAGCAGCCTCTGAATCATCAACCGATACCACAGGAGCAGTTACAACAATTTCAAACAAACTATCCACAAGCTCCATTAACAGCACCACCACCATACAACCCACTTCCTCAGGTATCTCGTGTCGCGGCTCCAGCATTGTCACCGGGAGCATACCGAGAGGTACGTAGGAACAATTTGAGTCGTTATGACTCAAATTGGGTTCCGAACTTCACAGGGGATGGTCACTCTCCTGATGTTCATGAGTTTATCCATCGAGTGGAGGCGGCTGCAAGGAGGGACCGTGTGTCCTGGGACGACCTGAGGTCGATCGTTCCACGGTACCTCAAGGCAGCTGCCGATAGATATTATTTGAATTTAACTCATGAATATGAGGAAGTGACCTACTCAGTGCTTAGGGAAGGACTCCTACGCACCTTCGGTACGCTCACCGATGATAAAGCGGTATTACGTGTTCTCTTGAACCGTAAACAGAAAGTCAAAGAGAGCGTTTATGAGTATTTAGTTGAAGTGGGTTCGTTAAATCGGAGATTAGTTCGACCATTTGCTGCAGCTGAGTTATTAGAAATCGCTAGGGAAGGACTGAGTGTAGAACTGAAGAACGCTACACTTGCAGCAACAATTACAACTATGGACGAGCTTCGGACATTGTGTCAGAAGTTCGAACGTTTGTGGTCTACACCAGTCCCAACCAGAATGTCAAACTTAAGGATTAGCGAACTACAGCAAGTGGACGACTATGAATCAGAAATAGATCCAGAACAAGATGGATATATTGAAGCTGTGGATACACAACCTAGAAGAATTCTGCAACGACCTGCGATATCATCTGGTAATACTAATCAACCTGGTCCATCAATGTCCAGACACCCAATTGTCTGTTTTAGATGCGGGGTAAATGGACATCGAGCTCCTGATTGTTCTAAAAACAGAATAAAACTGTATTGCTGGAAGTGAAACAAACCTGACGTAATTTATGCAAATTGTTCTTATTGTCACCCGTCGGTAAACTTCCGTCCGAGAGTACATGCTTCGGGGATGGTACCCTCGGTTCAACAGCCAATGAGCCCGAAGAAAGCGACGAGAGATGTAGGAACACAAGACGATCTACCACCGAAGAAACCAGAATAAAATCACCTAGTACATTTAATTTCCCATCATTACATCACACATATTTTAGACGTCTTGAACGTAACATTAGATATTGGAGGATGAGGAAATTATTTCGCAAAGCTTGTATTTCATCTATCCTTTCAGAAATAAAGGATCCTCGGCCGCGATTAACAATTAGGATTTTGGACAAACATATTTCAGGACTATTGGATAGTGGAGCGTCAATCACTATACTTGGAAGAAATTCCTTGGATTTATTGGAATCATCAGGTACAACCTACCGTAAGTACACTTCATGTATTCGTACGGCAGATGGTACTGCAAATAAAATTTTAGGTTACATAGAAGTTCCAATAACTGTGAATGGCTCCACTAAACCAATGCGGTTCCATATAGTCCCTGGTTTACGAGAAGAGCTCTACCTGGGCATAGATTTCTGGGAGAAATTCGGTATTGTTCCTTCTTTTGTTAGTGAACTGACTCGTACAGAGCTACAACCTTTAAATATACATAACCTCACCACTGACCAGCAACGAGAACTGGATATGATCAAGGATTCTTTCCCGTCATTTGAAGTGTCTGGACTCGGAAAGACTTCTTTGGTTGAACATGTCATCGATGTTGGTGATAGTGCACCTGTTAAACAGAGGCACTATCCCACATCGCCGGCTGTTCAACTAAAGGTCTATGCCGAACTTGACCGAATGCTTCAAATGGGCGTGATCGAAGAGAGTAACAGTTCTTGGTGCTCGCCAGTGGTTTTGGTACAAAAAGAATCTGGTAAAAACAGATTATGTATTGATAGCCGTCGTGTCAATTCACTAACGAAAAAGGACGCTTACCCACTTCCCTTGATTGATGGCTTACTAGGTCGTCTAAATAGCACAAAGTACATTTCAAGTATTGATCTCAAAGATGCTTTCTGGCAGATTCCTCTGGCAGAAGCATCTAGAGACAAGACAGCCTTCACAGTGCCTGGTCGTCCATTGTATCAATTCCGGGTTATGCCCTTTGGATTGTGCAATGCTCCCCAGACAATGTGTCGGCTAATGCACAAAGTGATACCACATCAATATCACGAAAATGTCTTTGTCTATTTAGATGATCTATTGGTAGTCTCTTCCACGTTCCAGGAACATATGGAGTTGCTGTCCAAAGTCTCTTCATTGTTAAGAGCGGCTGGGTTAACAATAAACCTCAAGAAAAGTAAATTTGTTCTGAGAGAGGTGAAATACTTGGGATTTTTGGTTGGTGAAGATGGTCTTCGAACAGACCCTGACAAGGTAAGAGCTGTAGCAGAGTACCCAGCTCCATCTACAGTAAAACAGATACGACGTTTATTGGGAATGGCTGGTTGGTATCAACGTTTCATACCAAATTATGCAAGCGTGGTATCACCAATTACAGATTTATTAAAAAAGAGTTCGGGAAAATTGAAATGGACATTAGAAGCTCAAGCTGCTTTCGAAAATTTAAAACGATTGCTGACTACAGCACCAGTATTAATTAACCCTGATTATAATAAAGAGTTCTTTATTAGATGCGATGCAAGTCTGACAGGGATAGGTAGTGTGTTGTATCAGGTTGATACTGACGGACAAGAGTGTCCGATAGCCTTCATGTCGAAGAAACTTAACAAAGCTCAGAGAAATTATTCGGTTTCTGAGCTTGAATGTCTTGCGGCAATTCTGAGTGTGAAGAAATTCAGGGGCTATGTTGAAGGTCACCGATTTACAATTGTGACTGATCACTCAAGTCTGAAGTGGCTTATGTCACAGAAAGACTTGAGTGGTCGTCTGGCTAGGTGGAGCCTAAAACTCCAACATATGGATTTTACCATTATCCACCAAAAAGGTACCCAAAATATAGTCCCTGATGCTCTATCTCGTCTTTATGACGATACACACGAGGAATTGACGGAAGCATTAGTACATCACATCAGTGAAATTAAAATCGACAATGAAGGTTATCGGCACAACGAATATACGGATATGATAGCCAAAGTTCAGTCATCTCCAAAGGACTTTCCATCAGTTAAAGTCGTGGATGATAAGCTATACATACGTATTGAGCCAAGACCTGATGCAATACCCAACGATGTTCCTGTGTGGAAACTCTGGGTACCAAAACCGATGACTTCAAACATGATTCAGAAACATCATGATGATAGTACTGCTGCTCATGGAGGTGTTAAAAAGACTTTAGAATTACTTCGACGTCTTTATTATTGGCCGGGCATGGCGTCACAGGTACACAACTATGTTGTGTCCTGCGACACATGTAAACAAACAAAAGCCACGAATCAGATATTGCGTCCTCCGATGCAATATCAATTCGAAACAGCACGTCCATGGCAGAGAGTCTATATAGATTTTTTGGGACCGTATCCTCGTTCTACACTTGGGAATACGGTGTTATTGATAGTTCTGGATCATGCTACGAAGTTTGTACTACTGAAACCACTTAGAAACGCAACTTCACCGAAGGTGAATGCTTTTCTAAGGAATGAAGTGTTTCTTACATATGGGGTACCAGAGTTTCTACACAGTGACAATGGCAAACAGTTCACTAGTAGGAACTTTCAAAGTCTTTTGTCAGATTTCGGCATTAAACACATTAGGACCGGTGTCTATAGTCCTCAAAGCAACGCGTCAGAGCGGGTCAATAGGTCAGTCCTGGCAGCAATTCGAGCATTCATTAAAGGTCAACATACCAAGTGGGATTCACAAATTGGTGAAATCGCTTATGCACTGCGGGCTGCAGTACAATCTGCTACCAAGTACTCACCGTACTATTTATTATTTGGTCAACATCCAATCTCGGATGGAAATACTTACCATTTGTTGAGATCACTACACAAGCTTGGTGAAGATGCTGGTGAGGAATTAGGACGCTCTGATCATTTGACTCTGCTTAGGAACCGGGTTCAGGAAAATTTAAAAGCAGCTTTCAAAAAATCGCAACATCAGTACAACCTGCGATCTAAACTACGGACTTTTCAACCACAACAACGTGTGTTTGTACGGCAACATCATTTGAGTGACGCTACCAAGGGGTTCTCGGCAAAATTGGCTCCAAAGTTCTTACCTGCAATGATTAAGACTAAGATTGGAAATGTACTCTACGAGTGCATAGATATGAGCGGTAAGAATCTTGGAGTACATCACGCGAAAGACATCAGGGAATGATGTCTTTTCGTTAGGTAGGGTTGTTCCTCTGGCTGATTGTCGTCTCTGGGGTTCACATCTTCAGGTCATACTTACTGGTTGTATCGGGGTGTCCATGGTGCTGGCGTTCGGATGGATGGTCGGTCTCAATACTCAGTGAAGTTCTTAAGGACTTCATGAGTGTTGGAACCGGTCATCGGTCTTGACACCGGTGACTGTGGGTATCTCGATCCCAGATACAGTTTAATAGGTGGAAGTAGTTCGGTGGTTTTCTGTCATGGAGGGGATGGCGACGTTTTTGTGATTTCAAGAGTAAAAATCTTGGTTTCTACCTTGAATTCATGGTGTAACGATCGCAATAATCGCAAAACAATAATAAAATCAAATTCCTCTTTGTTTTCAATTCAATAGAAATGTATTACATTAATTTCCGTTCATTTTTACATTAATAGTACTTTTAAAATTTTCCCAACTTAACTGCTAATTGATTTTGAATATATTATAAAAAGCCAACGAACGTACTAAATTTTTATTTCCAATACTAATGAACAGACGTCGTTGTTAATCATTGCTGAATTTCAAGTATTACCCGATTTTGTTTTGACATCATAACTATATAAAAATCCTTAACCCAGACCAAAGTCTTGATATCTCAGAGCTGTGAGATTTCAGCCCCTCCATATTTTAAATGTTGAGTTTATTAAGTCTGTCTTATTCAATACTTTTCAAGCAAAGTAAGTTCAAAATAAAAAAATAAAAAAAAATTGAAAAAAAAAAAAATTAAAAAAAAAACAAAAAAAACAAAAATTAAATAAAAAGGGTTAAGAAACCCTGAAAATAAAATCTTTAAAAAAAAAACAAAAAAAAAACAAAAAGCGCACTGAAAAGGAAAAAATAAAACAAAAATATTCGAAAAAAATAATGCAAGAGAGTTTTGAATAGGAATAGCACACTTAAAAGTAAAAAATAAAATAAAAATTCAGGAATGGTTGAGCCAAAAGATAACTCGGGCCGCATATTGATGCAAGACCTTAGTGGTCGCATAGGGGTCTTAAATAAAGTAAAGGTCACAACACATTTTGAACAAAAAAGATTTTAAACGAGTGTGTTATTTCAATTTAAACAATTTAAGATTAAGAGATAATACTAGTTGATGTTGGAGCGTCTCAGTGGTGTGGCAACGAGCTTTCACGCCGAAGACCTGGGTTTCTAAAGACCTAAACAACTTCGAGTGCTAATTGTGTTCTAGTCTTTGAAAGCGACTGCAACTGGTAAGACACGACAGTATTAAAAAAAAGGGCTTCTGCCTTCCACAATAGGATCTTAGAGATCTCTCATGTTTTTGTGAATGGAAGCTATGCACGCCCAACAATAGTATCTATCTATCGAGTAGTTGTTCAAAAGAACGCAATTTATATTTTGAGAATACACAAATATACAATTTAGCTCAAACATGAGCGTGACGGATCCGCAATTTTATGGTTGACTGCTTAAGTTCGGCAAGCAGCAAAAGTGTGCCATGGGCTCAGCCTCCGACACCAGCAATGGTGATAATTGTTCTACGGGTGTGAGAACAAGGAACATCTGAGAGTACTTTATTTAGAGAATATAAAATATGCATAACAACGATATAAAAACACACTCGTTTAAAATCTTTTTTGTTCAAAATGTGTTGTGACCTTTACTTTATTAAGGACCCCTATGCGACCACTAAGGTCTTGCATCAATATGCGGCGCGAGTTATCTTTGGCTCAACCATTCCTGAATTTTTATTTTATTTTTTACTTTTAAGTGTGCTGTTCCTATTCGAAACTCTCTTGCATTATTTTTTTCGAATATTTTTATTTTATTTTTTCCTTTTCAGTGCCCTTTATGTTTTTTTTTTTAAAAGATTTTATTTTCAGGGTTTCTCAACCCTTTTTATTTAATTTTTGTTTTTCGTTTTTTTTTGTTTTTTGTTTTTTTTTTTATTTTTTTTTTTGTTTTTTGTTTTTTTTATTTTTTTTTATTTTATTTTTTCCTTTTCAGTGCGCTTCTTGTTTTTTTTTTTAAGTTTATTTACAGGGTTTCTTAACCCTTTTTATTTAATTTTGTTTTTTGTTTTTTTTTGTTTTTTTTTCGAATTTTTTTTTTTTATTTTTTTTTTATTTTTTTTTTATTTTTTTATTTTTTTTTGTTAACTGTTAATGTTAACACAAAAAAATGAATGCTCTCTTTGTGTCATATTTGACATTTGAAAGGTTTTTGCACTATTCAATATGGCCGCTGGTCCAAAATGGTGGCAATTATAGTCTAAGAACCTTTCTTGGCCCGAGACCTTTCCAACGATATATCATATGTGGTTTCTGCGGTGGAATGTCATATTTGACACTTAAAAGATTTTTGCAAAATTCAATATGGCGGCCAGTCCAAAATGGCGGCGATTATAGTCTAAGAACCTTGTTTGGCCCGAGACCTTTCCAACGGTATATCATATGTAGGGTCTGCGGTGGAAAATTAATGCCAGATTTGACATTTAGAAGGTTTTTGCAAAAATCAATATGGCGGCCGGTACAAAATGGCAGCGACTATAATCTAAGAAATTTCCTTGGCCCGATACCTTTCCAACGATATACCATATGTGGGGTCTGCGGTGGAAAATTAATGTCATATTTGACATTTAAAAGATTTTTGCAAAATTCAATATGGCGGTCAGTCCAAAATGGCGGCGATTATAGTGTAAGAACCTTCCTTGGCCCGAGACCTTTCCAACGATATATCATATGTAGGGTCTGCGGTGGAAAATTAATGTCATATTTGACATTTGAAGGGTTTTTGCAAAATTTGGCGGCCGGTCCAAAATGGCGGCGATTATAGTGTAAGAACCTTCCTTGGTCCAAGACCTTTCCAACGATGTATCATATGAGGGGTCTGCGATGGATCATATGGGCCATACGCGAGGACAAAAAAGCGTTACAAACACATATAATGTAGTTTAAAAGTAAATTTTTAATTTGTTCATAAACACCTTTAACATAAGGTAAAGGTGTGTATGTGGAAACATTATTTTGTGCAATTATATTAGAAACGACATTTATAGGTGGTACTGGTACATCAATAACATTACGATTATTATTCTTTAAAATAGACTTATTTATCATTAATTTAATTAACTTTTTTTGTCACTGTGATTTTAACTCGTGATGAATATGTTTCAAAAACCAATGTGTAATGGATAGACTGAACATATTGTGGTATAGTCACAACTTCATTAGTCGTCATTTCTTGTGTTATCCGGTACCGCTCATAATGGTTTCCCATCCATTCACCATCCATAGTCATATTTCTTTTAGTCCCCATCACTCATAGTTTTCCTATTTTTTTTCCTATTTTTCTTAAAATTTAACTAAATTTTCATTGACTGGTCAGACATATTTGAGGAGAATTGTGCTCATTGCACTAATTGATTTTAAATGGTAATTAGTTGAATGTTTTCATTACCTATAGTAAACTTACATTTTGATCAAAAAAAAAAAAAAAAAGAAAAAAATTGCATGAATGTAAAAATTGTTCCTTAAATATTGTCTATATAAACATCGCTATTTTATTTTTGCAATTCACTAAAATTCACTCATATTATGTTTCCACCCGCCTTAGTTCCCTCTATTGTTTCAATTTGAATTCTCTAACTATCAAACTTAATTACACGACGAAGCTTTCTAAAACCTTACAACAGCTGTGCGTTTATTTCTACAGTCATTAACATACAAGAAGTATGATCTTGCTTTGTTGTACATTCAATTTTTTTTTCTCTGTGCATGAGAAAGAAACAAACAACAAATCAAAAATAAAATTTACTTCAAACAATTCTTTTGTTACAAACAACCGACCTTCACTGTTTTTTTATATACCTGAACGCCTTAACGTCGATTAAAACTTGCAATTTATTCATTCTGGATTCAGTGTTAAATGATATTGATGAATCGGAAATAAGTTGTATTGTAAAATTTGGTTTTGCGCATTATTTTGAAAAACCAAACGGTTTTGTCTAACTATAAAAATTTCCTAACACTTGATTTAAATTAATTATTTTATATCTGAAACTCGATATTCGAGTTTGTTTCGATTTTCAAAAAGGAATTTTTTTTGGGTATATAGGGATCGACTGTAGGTTTGTGGTTCTTTTATTCGATTAGATTTTCAATACGCATCAGTCTATTACGGTTGTCTGATCGTATATCGCGGAGGTGAAGACGGAAGATTTTGTTTTGTGGTGCTCATAATTAGTTGAAGGATTAAAATTTTTTTTTATTATTTTTAATCCACGGTTCGCGGTGTAGTGTTAAAAAAACAAGATCTTTCCTTGTAATTTCAATTGTTTTAGTGTACCGCAAGAATGAACGTAATACCAGGTGTTTTGTGTTCGTGATATCGCGTTATGAGCCCCCGAAATAAAACAAAAGAAAATTGCATCGTAATTGTAGACGGGCGTGGTTCTTAGTGATTTAAAAAAAAAAATTTTTCTCCTCGAGTAATCAAGTGTTACTTCCAAAAGAACCGAAATCATATATGTTTCTAGCAGGTTTGTTTCACACAAATTTTATTAGTCAAATTCCAACGTGAAAATTTGGGAGGGCACATTTTTCTCTCCGTAAAATATAACAAAAGAATTATTATTTGTTTATGTGTCCGTATAAAATGTTATTAAACCAAAAAAAAATCTGTATGTAAAAAAAATCTGTAACATAAAAAAATCAAATTCTGATTAACATTTGTTTTTGCGAGTGCTCGAAGTAAATTTGTTAAAAATAACATTTTCTTTTGTGTGTCAGTGCTCGAATTTATTTGTTTAGAAAATTCATAAGCTAAATAAAATTAATTTATTAAAACAAAAATTTTATATGTAAGTTCGTAAAGATAGAAAAATTTTCGAGTAAAATAATTTATAAGTTAGAAATCGGTACTCGAGTTTATATAATCTCAGCAAAATATAACAGAAGAATTCCTGGTTGTTTATGTGTCAGTATAAACTGTTATTAAACCAAAAAAAATCTGTATGTAAAAAATCCGTAACATAAAAAAAGATCAAATTCTGATTAACATTTGTTTTTGCGAGTGCTCGAAGTAAATTTGTTAAAAATAACATTTTCTTTTGTGTGTCAGTGCTCGAAGTTATTTGTTTAGAAAATTCATAAGCTAAATAAAATTAATTTATTAAAACAAAAATTTCATATGTAAGTTCGTAAAAATAGAAAAATTTTATAGTAAAATAATTTATATGTTAGAAATCGGTACTCGAGTTTATATAATCTCAGCAAAATATAACAGAAGAATTCCTATTTGTTTATGTGTCGGTATAAACTGTTATTAAACCAAAAAAAATCTGTATGTAAAAAATCCGTAACATAAAAAAAGATCAAATTCTGATTAACATTTGTTTTTGCGAGTGCTCGAAGTAAATTTGTTAAAAATAACATTTTCTTTTGTGTGTCAGTGCTCGAATTTATTTGTTTAGAAAATTCATAAGCTAAATAAAATTAATTTATTAAAACAAAAATTTCATATGTAAGTTCGTAAAAATAGAAAAATTTTATAGTAAAATAATTTATATGTTAGAAATCGGTACTCGAGTTTATATAATCTCAGCAAAATATAACAGAAGAATTCCTATTTGTTTATGTGTCGGTATAAACTGTTATTAAACCAAAAAAAAAATCTATATGAAAAAAATCTGTAACATAAAAAAATCAA
This sequence comes from Diogma glabrata, assembly GCA_963693315.1. Taxonomy (NCBI): domain Eukaryota; kingdom Metazoa; phylum Arthropoda; class Insecta; order Diptera; family Cylindrotomidae; genus Diogma; species Diogma glabrata. The sequence goes on along the minus strand of OY856187.1, from coordinate 28,441,188 downwards.
ATTCTGATTAACATTTGTTTTTGCGAGTGCTCGAAGTAAATTTGTTAAAAATAACATTTTCTTTTGTGTGTCAGTGCTCGAATTTATTTGTTTAGAAAATTCATAAGCAAAATAAAATTAATTTATTAAAACAAAAATTTCATATGTATGTCCGTAAAAATAGAAAAATTTTCTAGTAAAATAATTTATATGTTAGAAATCGATACTCGAGTTTATATAAGTAATTAGCAAAATTTAAGAATAAAAATCCAAAGATCGTTTATATGTGTGTACCGCTTTTAATTTATGTAGCGTTGATTTGGGGTGTTAGTTGCAAGAAAGCCGTAATTCATAACCTTCAATTGACCTATGAGTTTAATTTCAACAATAAAGGAACAAAGATGCCATTTATGAGTGTTTGATTACAGTTTACGGATACCGTTATGCAAATAACTCGAACATCAATTCGCTCAGTGATATTTGTCTACTGCACGTATATAATTTAGTTCGGGTTATCAAATTTGATCTCCATCAATAAGATACTGATACACAGTGCCGTAATTCGAGGTTGGCGTGGCGTCTTGATTCGGACGTGTGAAACGGTCCAAAAACTAATAACTGCTAATTTTATTTCGACGTATTCAACTGCAAGTGCAAATTTATTCAACGTTTCTATTTTTGGCGTCATATTTCCAAAGTATTCAACCAGATTTGCAAATTATTCAACGATTTAACCACCAAGTTATCCACCGATTTAAATACCTATTCTATTCATCAATTTTGTTTACAAATTTATTCAGCGATTGTGGTTACAAATTATTCAACGATTTAATTATCATTTTTATTCAACGATCCTGATGGCAAATTTATACGACGATCTTGATTACAAATTTAGTCAACGCTTTTGACTACGAATTTATTCGTCGATTGTTTATGCTCAACATTACCTGGAATTTTCAACTGTTTTCAACTATATTTCGGTATTGGCAAATTATTTAACAATTACCTGGAATTTTCAACGATTATTTGTACAACTTATTCAAAGAGAATCACTTATTTATTCAACAATCATACACCATATTCAACCATAGATTCCAATTCATTTGTCGATTGTTTATGCTCAATATTACCTTGAATTTTCAACTGTTTTCAACTATATTTCTGTGGTGGCAAATTATTTAACAATTACCTGGAATTTTCAACGATTACTTGTACAACTTATTCAACGAGAATTACTTGTTTATTCAACAATTATACGCCATACTCAACTATAGATTCCAATTTATTCGCAGATTGTGTATGCTAAATATTACCTTGAATTTGCAACGGTTTCCCACGATATTTCTGTATTGGCAAATTATTTAACAATTACTTGGAATTTTCAACGATTACTTGTGCAACTTATTCAAAGAGAATTACTTATTTATTCAACAATTATACACCATATTCAACTATAGATTCCAATTTATTCGTCGATTGTTTATGCTCAATATTACCTTGAATTTTCGACTGTTTTCAACTATATTTCTGTATTGGCAAATTATTTAACAATTACCTGGAAATTTCAACGATTACTTGTACAACTATTTCAAAGAGAATTACTTATTTATTCAACAATCATACACCATATTCAACTATAGATTCCAATTTATTCGTCGATTGTTTATGCTCAATATTACCTTGAATTTTCGACTGTTTTCAACTATATTTCTGTATTGGCAAATTATTTAACAATTACCTGGAAATTTCAACGATTACTTGTACAACTATTTCAAAGAGAATTACTTATTTACTCAACAATTATACACCCTATTCAACTATAGATTCCAATTTATTCGTCGATTGTTTATGCTCAATATTACCTTGAATTTTCAACTGTTTTCAACTATATTTCTGTGTTGGCAAATTATTGATACAAATATCTTCGTGAATTACCTCACGTGACCAACGTGCTGATGGAGGGCTGATGGAATCAGAATAGGAGGACGGGGTTTAATCATGGGGTGAGTAAAATTACTTTATTACTTTTGCCATAATGATAAAGGGGTGTGAATGTGTGTGCGTGTGTGTGTGTGAGCGAACGTGAGTGAACGTGGGGGTTGGACGTGTTGATCGTGGGTCTTTCGCAACAGGGGTCGCCAGAGTCTTCGTTTTTTTTCACTTGTATTTCTTTCCATTTCTGCAAATTTTCGTGAATAGCGTACATGTCTGTATTTGTGCTGAAGTAGCAGGGTTACTTTATCGTTCCCATGGGCTGAAGCTAGCTTGGGGCTTGAAAATCAATCTCGCTAGGTACGCTTCCTGCTATGTCCTTCTCATTGGTTCGCCAATGAGAAAGCGCTTCATTACAAATTGGTGCCCAACGTGGGGCTTCTCTAAGGGTTTCTACAGCGATGTAGGACTCTGGAGGAGTCCCTCCATAATTTCAAAAAATTCGAAAAATTTTTTTTTTAATTTTTTTCTTCTAAATTAACTTTCATTCCCACCAAACAATAGTAAAAGACTCTGGCGGCGTGGAAGCAGTTCCCTGCTTCAAACGCGCAGGAGCGAAGGAAGTCTGAGACCCCTCAGACTTTCTTTGATGGGGTTTTGCGTCCCCACGCCTCCAGCAATATCTCCTTTTTTGATTTTTTTTATATAACGCAAGGGTGAGAATGATTATTCGGGATCATTCTCACTGGGCTTTACGAACCCACGGACCCTAGTAACGGCTGGGTTTCTTACTGGCACGGGGAATGCCGGAGGTGACCAGATGCCAGGATTAGAAATTTGTGAAATGGTGTATACGCCTATCACATCCATCCTGGTCATCTGGTTATGCTCTGGGTTCGCTGTGGCAGCGAGATTCACAGCTGGGCTAACGACTCCCTAACGTTAGAGTCCCCTCCCTGGAGCGTTAGCACCCTATGGTCTGAGTTTTCCAGTTCTCGCGAGTGATACTGGGGAACGTCTTCCAAAGCAGTTTGATATCAACTGCTGAGGGAAGATGTTCGCCCAGCCTTCATGTCGTGAGTTAACTGGAATTAACTCAGATCATAGCACCTCATCCGTGTGTGTCGATGGTGTGAATCGAGAGTGACGGGGGGCGATCATAGAATGATGGTGCAGAGGATTTATCTTCTGACCATCCTATCGTCCTTTGTCATTCAAGTGATACACTATCAGCACACATCCAATCTCATTCCTTCCCACCCTATCTATTCCCATCCTTATCCATCCCTTCATGTTCCCTTTCCTTTGCTTTTCCGATCCTTTTAACGTAGTGTATTTTAAACTTTTTCTTTGGTCCCAACCTATAAATTATACTTCTACATCCATATTAAGAAAGAACGGCGATCGACGCTTCCAACCCAGTGTGGTGAACTCCCCCCTTGATTGGTCCGTCCGTCCGTCGTCCATAAATAAATAACAAATAAATAAATATAAAGATATAATAAATAATTATAAAAATAAATAAATATATGAAATTGATGGATAAATAAATGATTAGTAAATATTTAATCAATATATAAATATAACAATACTTAAATAAATAGTAAATAAGTAAATCAGCTGATATTGTCCGATACTAATTTTTTCTTATAAACCAATTTTAGGTCCGACTAAAATCTTAAGAAATAAAAACTAAAATCAGGAAATAAGAACTAAAATCTTAAGAAATAACGACTAAAAACATCAAGAAATAAAAACTAAAATCAGGAAATAAGAATTAAAATCTTAAGAAATAACGACTAAAAACATCAAGAAATAAGAACTAAAATATCCATAAATAGAAGAAAATATATCCGAAAGGACGCTAAAGTACGATTGTATCATCACCTCAGCTATAGTATTATTTTTTTTAATTTAAGTAGTATTATTAATTTATCTATTTTTGCTTTGCATGGTAGCTTAAAGTTTTTTTTATTATTTATTAATGCATGGTAAGTTAAATTTGCTGATATCAATTTTGTTAAACTTGTACCTTAAAATAGTCTTGTCTAACTGGTAGGCTTGCCGCACTTATATAATTTTTTTTCTGTCACTCAGTTTGAGTATCGGGAACCGTCAGACCTGCCCGGAATTGGGTCTGGAAAATTTTCATAATTGCCATCTTCTGCCATATTTGTAGTATACTTACTTTCTCTCAATTCTCACCGTTTATTTTTGTTCTGTTCATGTTTCAGCATCTTGGAAAACCATTGTAAATAATATCAAGATAATGATAAATCTTATTTAGTATAATTGACGAATTGGTCAGATATCGCGCAGCTGTTTGAGGTTTGAATAATTGAATTTCCATATAATTTTTTTTTAAATTCTGCACTAAAATTATTCAAAGTAATCAAATGTTGTAATGAAATGGTCTTTTCTGGTAATAATTAAATCGTTTATTTGGTTTCAACGCTCGCAGTTGATAGTGTATCAATTTTCTTTTCGCTCTCCTAATACTTGCCCTTATTGGTCTGGTCCTGTGCAGCGGTTTGAGTTTTCATAATGTCTGCTGTTGATAAGATTGACGTTCTGGACAGGTCCAGCTCTTGTGCAGTCTGTCAACAAGAAATAGTACCGGCCGACGTAAAACTCCTCACTCGGTGTAACCACCTCTTCCATGATATCTGCCTCAACGACTGGTTGCTGCAGAATGGTACCTGCCCGATTTGTCGAGCCGCTTGCGAACGTGCCGACTTACAGAGGTTACCTCGAGGGATGGATAAAACTAACGATACGGTGGTACCACCTCCCCCGAGACCTGTGACTCGCTCTATTACCGCAGGTTGGCAACGTCGTCCTAGTATCGGAAATCAACACTCTTCTACTCCCTTGGCAAACCGCCTGCCACGATCTAGACTCGCCGATGAAGTGCGAGTGAATATAGCTCAACGATCTCCCATACATGGTGCCGCGGCAACGGAAGATCATGGTTTTCAGGAAGCTGTAAATGCTCATATCGATCAGGAAATTTCAAGGATTAATCACTCAATGATGCAATCACGTGCTCCGGCACCTGAAGTATTTTTACCCCTAGCACATAATGTAGTATCACCCACCACCCCGCGTCATCAATCGGGTCCTTCCCGAAATTATCCATCAGTAAATGCGTTTGTGCGGAATAACGTACCGGTACCACCAATGTTTGCGGAACCTCCTCCTGCTCTTGCTCCGGCTAGAACGCGAACACATCTCGACCAGCACTCCACAACAGCTAGAAATTGGAACGTAACATTCTCAGGCAGATCCGATGGTCTGGATGTTGAAGCGTTCATCTTCAGAATAGAGCGGCTGACAGAGATGTGCTTAAATAACGATTTTACTATTGTCACCCGTTGTCTGTACCTGTTGTTCACAGATCGAGCAGCTGATTGGTTCTGGAGATATTTTCGCCAGAACCGACAGCTTATTTGGACTGACTTGTGTCATGCTCTGCGAATCGAATTTCAGGACCGGCAGACGGATGAAGAGGTAAAGGAGCGGATGAGGGCCAGGAAACAGCGGCCCACTGAATTGTTTGACGAATTCTTACAATCAATTTATCGACTGGCAGATAAACTTCGAGTACCGATGTCGGACGCAGAGTTATTACCCTTGATACGCAACAACTTACGATTAGAAATTAGGAGGGAACTACTTTATGTCACCGTTTATGGTCTGGAACATCTGCGCCAGCTCTGCCGTGATCGCGAAAAATTATGGGCCGAGTCAATAATCAGACCGCGAGATTATAACAGTAGACCATCTAGACCGGTGTCAGAAGTAGACTTGGTTAGTGAATTCTCACAAATTCAAATTAGCGAAATGCCAACTGAATCGCTACCAATTGCATCCAACGAACTCGCGGCAATACAGCCCGCCCCTAAAATGAGACGAATAACCAGTTCAACTATTTGTTGGAACTGTAAACGACCTGGTCATCGGTGGCACGATTGTCGTGAATCACAGCGTTTGTTTTGTTGGGGATGTGGGAAGGACGATGTGTTATGTCCTAATTGTGAAAATTGTCAGGGAAACCGAAGCGGGGGCCAGAATCCCAACACCTTTTCTCGCTCCCAGGGTCTTAGATGCATCTGAGACCAAAATTAATTTGTCTCCTGATTCTTCAGATATTTCATCTACCAATCCCAATAACTTACTGGTACACGATACACTGTTGAGCCGAGCGTCAACATCCACTTTTATAGAGCACCCGTTGAATACTGCTTCTGATACACTGGTATCCACCCATGATATTAATGTAACATTATTGAAACGAACACCCGCTCATACTGAACCACCTCCATTATGGACCAAAATTAAATCGTTCCAACAACGATTGAATGAGTACTTGAAAATACGCTCCAACATATTTGTCGATTCATATCCTGTTTGAAACCTACAACACGTTCTGCACTCCGTTCTCGCATTTATTGGCAACAACGACGTATGTTCAAATCCAAAACCATTTCTTCTATTGTGAAATTGGCCAACGATGTGAGATCTTATGCCACAGTGTCAATATTGGGTAAACAACATACTGGACTGTTGGATAGCGGAGCGTCTTTGACTGTAATTGGTGGTGATTTTGCTAAAGAGATCGTGCAAACTCCAGACCTTCTGACTTACTCATCTGCAGTAGTTCGTACGGCCGATGGGCAAAGACAGAAGATCTTGGGGTTTGTAAAAACAAAGATTTCATTTATGAACCAAGTCAGAACCCTGGACGTCTTCGTTATCCCGTCTTTAACTCAAGATCTATACCTAGGTATAGATTTCTTTAACGCTTTTGGTTTGTTTAACCCGATATTTGAATTTCCTGCATTTCCGACTACAGAGTCAGTAATTTCAGAATTGTCTATGGACAAACAGGAACGCTTACAAAACACCATCCAACTTCTACCTTCATTTTCGAAAATGGGTCTGGGTCGAACACATTTGATAGAACATGTGATTGATGTGGGGACGGCCGCTCCCATCAAACAACGTCACTACCCAATATCGCCCGCCATTGAGAAACTGATGGGAGAAGAAGTGGATAGGATGTTGTCTCTGGGTATTATAGAGGTTTCAAACAGTCCATGGTCAAGTCCTGTGGTCTTAATTCGCAAACCTGGGAAGAATCGTCTTTGTTTGGATAGTAGAAAGGTCAATACAGTTACTAAGAAGGATGCTTACCCCCTTCCACAGATAGATGGAATCTTGAGTCGTCTGCCACAAAGTAATTTCATTTCCAGTTTGGATCTGAAAGACGCTTTCTGGCAGATACCGCTAGAAAAACACTCCCGAGAGAAAACTGCTTTTACGGTCCCAGGGCGGCCATTGTATCAGTTCGTAAGAATGCTTTTCGGACTGTGCAATGCGCCGCAAACAATGACCAAATTGATGGACCAAGTAATTCCTCCACATCTCAAGTCGTGCGTCTTCGTATACTTGGATGATCTTCTAATAGTTACAGATACCTTCGAGGCCCATCTGAAACTGTTAGAAGATATCTCCCAGTGTCTTAGACGTGCGAACTTGACGATAAACGTGGAAAAAAGTAAGTTTCTCTTGCCGGATGTAAAATATTTGGGATATGTAGTGGGAGGTGGTAAGCTAAAAATTGATCCGGATAAAACTCAGGCTATTTCTGAATTTCCTACACCGCGTACGTCCAAACAGATTCGACGACTCCTGGGTATGGCGGGTTATTATCGCCGTTTTATATCTGATTTCTCTGCTATGTCCTCTCCAATATCAGATTTGTTGAAGAAAAATTCTAATAAATTCGTATGGACACCAGAAGCTGAAATAGCATTTACAAATCTCAAAAATGCTCTCATATCAGCACCAGTCCTCATAAACCCCGACTATACTAAACCTTTTACTCTCCAGTGCGACGCTAGTAATGACGGTATAGGCTGTGTATTACTTCAGTGTGACATGGACGGTATGGAACATCCCATAGCGTACATGTCCAAAAAACTAAATTCTGCGCAGCGCAATTACTCCACTAGTGAGAAAGAGTGTCTAGCCGCCGTACTGGGAGTAAAGAAATTTAGAGCGTATGTCGAGGGTCAGGCCTTTAAGATCATAACTGACCATGCTTCATTAAAATGGTTAATGCAACAAAAAGACCTTTCTGGTCGATTGGCTCGTTGGAGCTTGAAATTGCAGGGTTACGTCTTTGATATTGAGTACCGAAAAGGAAAATTAAATACTGTTCCTGACACTCTATCAAGACGTGACTCTGTCGATATCATTTCTGAACTGTGTCCAGTGCCTGAATTAGATCTTAATTCCCCTTTCTTCAACACTTCTCGATATTTGGAGTTGGTAAATCTGGTTACCGAAGCAGACGGTACATTGCCTGATCTGAAAGTAACTTCTGGTCGGGTTTATAAACGATTGGCTTGTCTGGATCTTGACATTCCTTCAGAGGGTGAGGTTTGGAAATTGTGGTTACCTGAGGAATACACTGACGAGTGTATTGCAAGGGCCCACAATCCTCCTACCTCATCTCATGGAGCAAAAACCTTGTTTAATATTCGTAAATTTTACTATTGGCCTCGTATGTATACCCAGGTTAAATCGTACATAGGAAATTGTAAGACCTGCAAAGAAATTAAAGCAACTAATGTTCCACTTCGTGCTCCCATGGTGTCTCCGATGAAAACAGAACGAATCGGTCAGCGATTATATATCGATATTCTTGGTCCTTACCCTAGATCAAAGGCCGGGAATATCGCTATTCTTGTGGTGTTAGATCATGTTACTAAATATCCATTTTTATTTCCTTTACGGAAACTAACTGCTGAACCAATTTGTCATCTATTGGCTACCAATGTCTTTCATGTATTTGGTTGTCCCGAAGTTATTGTGTCCGATAATGGGACGCAGTTTAAGTCTAAATTATTCGAAGATTTTTTGGCGAAGCACGGAGTGAAACATACATTACTGGCTTTATATTCACCTCAAGCTAACGCTTCTGAACGGGTTAATAGAAGTGTTTTATCCGGTATCCGAGCCTACTTAAAGGAGGAGCATTCTAAATGGGATCTGCACTTGAGCGAGATCGCTTGTGCACTACGTTGTTCTCTTCACCAAACTCTTAAATGCTCCCCCTATTTCGCTATGTTTGGAATATCAATGGTGACCCATGGTTCGTCTTATGATCTGCTACGACGGTTGAATTGCCTTCATGAACCAGGTGAATCGATTCTACGACCTGATTATCTTAATGAGATCCGACTTCGAATTCTTGTTCTAACTGCGGAAGCCTTTGTCAAAAGTGCCGAGCGTTATAACCTACGAGCTCGAGTAACGTTGTTTAAACCTGGGGATACGGTTTTCCGAAGGAACTTTGTCTTGAGTGATGCCGGTAAGAAATTATCGGCTAAACTTGCACAAAAGTTTGTTGAAACCAGAGTAATAAGGTTGCTAGGTGGCGCCGCCTACGAACTGGAAGACCTGGTTTCCAAACGCAGAGGTGTGTACCATTCGAAAGACATTCGAGCCTAAAAATCTACAAATAGTGTCTGTGCCATAGGATATTGTATATCAATTACCGAATATTTGACTTCCTTCATTTCTCATTTATTACTGGTTGACGTTATCAATAACATGAAAGCGTGAGGATGGCGTCGTCTGGAATTCACAGTTCAGTGAGTGTTTACTGACTCTGGTGTTCGGGTCTTGTGGAAATTTTATTTTCTGTATTATTTGCCGGCGAGAATTCCGAGATCGAATATATTTGAACTTGGTTCAACTGGTTACCTTGAAACTATGCGTACAACCCTCCGAGTCATTTGGTTGGAAGCGTACAACAGTGTGGCCGGCTATCGTAGTCGGAGAAGCATGAGACTCGTGTTGGTTCAGGTGTGGGTTGCGAGCCTGCATAACGTAAGAGCGAACTGGTGTCGGCTATTTCCTTAAAGGAATCAGTCCAATGATGTTCTATTTTTCGAACTTGTAGCAGATTGAATATAATTTTTTTTTGACGTTAGAACCTCGGGAACCCCCAGATCTGCACGAAATTGGGTCTGGAAGATTTTTAGTTGTCCATCGCCTGCAGTAGAGTAGAATACCTGCTTTCTCGCTACCCCTCCAAGATTTTTTTTGTATAGTCATAAATAATTTGTTTCTGTTAAGACTGGGCTGTGAAATACCGATCGGTGTGATTGCTAATTCTATCATGAACATTGAAGTGCCTCACCGAACGAGTGTGGGTACACAAGATCCATTGGAGACCAGTCTATGCCTTTTGTTTTTTTTTTCAACTTCTTTTTGGGCGTAAGTGTTCTTCCAAAAAGCACTTGTCCTGTAATGGATAGACTGAACATATTGTGGTATAGTCACAACTTCATTAGTCGTCATTTCTTGTGTTATCCGGTACCGCTCATAATGGTTTCCCATCCATTCACCATCCATAGTCATATTTCTTTTAGTCCCCATCACTCATAGTTTTCCTATTTTTTTTCCTATTTTTCTTAAAATTTAACTAAATTTTCATTGACTGGTCAGACATATTTGAGGAGAATTGTGCTCATTGCACTAATTGATTTTAAATGGTAATTAGTTGAATGTTTTCATTACCTATAGTAAACTTACATTTTGATCAAAAAAAAAAAAAAAAGAAAAAAAATTGCATGAATGTAAAAATTGTTCCTTAAATATTGTCTATATAAACATCGCTATTTTATTTTTGCAATTCACTAAAATTCACTCATATTATGTTTCCACCCCGCCTTAGTTCCCTCTATTGTTTCAATTTGAATTCTCTAACTATCAAACTTAATTACACGACGAAGCTTTCTAAAACCTTACAACAGCTGTGCGTTTATTTCTACAGTCATTAACATACAAGAAGTATGATCTTGCTTTGTTGTACATTCAATTTTTTTTTCTCTGTGCATGAGAAAGAAACAAACAACAAATCAAAAATAAAATTTACTTCAAACAATTCTTTTGTTACAAACAACCGACCTTCACTGTTTTTTTTATATACCTGAACGCCTTAACGTCGATTAAAACTTGCAATTTATTCATTCTGGATTCAGTGTTAAATGATATTGATGAATCGGAAATAAGTTGTATTGTAAAATTTGGTTTTGCGCATTATTTTGAAAAACCAAACGGTTTTGTCTAACTATAAAAATTTCCTAACACTTGATTTAAATTAATTATTTTATATCTGAAACTCGATATTCGAGTTTGTTTCGATTTTCAAAAAGGAATTTTTTTTGGGTATATAGGGATCGACTGTAGGTTTGTGGTTCTTTTATTCGATTAGATTTTCAATACGCATCAGTCTATTACGGTTGTCTGATCGTATATCGCGGAGGTGAAGACGGAAGATTTTGTTTTGTGGTGCTCATAATTAGTTGAAGGATTAAAATTTTTTTTTATTATTTTTAATCCACGGTTCGCGGTGTAGTGTTAAAAAAACAAGATCTTTCCTTGTAATTTCAATTGTTTTAGTGTACCGCAAGAATGAACGTAATACCAGGTGTTTTGTGTTCGTGATATCGCGTTATGAGCCCCCGAAATAAAACAAAAGAAAATTGCATCGTAATTGTAGACGGGCGTGGTTCTTAGTGATTTAAAAAAAAAAATTTTTCTCCTCGTGTAATCAAGTGTTACTTCCAAAAGAACCGAAATCATATATGTTTCTAGCAGGTTTGTTTCACACAAATTTTATTAGTCAAATTCCAACGTGAAAATTTGGGAGGGCACATTTTTCTCTCCGTAAAATATAACAAAAGAATTATTATTTGTTTATGTGTCCGTATAAAATGTTATTAAACCAAAAAAAAATCTGTATGTAAAAAAAATCTGTAACATAAAAAAATCAAATTCTGATTAACATTTGTTTTTGCGAGTGCTCGAAGTAAATTTGTTAAAAATAACATTTTCTTTTGTGTGTCAGTGCTCGAATTTATTTGTTTAGAAAATTCATAAGCTAAATAAAATTAATTTATTAAAACAAAAATTTTATACGTAAGTTCGTAAAGATAGAAAAATTTTCGAGTAAAATAATTTATAAGTTAGAAATCGGTACTCGAGTTTATATAATCTCAGCAAAATATAACAGAAGAATTCCTGGTTGTTTATGTGTCAGTATAAACTGTTATTAAACCAAAAAAAATCTGTATGTAAAAAATCCGTAACATAAAAAAAGATCAAATTCTGATTAACATTTGTTTTTGCGAGTGCTCGAAGTAAATTTGTTAAAAATAACATTTTCTTTTGTGTGTCAGTGCTCGAAGTTATTTGTTTAGAAAATTCATAAGCTAAATAAAATTAATTTATTAAAACAAAAATTTCATATGTAAGTTCGTAAAAATAGAAAAATTTTATAGTAAAATAATTTATATGTTAGAAATCGGTACTCGAGTTTATATAATCTCAGCAAAATATAACAGAAGAATTCCTATTTGTTTATGTGTCGGTATAAACTGTTATTAAACCACAAAAAAATCTGTATGTAAAAAATCCGTAACATAAAAAAAGATCAAATTCTGATTAACATTTGTTTTTGCGAGTGCTCGAAGTAAATTTGTTAAAAATAACATTTTCTTTTGTGTGTCAGTGCTCGAAGTTATTTGTTTAGAAAATTCATAAGCTAAATAAAATTAATTTATTAAAACAAAAATTTCATATGTAAGTTCGTAAAAATAGAAAAATTTTATAGTAAAATAATTTATATGTTAGAAATCGGTACTCGAGTTTATATAATCTCAGCAAAATATAACAGAAGAATTCCTATTTGTTTATGTGTCGGTATAAACTGTTATTAAACCAAAAAAAAATTTATATGAAAAAAATCTGTAACATAAAAAAATCAAATTCTGATTAACATTTGTTTTTGCGAGTGCTCGAAGTAAATTTGTTAAAAATAACATTTTCTTTGTGTGTCAGTGCTCGAATTTATTTGTTTAGAAAATTCATAAGCAAAATAAAATTAATTTATTAAAACAAAAATTTCATATGTATGTCCGTAAAAATAGAAAAATTTTCTAGTAAAATAATTTATATGTTAGAAATCGATACTCGAGTTTATATAAGTAATTAGCAAAATTTAAGAATAAAACTCCAAAGATCGTTTATATGTGTGTACCGCTTTTAATTTATGTAGCGTTGATTTGGGGTGTTAGTTGCAAGAAAGCCGTAATTCATAACCTTCAATTGACCTATGAGTTTAATTTCAACAATAAAGGAACAAAGATGCCATTTATGAGTGTTTGATTACAGTTTACGGATACCGTTATGCAAATAACTCGAACATCAATTCGCTCAGTGATATCTGTCTACTGCACGTATATAATTTAGTTCCGGTTATCAAATTTGATCTCCATCAATAAGATACTGATACACAGTGCCGTAATTCGAGGTTGGCGTGGCGTCTTGATTCGGACGTGTGAAACGGTCCAAAAACTAATAACTGCTAATTTTATTTCGACGTATTCCACTGCAAGTGCAAATTTATTCAACGTTTCTATTTTTGGCGTCATATTTCCAAAGTATTCAACCAGATTTGCAAATTATTCAACGATTTAACCACCAAGTTATCCACCGAT
>OY856187.1:28314562-28427498 GCA_963693315.1 Diogma glabrata | reverse complement strand
CTAGAGTTTTGATTATTTTTCATTCATATATTTAAAAAGAAAAATTAAAAATTATATGCTAGCATTTCTCATTACCACTTTTTGAAATCATTGCTTCTACGTCAACAAAATGTCTACGCAAAAACTTTATTTACTAGCGTAGCGAAGCACGCCGGGCCCTCTTAGTTTTAATAAAATCACAAAGCCTACTTGATAAAATAAGTATTTTTGAATCTCATGCAAAATCACCCATTTTAATACCTGCATATAGTGTAGTGTGGCCGATTATTAGTTCACACTCACAAGAAAAAAAACTAATAGTTGAATATTAAATTTTATTTTATTTATCAAACTCAAAAGAGAATTCTTTCAATTATGACTTTAATTTAATGTACTTGCTTCAAGAGCTAATTACGAATTGATTTTTAAAAGTTATTTTATTCTTATTCTACATCAAACAACATGATTTTTTTTATTAATCTACAGTAATTGAATTATAATATATAACAATATTTTATATAACAAGAAGTTATGTACTTAATTTTAGGACGTTTTTTCCATCACAATAGCACCAATATTTTTTTTATCCAAAAATGATTATCACATCCTTGTGGTGTAATATCCAAATATAATATCATATCACAGAATAAGATACCTAAAGAGGAAAAACACTGCCCTGCGAACATGCTTATAACTTAATAAATGGACTCTTTAGACGAATTTCACGTTTCACGTACGAATCAAAAATATTTATTTTTAAAACCGGGTTAAGTTGGGATGAAACCGGTTTTTCCACTTTACATTTTTGGCCAGTTTTATTGAAAAAACGGTTTTACTGAAACTGGTTTGGCAAGCCCTAAATAGAACAATCACTAGAAAACAATAAAATAATTGACCAAACCTGAATCTAACAAATTTCTTATTAAATTAAAGTAGGTGTTAATGCCTTCTTCAACAGAATTTTCAACATTTTCTTCCTAGCAAAAATTTACTTATTGCAAAATAATAATAACATGACTAATCATCATACAAAATCAATCCGAACCCTTATCACTATTTAATATTTATCCAAAACCTTTTCTGGATATTCAAACGAAAAATTGAAAAAAGATAAATAGAAAATAATGAAAAAGAAAAACAGCCAGAAAGATAAACCACGAAATTAAATAATAAAATTTCAATAACCGTTTTCACGTTTCTGGTCACGTACCAATTGAATCGAATATTTATACTCGTAGTTGCGTTTTATTTATTTATCTCGATTTTCTTTTTTTTTTTTTTTTCATTTTTGGGATAAAATGAACATTTAAGTTAATAAGAATATGATTTTGAAAAATAATAAACGAGAAAAAGGATTTAACGATTCAAACGGAATTGGTCAGATGAAATTGAATGAAAATCAAATATTTTTGCTATTCAGGCTTAAGGCTAAGGCTAAATGGTTGAAATTTATTTGAACATGGAAAATAAAAGGTATTTTATTTTTTATTTTTATGGTTTTGATAAGAATATTGATTAAATTTTTATTGATACGTTTTGTTTTATTTAACATTTTAAAATTAGATAAGAGTGAATTATGTGAGAGATGTGAGTTGCTAAGGGATTGGTATCGTTTATAATTTTTTGTATGAATATAAATAAGAAAGATTACCTAAATCACCCTAAATATCATAAACCATATACAAACACTAATGTTGGTCTCAATCGTTTTTACAGAAATTCTAAATTTTGTGTCATCACCAACTCTTTTTATTTTGCCCTAAGAAAACTGATAAGAATAAGAATGAAGATTTTCGTTCATATAACATTTGACATCTTATATATAATATTTTTATCAGATCAGACATGATTTTCATTAACTGTGAGTAAGGTTAGTTGGATAGCACTCATCGAAAAGGTTAAAGAATCAAAAAGTGAGTGATTAAATAGAATTGAGTTATATATTACTGAGATTTACAGAAATCTCTTTTGTGATAACTTATTCATTTTATTTTGATTGAGAATTCGGTTTGGTTGTTTGGAAAAATAAAAATACTTTTTTATCTTTGCACAGATTGTTATGTCTGGAAAAAAAAGTTAATTTACAAATGGCACCATAAATCTGTACCAGAAAATTGAAACTAAATTTATTCCGAACACAAAACTTTTTATATAAATATAATATAATTTCATTTTATAAACACAACAAACGTTTTCCAAAGTCAAAAATCCTATTAATTATAAGTTTAAGATTTTCTTATATTTATCTCAAACTTGTTTTAGTAGTTACTACTTTGGTTTTCTATTTTCATTAGAAATATGAAAAACAATTTCCTTTATACAAAATTTTGTCACAGTAGAGTGAAACGAAGGAAGGCTAAAAGGAAATTGAAATATTCTATTTTAGGTGTAATATCCGCTAATATTAATATAGAATTAATAAATATTTTAAACTTTAAAGGAAATTTCGAGTAAGTGTTCTGGGTAGTTAGAAAAATATTATAACTAATAACAATTACATAACCTAAAGATGTTTTATTTTATATGGATGGGTTAGAAATTTTTAGTTTAACAAGCTATTAATATTGATGTTTTATGACTTATCGTACACCAATAACCAATAGGATAGCTTGAAAATTCTCCCATATTTCCTAATTCCAACCTTGTAACGGTTGATATTAGCAAAAAGCATTCGACTAGACAAATAGCTAGCATCGCTCTACACTGTATAGATAGAATGACAGACTAATTTATACAATAGTTTTAGAAATGCTTTTTTTTAATTTTTTAACATCGGTATCGGATTTATACGTCAAATAAATGCATAAATTTTGTCGTAATATGCAACTTTTTTTGGAGAAGCTTTTATCTTAAGAAAATTCTAATTGTCAATCCGTAGAAGACAGCTATATAAAGTCAACACGTAAAAGACATAATTGCTGTTCAAGCTAAAGCAAAAAAAAAATGGTTTATTTGATACACACTTTTATGTGCTGAACTTTAAAATAAATTTATTGTTTAATTTTAAAAAATTTAGATAAAATAACTATAAAGTTTATAAAAATTCAGTCAGAGTCGATAACGTACTTAAACTTAAATCTGCCACTGCCTCCACTTATTCCCTTAAATCCAAATCAGTTCAATCCCAAAATAAGCCATTAAAAAATTCAAACCCAAGAAAAATCAACCATTGAAATTTTCATACAGAATGGCTTCACCAATTTTCAATTGCAGTAAAGTAAAATTTTTTACTTATAATGTGTTTTAACGATATTCACATGATTTAATAATTTAACGTCACTTTAATTTTATTGTAAGCTATCATTATCTATTATTATCCAATTTATATCCGATAAATAAAAACTATGATTAAACTTAAAAAGTTAAACGAAACCAAAAAAACGTGTTCGTAAAGCTTTTAGTTTTTGTACAATTTTGTTTTTGTTTTTCATCCCATTTTCCACAAATTGCATTATAAAAACTTTTGAAAATATCTTGTTACCAAAACGTTTTGATTATATTACTTTTGAGTTTTTTCTCCTATTAAATTTTCTATTATTTTTTTGGATTTGTTCTAATAACTTTAAAAAAAACGATCGGTTTTAATTGGTTGTTGTTTTTGGCATATGATAATTTTAATTATTTAAATTGGTGGTTCAGGTTGGAGCCTGCTTTAAGGTGTTTAAGACTTCATTATGTGGTGATGGTTTATTATATAAATTTGGGAACAAACTTAAATTGTGAACGTCTTTATAATTCTGGTAAGTAACCTATACCAAAAATAACATAAACCGTAAAACATATTATAATATAACAACATTATATCTCATAACTTACCATGCTATGGCCATATACATAACATAACATAATAAAGCATAACATAACATAACATAACATAACATAACATAACATAACATAACATAACATAACATAACATAACATAACATAACATAACATAACATAACATAACATAACATAACATAACATAACATAACATAACATAACATAACATAACATAACATAACATAACATAACATAACATAACATAACATAACATAACATAACATAACATAACATAACATAACATAACATAACATAACATAACATAACATAACATAACATAACATAACATAACATAACATAACATAACATAACATAACATAACATAACATAACATAACATAACATAACATAACATAACATAACATAACATAACATAACATAACATAACATAACATAACATAACATAACATAACATAACATAACATAACATAACATAACATAACATAACATAACATAACATAACATAACATAACATAACATAACATAACATAACATAACATAACATAACATAACATAACATAACATAACATAACATAACATAACATAACATAACATAACATAACATAACATAACATAACATAACATAACATAACATAACATAACATAACATAACATAACATAACATAACATAACATAACATAACATAACATAACATAACATAACATAACATAACATAACATAACATAACATAACATAACATAACATAACATAACATAACATAACATAACATAACATAACATAACATAACATAACATAACATAACATAACATAACATAACATAACATAACATAACATAACATAACATAACATAACATAACATAACATAACATAACATAACATAACATAACATAACATAACATAACATAACATAACATAACATAACATAACATAACATAACATAACATAACATAACATAACATAACATAACATAACATAAATAACATAACATAACATAACATAACATAACATAACATAACATAACATAACATAACATAACATAACATAACATAACATAACATAACATAACATAACATAACATAACATAACATAAACAACATAACATAACATAACATAACATAACATAACATAACATAACATAACATAACATAACATAACATAACATACATAACATAACATAACATAACATAACATAACATAACATAACATAACATAACATAACATAACATAACATAACATAACATAACATAACATAACATAACATAACATAACATAACATAACATAACATAACATAACATAACATAACATAACATAACATAACATAACATAACATAACATAACATAACATAACATAACATAACATAACATAACATAACATAACATAACATAACATAACATAACATAACATAACATAACATAACATAACATAACATAACATAACATAACATAACATAACATAACATAACATAACATAACATAACATAACATAACATAACATAACATAACATAACATACATAACATAACATAACATAACATAACATAACATAACATAACATAACATAACATAACATAACATAACATAACATAACATAACATAACATATAACATAACATAACATAACATAACATAACATAACATAACATAACATAACATAACATAACATAACATAACATAACATAACATAACATAACATAACATAACATAACATAACATAACATAACATAACATAACATAACATAACATAACATACATAACATAACATAACATAACATAACATAACATAACATAACATAACATAACATAACATAACATAACATAACATAACATAACATAACATAACATAACATAACATAACATAACATAACATAACATAACATAACATAACATAACATAACATAACATAACATAACATAACATAACATAACATAACATAACATAACATAACATAACATAACATAACATAACATAACATAACATAACATAACATAACATAACATAACATAACATAACATAACATAACATAACATAACATAACATAACATAACATAACATAACATAACATAACATAACATAACATAACATAACATAACATAACATAACATAACATAACATAACATAACATAACATAACATAACATAACATAACATAACATAACATAACATAACATAACATAACATAACATAACATAACATAACATAACATAACATAACATAACATAACATAACATAACATAACATAACATAACATAACATAACATAACATAACATAACTAACATAACATAACATAACATAACATAACATAACATAACATAACATAACATAACATAACATAACATAACATAACATAACATAACATAACATAACATAACATAACATAACATAACATAACATAACATAACATAACATAACATAACATAACATAACATAACATAACATAACATAACATAACATAACATAACATAACATAACATAACATAACATAACATAACATAACATAACATAACATAACATAACATAACATAACATAACATAACATAACATAACATAACATAACATAACATAACATAACATAACATAACATAACATAACATAACATAACATAACATAACATAACATAACATAACATAACATAACATAACATAACATAACATAACATAACATAACATAACATAACATAACATAACATAACATAACATAACATAATATAACATAACATAACATAACATAACATAACATAACATAACATAACATAACATAACATAACATAACATAACATAACATAACATAACATAACATAACATAACATAACATAACATAACATAACATATATAGCTATAGTAATGTTTCGAAACGTACCCCATATACTACTGTCGATGAAAGCATAGCTCTCGAAATACATATATAGTGAATAATAGATTGGTGTCAACTCGTTTGTTTGACTGTCAAAAAGGCTGCAACGATTACCCGTGTTCCTTTTAGGTAAACTTGCTACCCGAACCGAATTTTAAATGGAACGACTTAAATGTGAGGTGTATTAGATTTTTGATCTACTACAACTCAAATTCTTTCTTACCACACGTTTCCGACATATTTTTTTGACAATAAATTATTTTGACTTTTTTGAAAAACAATATTGCTAAACAACGTAAAAGAAAATTATTAGTTTGACAAAATTTTAAGTCTAAATTTTATTTTGAGTTTGTTAAACTTAAGAAAATTAATTAAATATCAAAAAATTTCTGAAAATTAAAATTATGATTCTTGCAAAATATAAACAATTAAAGAACGCTGGACAGAAATATGACATTTAGGCTAGAAATTCTAAATTTGTATAAGCATTTGTAAACATATTTGAAATTATTCTCAAAACTGACAAAAACTCTGGCGGTGAATAGAAGCGTAAGTTTGTCACGTAGCTTTACCACCATTTGATATGGTTAAGTTGAAAACGAAATTTAGTACAAAAGTAAAGGAAAATGTGGTAAATAACTCTGAAATGTTACTGTGTTTTGAGGGAATCTAATTTATATTCGTGCTACTTAATAATGGATCAAGACCATTAGTGAATGTGGAAGCTACTGTACCTGAAGATTTTGGGAAATTAATTTAATTTATTATAATGTTGATACAACAACATTTTATCTGCTGCCTTTTGTGTTTACTTTGCGTGAACATTATAATTGTTAAATCATAATGAAGATTCAGCTTAATCAACGCATTCAAAGTAACTCATTATATTGAATACAACATCTCGTATCAACATATTCATCTCCTGGGGAATTCAACGCCACTAGCAGCCGACCCTATATTAAAATCTACCTCCACTCAACACAGTATCATCCAAACACTTATTAATTCTACAAAATCATGCGGGAAAATATTTTCATAGTGACATCTACATTCTCGACTTTTAAAATAAAAATTTGATTTTAGTACAAATGCTGCCATTGTGAATTGCCATACGTCATATTACATCAGTTGTCAAAAGAGCAAAATAAATCAGAAATGTTTTAAAAATTAGTCGTTAATTACTAGTGAAACAAAACTGTTTGTTAAGACAAAACTGTTATATTTCCATTTTAAAGTATGAGTGAAATTGCTTTAGTGTCTCTTGAAGATTATGAAAACGATGCGGCAAAAAAACTTCCTAAAGGTCCTTTGGGTTTCTTTCAAACTGGAGCCGGTAATGAATTAACGTTAAGTTTAAACAAATCAAGCATTAACAGGTTATATCAAATATGTTCAAATTTTATATATAACTAACTTATACCGTTTACTGTTTTAGATTACGAATTCGTCCACGATTTTTACGAGATGTCTCGAATAGAAATTTAAGCTCGAAAATATTTGGCGAAAAAATACAATTTCCAATTGGAATATCCCCAGCTTCAAATCAAATTTTAGCTCATCCGGAAGGAGAATTAGCAAGTGTTAGAGCTGCTGAAAAAGCAGGCGTGGTGTTCACTTTAAGTTCAGTTTCGAATTATTCAATTGAAGAAGTTGCTGCCGCTGCTCCAAACTGCATTAAATGGTTTCAATTATACGTCATAAAGAATAGAGAATATTCTAAAGCATTTATTCGTCGTGCTGAAAAGGCTGGTTTCCAAGCAATCGTCATGACGATTGATCTTCCAGTCATTGGATTACGGCGTGCTGATTTACGAAATAATTACTATCCTCCAGCTGGCACTAGATACGGTAATTTTGAAAATAGTGGCATTTCATATCTAGAGCATGCTGCTCAGTTGGATGCATCCATAGATTGGAATGATTTGAAGTCGTTAGTTGAGTTTGCAAAAATTCCTGTTTTAATAAAAGGAGTTTTGACAAAAGAGGATGCTGTCTTAGCTTTGCAACATGGAGTTAAAGGGATTATTGTTTCAAATCATGGAGGACGACAGTTGGATAGTACACCGTCGACAATTGAAGCATTACCGGAAATTGTTGATGCTGTTGGTGGGCTTACAACAATTATTGTTGATGGTGGGATTAGGCAAGGAACTGATATTTTTAAAGCTCTTGCATTAGGAGCGGATATGGCGTTTGTTGGGCGACCGATGATCTGGGGTTTAGCTGTAAATGGACAAAGTGGAGTTGAAAATGTAATTAATATTTTAAAAAATGAGTTTGATAACACCATGGCATTGACGGGATGTCGACAGCTAAGCGACATACAAAAAGAAATGGTTGTTCATGAAAATTATTATTGTAAACTGTAGCGTTGTTAACCGATGAAAACAGCATGTAAATATGTACATATGTATAGTAATTTATCTTAAATTTTATTTTTAAATTTTTGGTAACTAAATAAAATTACCAAGCTTTGTGCAACGTTTTACTCTCAGCTTACCAACTAATTTTAAAAAGTGACACATTTACGAACTTGTGTATTTACCATAACGAAAATATAATAGATATACTACACTTGGATGAGTAAAATTAAATGTTTTCTAATTTATGATAACTTTATCTAAATTTATACGGCTTAATTTATTTATTTTTAACAAGCTCGCTTATCAGATTATAATTTAGTCTCTCCAAATTTGTATATTCATTTACTTAATGTTTAACTTAAAATGGTCCGCATTTTCAACCCGAATTCCTTTTCGTATTCCATAGTGAACATATTGTTTTGACTGCAGTTTGTTCAAGATGTATGATTCAACTGTACAAACCAGCAATAAGGCCTCAAAGGACCAGGTTGGTGTGATGGTATGCTTATCGTGGTATGCTTTGGCTATATATTTATACGTTTATTAGCACAGTTCCATTTTGATCTGATGTGGCAGCAATGATCTAAAAAATCACTTCTCTTAAGGTGATTAAACGAATAATGTTGGGATATCTAACGTAGCAGTGATCTAGAAATTCATGATCACCATTCACCTCTATTTTTTCGATCATTGTGACTAATTTTTTTTGTCAATGTTAAAAGTTTTATTTAATTATAATAGCATTTTATCTCCTGTGTGAATTGACGATTGAATGTTATGTTTAGCCAAATTTTCATTTAAGAACATTACAGTTGAACTGGAATATACGACATACATTGGGTTTAGATGTGAAGAGGGGGGAAGTGCAGTTAGTGTGGGAAAATCTAAAAACGCTATGTTATACCCTTTCTGTTATTAAAAATGAAATTAATTTTTTTACGGAATATTCAGTGAATCTGTTGTCGATATCAGAGTTTTATGTAACAATTAAAATTTTTTTTAAAAAAAATTTATTAAAAGAAAAAAAAATTTTTTCCCACACTAACCGCGCTTTAGCCTTAACCTGCTTAAAAAAGAACAAAACACAAATAGGATTAGCAGCTTTAAATGGCCGTTCCAAGACCTTAGGTTGATAGAGGTTGATAGGACTTATAGATGGGCGAACACCAAAGTCTCAGCAAAAGTGTTCCATTTTCAAAAGACAGGACCCTAAATATTACTGCCGCGATGGTAAAATATGCCCAATTTTTCGTAGCTCATACTAGAGTTGCCACCTTTTCAAAGTTACAAAACGGGACACAATCGTTTACATCAAATCAAATACCAATCTCGGCTAATATTTTTACGCTTGGTTTTTCTTAGCTCGAGCGAAACTAGATGTTTTTAAAATAATTAATTAAAATTAAATAAAAATTCAAAGATCAGTTTTGCTTATTTATATTTTATACCAATTTTTATAGTACCGTACTTTGAATAAGTAAATCGAGGAAGACGAATTTGGTGTTCATATTGGCAAAATCGTCGATTTATTTTAAAAACTTTATAGAAATTATAAAAATTTGATGGATGAACCTAAAAGGTGTTTTGGTAGCATTCAGATGCGTTTCATGTGAATTGGTGATTTCCTTAAAACAAATCATTTCAATTTTAACAAATTCATTTTTATTAATATTTGAGTTCATAAATTTGAAAATATTTACGATAACGTATGTTTCCTCTCTGAACCTAGCATGCATGGGAAAATAGAAAATGAAATGTTTTGGACCCACTCGAGTGCGGTGTTATAGGAAAGGTTGAAATGCTTTAAAGGGATTACCACTTTTATAGATACATTACCAGTAATGTATTTTTTTTATTATGTTTCACCCCTGAAATCCAAACGTAATCAATGAAAAAACTTATACGAACTTATACAAGATCAATAAGTTGCTTACAAATTTAAAAAAAAGAGTGAGTGAGAGCTGCCCAAATTTCATAATTCTCTAGGGCACATTTAGTAGGACAAATAGTTTAAAAATGGTTCAAGCCCAGTCAAATGGGTGTCATATGATTGGGCATACATTATAAGTAACATCGTAATCCAGCAATATTTTATCAGATTCTAAAATTTCGTTAGATAATTGAAAATATAATTGACAATCATCGATACTACCGTTTTTTTTTTTTTTTAATAAAATGTGTTGTGTAGTAGGAATTACAATATGTATCACAATAACACATAAAAACCTTTTAAGACCAAGGTCCCACAACAACATACGTTCAAAGGTGTTGATGGACGTAAATATTTCTTTTAAATTTCTTTATTTCGTATACAAAAACTTAATTGTTGTTTTCCACAAATAAATTAAAATATGCGAGTGTTATGAATAACGTGAATAAACTATTTGCGGAATCCTTGCCGTTCTTTTAACATCCTTGACGTTAATATCATTCAGACCAGTTTCAAACTATATAAAATTTGACCAAATAACATCAAAATAAAATAAACTTCACATCAGGTTAGAATAGGGACAAACGTCGTCGTATGCTATACTAAAATCGATATCTAAACCGTTCTTATATCTCCCCCAAACAAATTTTTCATTTAAACTTAAACCAGAAACTTACAGGCTTCACCAAAATAAATCGGCTTCATTCATCATTATAAGTCGGCTCTTTAGACTAGATTAGGCATTGAAAATTGGCAAGCATGTCGATGTTCGTTAACACACTTGGCTTTACATTGCCTAACAACATATTAACATAAAACGGATTTTATCAATTCAAAAGTTACAACAAAACTCCGCCAATTTGACTAAGACTTTTACGCTTTGGAATGCAAACATCGAATTTCTTTCATAACGACTTCACTTTCTATAAACAAAACACAGAAAACAAAACGAAATAATTCAAATATTTTTAACAAAACAGGAGCCAATATTCTCTACAATTCCTATAGTAGCAAATAACGTTGAGCGTTTTCAATCATTAAATTTTTGCCATGAATGCGATGTGATTTCTGATATTAAAGTTTCATCTTCATCGGGCGTATTTCGTTTTCGTTCAAAAGAGATCCAAGTATAATGCTCTGTTATAATTTTACCATTCAGAGAAGTTTAATGCCAAAAAAATAGTTTTTTAGCCAATCTGAATTAAATTTTCATCGTGTTTTTCCTACAAATATTAATTATTAGTAGTTTTTGGTGTTAAAATGAAGCAGACAATAATCTACAATAAAGTTCAATTGGTTAGATTTTTAAGGACAGATAACATTTTTTCTTTTTTTTTATCAAAACGGGACAAACCGCGTCCCGTTCGTAGTTACGTCGGGACACGGGACATTCAGCTCTAAAACTGGTCTGTCCCGTTCAAAACGGGACGGGTGGCAACTCTAGCTCATACTCTTGTGGATATTGTCAGATGTCACCATCAATCTAGAAAAAAACTCGTAATTATGTGAAAATATGCAAAAATACGGACTTTTGGGGAGTCATCGTTTAGGAACGATTACCATCTTTTAAAATAATGCCATGACAAAAATCGTTTACAAAAATGAAAAACCTGTCATTTTTTTATTATATGAATGCATACTTATGAATTAATGAAATTAGAAAAATAAATATGTATTGTGATTATCAAAAGCGGTCTATGGGAACGGAAAAACAATTTGAGCACAACCAATGATCGGTTAAAATATTCAATCATTTTGATAATTAATGCATTGCTTTGATTCCGAAATTTCAAAACTTATTAGAATTCCTTTTTGGTCTACCAGGACCAACCGCATCAGTGGAAAGAGTATTTTTATTTATTAAGTAATAATATACGGACAATTCAGTCTCAGTTTATTTTAATAAAAGACATTGGCGTAACTAGGTTGGAGCCCAGTGAGCCCAACCCCCCTATACGAATTTTGGCCCTCCCTAGAAAATGAAGTTCATGAAGAATTAATATGCCTGAAAACGAAATTGTATTTTTTTACTAAATAAATCAGTTTTTACAATTATTTCAAAACAGAATTAGTGCGGTTGTGATATATATGATCACCACCAGGGGCGCACACAAGAGGGGGGGAGAGGGGGGTCGGGTCCGTACCCCCCTAACCGATTATTTTTTAGCATGTTTTTTATTTAAAGTTAGGAATTGTTTAGTACAACCATAATAAATTAAAAATTAACGTCTCTGAATAACAGACTCATTTTTTCGAAACCATTATCTGACGCAAGGTCAATTTATTGCTATATTTGTGGTTAGGAAACAAAGACAACTTTAGCGGAATTTTTTAATTTGGAGGGGTTTTTTGTGAGCAATTTAGCTTAAGTACATAGTCACTTGAATTTTGCAATTCTAAATAATTTTTCATTTTCTCTAAAACTTCTTTAGAAAAATTTTTTTGTGTTTCGTGACAGGATTCGAACTCACACTAATCAGAGACACTTGTTCAAATCCCGTGTGTCTTACACAACTTAACCACAGCGGCTAAGGTTTCATGTTCAGATAATTTCAAAATTGAAACTTTACCATTTTTCATATTTACTTAATAGCATTTTCGATTGAAAACCAGTTCATAACTAGTTCTTTTTTTTTCAATACAAAAAAATTATTTCCCCTCCAAATCATGTTCGATTGAAGCAAAATAAAAAAACTAGTTCTGAACTAGTTGTGCATTTTTTCCCCTTTTGAAGAACTAGTTTTATTTTCTGTTATTTTTGAGTTTTACTCATACTATGACAAAAAGTATACACTACAAACGTAAAATCAAAATGTTATAATTATAACGCAGCATCATATTAATAATTTTATTTTATTTTTAGTTATTTAACAATATTACGAAATTAGCTTTTTTTCACAAAATGCATTGTTTTTTTATTGCTTTCAAACAAACCAAAATAAAAGAATTAATAAAATAACCAATTCAATTTACTCATATAATAACAATGAATGTTTGCTTGTTCGATTGAAAAAAAAACTCGTTAAGAACTCGTTATTAACTAGTTCTTCAATCGAAAACGACATAAGTTAAATCATTCATCTATGATTACATAATGGAAATTGCATTTCTTTGGGATTTTTATTTTTTTGTATCAAATTTCTAGACATTACTATGTATGAATTCATAGGATGAGAGAATATTTTAAAATTAATGTTCTTCTCAAATATTTTAGCAACAACTGAACAATTCTGTTTGGGAATAATTCAATTAAAATTTCTGTTAAATAGTATATTACATATCTAGAGTTGTAAATAGCATTTTACATGCGAGGGAAAATTTTGCGCACGAGACGCGTAGCGTCGAGTGCAGTATCTTCACGAGCATGGAAAATGCTTTACAACTCGAGATTTGTTATATACTTTCTCTACGACTTTGTTTTAATGCCTAAACGCATCTAATTACTTGAAAAAATGAACTACTAATTATAAATTAAATGCAAATAGTTTACAAATTGTGGTAGGCTTTGCATTATTCTGTGTCAAAATTTGTTTATAAAAATAATTTTTATTTCATACTGATATCTAAAACGACATTTTTCGAATTATTTATGGTACAAAAAGTTGAACTTTAACGTCCTAGGACTTTATAATTTTTTTTAAGTCCTAGGACGTTAAAGTTCAGCTTTCTGTACCATAAACGTTGAACTTTAACGTCCTAGGACTTTATAAAATTTTATAAAGTCCTAGAACATTAAAGTTCAACTTTGTGAGCAAAATTTAAAACTCATTTCTTTTTATTTTAATAAATTTCCAGTATGAAAATTTTGTATTTACCTCAAACGAAAAGCGTTTTTAAAGGTAATTTCGGCCTCGACTAGACGCCTCAGCCGTAAACAACTAGCTTGTACTTTAAAGTGTCACTTTTCGTTCTAGATAAATTTCAATTAAAATTAAAATTTCAATTAAAATTTTCTGTAGTATGCTTTTAATCAAACAAAAATTTTGTTGAATGAAAAATGTTTTTATTTGATTCAGAATATTTTCAAATGTTTGAGAATGACCATTTATGGTTGAAACATGTAACAAAATATTATTAAAAAAGTTGTTAAAGCAAAAAATTATTAAATTTATTTTAAATAAATTATTTTTAATTAATTTAAACAACTTGGAAACCAAACCATCATTATTTTAAGTTATTTAACCAACTTAAAATTTTTTTAAATGTTTATAATCATACATTCATACATAATGTACTACTTTGTATTGAATTTCTGTGATTTCCGTTTCGTAATTTTGAGCTTTAAATCGATATAATCGATGTTATCAAGTATCAAGCTACAAGTATTAGGTCTTCACTTAATATTAGAAACATGAATTACATACCATTGCAAACCACTAACATATTTGGCGTAGATGATAAAATTTGTAACATCATTATGTGTTAAATTCCAATACATATAATTTTGATATACAAATGTAAATAATTGTACATTGTCAGGTATACTTTCATTTTTAATTTCATAAAAATTATGTTCAACAAAAAAAAACATTGATCAAAGCAAACTACCGATTAAAACGATATTTAAATAAAAACCAAATTACATAATTATCAACATTTAGGGCCCTGAGGTGCAGTTTTTGAAAATAGAAAATTTGCCAGTTACCTTTGGGCTAGTGTACACAACAACTTCTCAAATTTTCATGATGATCGGATGAATGGTGTATCAATGCATAAAGGACAAACAGACATACTTTCAATTTTATATATATTTAATATTTATTTAGCATGATGACTCGAATGCAAAAGACAGTAGCAATATAACTTTAAAAAACTCCATTATAGATCAATATTTTTAAAATTCGTAAAAATAAATTTTTATGATTTTTATGAATTCATGAATAAAAATAAATTATTTTAATGGTATTTAATAAAAATTAAAAAAACAATACAAAAATGTACCACTCCAGGAATTGAATTCACGACCTATAGAACCTCAGTCGACCGCGATATCCATATTGCAATTTGAAACGTTAAGACCGGGTAGAGGTATTTTATATTTATAAATATTTTGGTGTTTTGTAAAAATAATAACTCGAATATATAAATTTTCCCCATACAATATTGCACAACGCGCCAAAAGAAGTTTTCACTTCAAAAATTTGCAATATGTGGTTTTGCAATCATGGTTATAAACAATTTTAACAAAATTACTGTATTAACAGACCATGTAATTCAATAATGCGCATGTAATTCAATAATATATACTTTAAATATTAACTATTCGAAACAGACAGACAGGGACGGTAATTTTTAATTATATTAGTTAAATAATAAACATAGCTCTTACGTTGAATCATAAAACAGTAAATTACGTAAACATTCCCATAGAAATTAAAGTCATTTTAACTCCATAGTATATATTTAAAAAACTTTAGATGTTCGTTTACTACAAATAACTTAAGGCGAGTTTCTATTTTTTCATTGAAAAACAGAACACTTTTGTTGACTGAAAACATAAGTTTAAGACTGTCTAGACATTTCACTTACAACTGCCTTATCAAAAAAACAGTATAACTATATACAAACCAACTCAACCACAAACATTTTTCCAAGTAAATAAATAACTTATCTGATTACAAATATGTACTCTATTCTCTTCAACAGAAGACCAAAATTTTCTTCACAATAATAAAATTTTAAAATTTTGGTTGCTATTCTGCTGCAAATGTTTTAATAATTTTGTTATAAAAATACAATTTGAAGGAAAAAGATAATAGATAAATTTAAATTGCTTGAGTTATTGGAATTTCAAATAATGATTTTCATGCGTAACCATTTCTTTGCGAATGTCACTTAGTTTACTGCATCCAGCTAATGCCATAGTATTATCAAATTCTGTTCTGTATATTTCGATAAGTTTTTCTACACCAGCTTGTCCGTCAACTGCCAATCCCCAGAGTGAAGGACGACCGAAGAAAACCATATTCGCACCTAATGCTAATGCCTTAAAAATATCAGTTCCTTGTCTTACTCCACCATCAACAATGATTGGAAGTATTCCTCCAACGGCATCAACAATTTCGGGCAACGCTTCAATAGTAGCAGGAGTGGAATTCAACTGACGTCCACCATGATTCGAAACAATAATACCACTTGCCCCATTCCTTACAGCCAAAATAGCATCTTCTTTTGTTAAAACCCCTTTAACCAAAACTGGTAGTTTTGCGTTTTCGACTAACCATCTCAAGTCATTCCAATTAATTGATTTATCTAATTCTTCAACAAAACTTTTATCAAAATCATATTCTATTCCGCTTAATTGATCACTTTCGTTTTCTAAATTCGAAAATTTAACATTAGGAGGCATAATAAACCCATTTTTTGCTTCAAATCTTTTTATTCCTAAAACTTGTGCGTCAACTGTCATAACAATCGCATGAAAACCGGCTTTTTTGGCACGTCGAACTAGTTCAAGTGTTAACTCACGATTTTTAAACATATACACTTGAAACCATTTAATACAAGTTGGTGCCGCTGCGGCAATTTCTTCAATTGAAGATGATGCAAGCGTACTTAATGTGAAAATAATGCCAGCTTTCTCTGCTGCACGTGCATTAGCTACCTCACCATCTGGATGTGCGAGTTTTTGTAAAGCGGTTGGACATACGCCAAATGGTAATTTCGCATAACCATTTAATATCTCTGTTTCGTAGTTACGGTTAGAAACATCTCGGAGAATCCTTGGGCGAATTCGAAGTCTGGAAAAAAAATTTTTGTTAACATATTTAAATATATCATTAAGTAAGATATATTTACTTTTCATAACTTGAACGATTTGATCGTAGTGTTGACTCATCACCTGCACCACTTGAATAATATCCCATAGCATTATGAGTTAATTTTTTCTTTGCCGCTTCTTCAAAATCATCTACACTTACTAAAATTTGTTTTACCTCAGTCGTAGTTTGTTTACTATCGATTATAGTAGCTTCCATTTTAATTTGTTGGCTTAAGCTTTAATTTATTGAACTGTTACGATTAACTTCTTACCTTTATATGATTTGACTTTAAAATGATAATTGTATTTATAATTTTTTCAACGAAATATTTATTGATGGCACATCTTTTTTCAATAGT
Source organism: Diogma glabrata (assembly GCA_963693315.1). Classification (NCBI taxonomy): domain Eukaryota; kingdom Metazoa; phylum Arthropoda; class Insecta; order Diptera; family Cylindrotomidae; genus Diogma; species Diogma glabrata. Next base: position 28,409,476 of record OY856187.1, on the reverse strand, counting down.
CTATACCACGTCCGGGAAATAAAACTAGCAGATAGTAGATATTTTAAGGTTAATTTCACTACTTAAATAAATGTTCTCAACGAATTTTTATTTTGTATTTCTATTTAAATTATATTATCTTGTCAAGCAAATACAAGTTGAAGTCACTGAAAAACATTTGAGGTTTAGTTTTTGATTACATATATTATTTCTACGTATAAAACTTACTTAAAATTAATTTACTTGTTTTGTCTACAACAAATAGATATATGGATGTAGATCTCCAATGTTTTGACTTCAGTTGGTTGTGCTTTATAGTTGTTATAATGCTGAGTAGGTATCTTTAGTGCGTAGCTGCACTACTATACTTTTTATTCCAAATATTAATTATCTGTATTATATCAAATCATCGTCGACATTTATTAACCATATATACATTGCACAGTTTACAACTAATTACATTAATTTTTATTAAAACTATGTGCCCTTATACCAATATATAGAGCTTCTATTCTATTTCGTCTTGCTTCTGAACACCACTACACTTCAAATTATCAGTCGCTTATAAATGTTTTTATTTATTTTTTTATTTTCAAAATCTAAAACAAAACGTGTTAACAAAAAATATATAACCTCAGTAAGTATGTCAAAAACAATAGTCTATTTTATACCGTGGTGTTATTAATGTTACTCTCCATTATTTTTTTTACTGGCCTTTACACCGTGACATTATTAATATTATAGTTAATTAGTTAACGTGTTCGCCACAACACTCCCCCCCCAGTGCCATCGCAGATGGGACGTTAAGAAAAAGAGAGAAAGGAGATTTAGTATGCCGTAGCATTAAGAAAGCGAGCAGGAGTTTTAGTAGTTCGACCTGCTCGGGTAGTTGCAGCGGAAGGATTGAAGGTGAAAGATTGAGGTGTAAGGTCGAATCTTACCTTTTTAGTCGACTTAGTGGTGTCTGTGTTGTTGTTTCCGGTGTTTGTGGAAGTAGAAGGTACAGACTTGAAGATGTCCGAAGAAGTAGATTGGACGTTGTCTGAAGCAGACAATCTTTCGTCAGCGCGACTAGGCGTTGTGCTAGAAGACGATGGAGGTTGAGTCGAGATATCTTCAGATTCTGACCTAAAACAAGGTTTTAATCTGTCGATGGAGACTCGCATGTGTTGACCTTTACGATCAATGACGAAGTTCTTTTTATCGCGACTGATGACTAGGTATGGACCTTCGTATGGAGGCTGAAGCGACTTACGTACTAAGTCAGTGCGTAAGAAGACATGAGAGCAAGTATCAAGGGCTTTGAAAACGAAAACTTTTTCGGAGGAGTGCCTTGATGCAGTAATGGGACGAAGGTGATCGAAGTGTTGTTTCAATTGTGAAACAAGATCAGATTGTGGAATGAAATTGGTATTTTTGCTGAAAAATTCTCCAGGAAGACGGATTTGCGTACCATAAACTAGTTCCGCAGATGAAGATTGGAAATCTTCGCGAAAAGTGGTTCGTAAACCAAGTAGGATTGACGGTAATATCCTTGTCCAGTCTGTCCTGTCGTAAGCCATGATAGCAGATTTTAGTGTTCGATGCCAACGTTCGATTAGACCGTTACATTTAGGGTTGTAACTGGTAGTACGTTTGCGTTCGAAACCTAGGAGTTTAGACAACTCGCTAAAGAGATTGGATTCGAATTGGGAGCCCTGATCAGTGACGATTACTGAAGGTACTCCGAAACGTGCGATCCAATTAGAGTAGAGTGTTGAGGCTACCGTTTCAGCAGTGATATCCGAGATGGGGATGGCTTCGGGCCAGCGAGAATAACGGTCAATAATTGTGACACAGTAGCGTTTGTCCTCAGAAGTAGGAAGTGGACCAATTATGTCCATATGTATCTCGGAAAATCGTTGAGAAGTTGAGGCATAGCTACCCAAAGAAGATTGTGTGTGCCTAGAAACTTTGGCCTTTTGGCAAGCCAGGCAGTTCTGTGCCATTTGTTTGACGTCCTTTTTAATGGATGGCCAAATGACCTTATCCGTAAGGAGTCTGACAGAACTGTTAACCCCTGGATGGGATAAATTGTGTAGGCTGTTAAAAACGGATTGACGAAATTGCTTTGGTATGAAAGGGCGTGCGTTACCTGAAGATGTATCGCATAAAATTGTTTTAGAAGATTGCCCAAAAGTTAATGGAAAAGAGCGGAATTGAAGTGTGGAGCTACTGTCCATTAATTCCTTTAGTTCGCAGTCATCGAACTGAGCATCAGCAATTTCGTCATAATTAATACATTCTGGTATTGATAGTTGATCGATACGAGAAAGTGTATCTGCAACTACGTTTTCAATCCCAGCAATGTGTTGGATATCAGTCGTGAATTGACTGATAAAATCTAAATGCCTGAATTGGCGAGGACTTGCTTTGGCAGGGTTCTGCGACAAAGCGTAGATAAGAGGCTTATGATCGGTGAAGAGAGTGAAGGTTCTGCCTTCAAGAAGATACCGAAAGTGTTTGATAGCAGAATAAGCTGCTAGAAGTTCGCGATCATAAGCGCTGTATTTTTGTTGCGACTCGTTTAGTCGAACAGAGAAGAAACTGAGAGATGTCCAACAGTTGTTGATTTTTTGTTGGACTACCGCGCCAAGTGTTTTATCAGACGCATCGACCATTACCGCAAGTTGGGCAGTGTGCGAGGGATGGGCAAGAGTTGTTGCCTCGGCGAGTTGCCGCTTGCACAGGTCGAAGGCCTGAATGGCGTCTTCGGACCATTGAATGACTCGTTTGTCATTCTTTTTGGAACGTTTCAGAAAATCATTGAGTATGGCTTGATTGCCACCAGCATGAGGTATGAATCGACGGTAGAAATTTATCATACCTAGAAAACGACGGAGTTGCCTAACGGTTTCTGGACGATCGAAATTGTTGATCGCATCTACACGTTCTAAAGTCGGCTTAATTCCATTAGAGTCAATGGGATGTCCTAAGAAGTCAACTTTGGTTTTTGCAAAGTTGCATTTTTCAACGTTGATGATGAGACCTGCGTTAGATAGACGTTCAAAAACAGTTTGAAGGTGAGTGAGGTGTTCCTCAAAGGTCTTAGAAGCAATAAGGAGGTCATCAATGTAGATGAAGCAGAAATCGAGGTCTCTTAACATTGAATGCATGAACCGTTGGAATGATTGCGCAGCGTTTCGCAATCCGAATGTCATTCGAACGAATTCGAAGAGTCCGAACGGTGTGGATATTGCTGTTTTAGCAATGTCGTGCTCATCAATAGGAATTTGATGATAGGCACGAACGAGATCAATTGTAGAAAAGATGTTGCATCCATGAAGTTGTTAAGTGCAGTCCGGCAAGTGAGGAATAGGATATTTGTCTGGAGTAGTGACATTATTTAGAGAACGGTAATCACCGCAAGGTCTCCACTCGCCATTCTTCTTTTTGACGAGGTGGAGAGGAGACGACCATGGGCTGTTAGAAGGTCGACAGATACCTTGAGCCAGCATGGTGTCGAATTCGGTCTTGGCTATCGCCAATTTGTCCGGAGCTAGTCTACGGTACTTTAAAGAAATGGGTGGACCACGAGTTTCAATAACGTGTGTAACGTTATGTTTGACTTGTAAAGCAAGATCACTTGCAGAAGTTAACTTTTTAAAATTCCGTAGAATGTTGACGACAGAAGGGCTAATCCAATTGTCGATTGTAGTTAAAGTTGGGACTGGAGAAGTGGAGATTTCAGCTACAGCGAATAAGTTGGTTAGTGGATCGACAAGTCGTCGGTTTTTGATATCCACTAAAAGACCATACTTATTTAAAAAGTCAGCGCCAAGTATAGGCATGGTAACGTCCGCGATAATAAAGGTCTGACAGAACGATCGTCTGAGACCAATATTTAGCTCGAGGGTTCGTGTACCATATGTTCTGACTTTGGTAGCGTTCGCTGCGAAGAGTGGGAAATCAGAAAGTTTAGATAATTTTTCTTCCACAGTAGCTGGAAGAACAGACACTTCGGCCCCTGTATCGACTAAAAAAGATTTTCGTGAACTCCGGTCATAAACGAGAAGGCGGTGATGAGATTGGCTGTTGTCACATGCCGCCACTTGTGACGAGCCATCTATTTTTTTGAAGTAGAAGGGGTAGGAGAAGAATTTCGGCTGCGTGGTTTGAAGTGCTTACACTTCGGGTCACAGCGTCTGGCATCTTGCTGGAATTTATGGTGATAATAGCATTCACCATCAAACAGTTGAACCCTAGACCTAGATCTTGGGCGGTAGCGGAAGCGACTAGGGGTACGATCTCGGCTGTAGTTTCGGTCCTTGGACCTACTTCTACTTTGAAATTGGTTTGCTGAGATAGCATTCATTAAGGTGGACTGGAGCTCGTTGAACTTCGTAGTCAAAGAAGCGATTTCATTTGAATTAGCAGTGGGAGAGGTAACTGCCATGACAGAGGATCCTACATGAGCAGCGTAGATACCATCAGCCAGTTCGGTTGTTTTGGCAAGGTCGAGTTGGACAACAGCTAGTACTGTACGAACAGAAGCAGGTAGTTTTTCTACCCAGAGCAGTTTGAGGATATCCTCAGAAAATGCATTTTGTGCTTCACGGTTCATTTCCCTTAGAAGCTGAGAAGGTTTTCGATCGCCGAGATCCATTCCTTTTAGCACGTTTCTGATGCGTTCAGTTGTGCTAGAAGTGAGGCGTTTGAGAAGAGCTGCTTTCACTTGGTCATACGGATTTGCTCCCTTAGGTGCATTTAAGACGTCCCAGATGAGTGTAGAGATATCTGGGGTTAGAACGCTTAGGACATATCCGTATTTCGCATCTTGGGACTTGATGCGAGAGATACGGAATTGCTCTTCTAGAATTGTAAACCAAGTGTCTGGTTGATTTGTCCAGAATGGAGGAACTTTAACCGAAATTTGGCTAATTTGGGTTGCCTCTTGAAGTAAAGGTTCCAAAGAACAAGAAGGGGTAAAATTTTGAGGGCTTTGTGGTTTGCTGGCAGAGGTTCCCTGTGCTACGTCTTTCTCGGCCATGAGTGCTGTCGCTCTCTCATTAATTAGAGCTTGTAGCTCTTCTTCCGTGAAGGAACGTTTTTTTGGAGTATTAGTGCCAGCATGAGGATCCATGGCCGATACTGTAGGGAACATGCAGCTGGTTTTCCACATCCTATAAACGATGGCGACAAAAAGAAAGAGTGCTGAGGCGAAAAAAATTTCTGTAGCGTATTGTAGCGCTGTTGCCGTCACTGGAATTATGACGCCCAACAGTGCGACTACAATTAGAATTTCTAGTGTTTTGTGCATGTTATGACAATTTAATTTAATCAAAACAATTGTAAGAATTATTATTCTTATGCCCAAGAAAGTGACAACAAAAAAAAATACTTTATTTAATTCTTCGATAATATAACAATAAAATAAAACAATCTTCTTATCGATTGAATTATTGAATTCAATAATTTTCGCAAACTGCTTCGTTCACTCTAACTTATGTTTTTATAAATGACCCATTGAATTTCGAAGGTATTATGAAGAATTATTAAATAACACAGACAATTCTATGTTAAAATAAAATAAAATAAAAAAATAATCTATTTTATTTGCCAGATTTTTTCTTTCTCTTTTTTACCGAAGCAAGACTTATAGTTTTTAAGAGCTAATGCACACATCCAAAAATAACTTTATATATTTTAATAAAACGTGTAAAACAAATTAACCTATCAAATTTATGTTTGTAATAAAATAAATTCTTTTTATGTTTTACTTTTAGATTTAGAATTAATTATTGAAAATATGCCCTTAACGGATTACAATAATATTTACTTTAAAGGAAATTACTTGATGGTGCTAAATTTAAAACTTTGTAACAATAAACTTAATTCTACCCTAATTTTCACACTTATATGATTTTAATATGCGTACTGTTTTTATAAATATGTTTATGTATAATTTTCATATAATGAATATAAATTAAAACCTGAATCGATGTTCCTGTCGTTGGTCACCAGATATGGATGTAGATCTCCAATGTTTTGACTTCAGTTGGTTGTGCTTTATAGTTGTTATAATGCTGAGTAGGTATCTTTAGTGCGTAGCTGCACTACTATACTTTTTATTCCAAATATTAATTATCTGTATTATATCAAATCATCGTCGACATTTATTAACCATATATACATTGCACAGTTTACAACTAATTACATTAATTTTTATTAAAACTATGTGCCCTTATACCAATATATAGAGCTTCTATTCTATTTCGTCTTGCTTCTGAACACCACTACACTTCAAATTATCAGTCGCTTATAAATGTTTTTATTTATTTTTTTATTTTCAAAATCTAAAACAAAACGTGTTAACAAAAAATATATAACCTCAGTAAGTATGTCAAAAACAATAGTCTATTTTATACCGTGGTGTTATTAATGTTACTCTCCATTATTTTTTTTATTGGCCTTTACACCGTGACATTATTAATATTATAGTTAATTAGTTAACGTGTTCGCCACAGATACACAACAATCAAAACTAAATTTCTCTTATTGCTGATTTGAAAACGAAAGATTTATTTTTCGAAATAATATTCAATTTGGTTCCAAATTAATATAACCAAAAAATGTATATATTGCACATACACCTAAAAAATATTAATTATTCTTCCAAATATTTCTTCCGCGAAAATATTTATTGTATTCGAAAAACTAAATAATACACATCAAAATATTTATAAACAAACTTAAATTTAAACGAAAGCACGCCATCTTCATCGTAGGAGTTATTAATATACATTAAAAAAATTGTTTTTCAATTCATGTTATATTATACTAAACTTGTTTAATCAAATTAGTCAACTTTTCATTTAGCAGCAAATTGGAATATAGTATTATTAATAATTTTAAGTACAAAGCTCTAGTTTCCATTTAAATTTCTTAAATTTGTTTATGCATAAATTAAATAAGTTATATAATTAACAATATATGCATAAAATTTTAACGATGTTTTAACGATGATGTAAACTACACTCTTGTTTGGATAATGCGTTCGCACTTGTTATACAATATACTCTTGTGTTTCTAATAACTTTTTTATACTTCTTATAATTTTATGCTCGATATACGGATTTTCCTAGTTTTATCAAATGAAAACGACACTGTTGAAAACATCACCGGCTACCCAGCTGGTGCTTAAAAGTTTAACTCATTTCTAATCCTATGGAAAAAAAATTAATTATTGGGCTATTATTTTGAAAACGTGCATCGAAAAAAATCGAACATTTTTATAAATTCTGAAATTTTGATATATTGTTCGTATTGACGAAAGAAAAAAAGTAATTTCTGAATTATTTTTTTGAGTACTCTCAATCGGCGTTATGCGCGGTTGAATTTCTGAGACTTTTGCACGTAGTTTTGGTAATGGTGTCAATGTTTTGTTAATAGGTGCCACAAATTTCATGCGATTTACGTATATTTTTGCAAGTAAAAAGAAAAACAGTTGATTAATCGAAATTTGTAAGTTGGAAATTAATACTGTTTCTCCTTCTCCTTTCTCCGAAAAATATATCAAAATGTCAAATTTTTTAAAAATCAAAAATTTAAAAATCGACAAAAAATGTACGTTTTCAAATAGCTTCTCAGATAGAAGACTATCGTATCGCCCGCTTCGTGACAAGAACTCCTATCTGCGTTTTCAGCGAAAATGAGTTTTTGATGTAGAAATATAGCTATAATGCAGGCGCACCTATACATAATAACTAAAACGTAAAATTAAAACTGCATCTGATTGCCTACCTGCTTAAAAAATTTGACTCAAATTATCCTAAGTACATTAAAAATTTTACCATCAAGATAACTAACAAAAATAGTTATTGATACGTTGTATAAGATTATCTATAAAAAATCCTCATTTAAATTTTATGAAAATTTTTAATCGTTATCACGTTAAAAAAATTTTAATCGTTATCACGGTGCACAGTTTTTTTGTCTCCTGGAAAATGTAGTTTTTGTAGAAAGGAGGTCTTGTCACGAAGCGGGCGATATCCGCTTTCATTCCAATCAATCGATTGATCCAATCCATTAAGAATAGTAGATTCTTGTATATATGTTGAGAATGATGGCAATTCTTCACGAGGATGAAGTTTCCCGAAACGAGCGTAGCAAGTGGAGGGAATCATCCGAGTGAAGAATTTCCATCATCCTATAGTCTATACGAATACAAGATGGTATTTTATCCACGACTACAAAATATTTCGATTAATTTCCAGTTTGATTGCTAAAGTTTATATCACCATATTGAAATACATGCATCAAAGATAGCATAAAAACAAAACAAGTTTTTTTATTTTATATTTTATGTATGTATTGTTCTAGTTTTAACTTTTGATAATACTATACCAACAAATGAAGTTTTTAGTTTGTTAGGGGAATATTTAATAAACTATAGAACTGTTGAAGAATTTAATTAGAATCACTAGTTGTCGAATGAATACAGTTACAATGGAAGACATACGCATAGAAAGCATATATTCTTTAGTAGTCGTGGATAAAACATTTTATCCACGACTTCTAAAGAATATATACTTTCCATGTGTATGTCTTCCATTGTAGTTTTATAAATTTTCTAACTTGTGTATAGAATGTGACGCATTCGTTACATTCTACTACAGTTCTATAGCTTATTTGTTGGTATAGTATTATCAAAAGGTTAAAACGAGAACAATACATATATAATAGTACATTATATACCGAGGTGATAAAGTAAATTTTCTACATTGAGGTGGATATTAATTCGCGAGAAACGAAGTTTCGAGCGAATTAAGCACCGAAATGGAGAAAATTTTCTTCACCGAGGTTTATATACTATTTTTTTTACTACTTGATATAAAAAATGCACTAAAACTCTTAATTATTCACAAAATAAAATGTCAATTAATAAGCAAATGGTGAATAAATAAAAATTTTGATTTGGTGAAACATTGTGTATCATATCATTGGATTGCGTATTGGATATTTATTATTCAGGGCTGCTTAGTTAGAAATTTATTTTCAATGAATTTTCTTAAAACTAAATAAAAATCACATATGCTTTGCATTAAAAAATATAGCTTTTATTTATTTTTGACATGAATTGAATTGAATTGAAAATCTATTCAATATTGTTGAGCCAAATTTAGAATTTTTTTAGTCTACAACTCACAACTAAACTAAATTTCAACAGATTTCTGTTTAACACGAATTAAAATTTTAAATAAACTAAACTATAGTTGCAAAGAAGTTTTTGCATTCATTCATTATTTATTATTATTAAAATAAAATCAAAACGCTTATTATTTTTTAATATATTATTATTATTTTAGGAAGAAACTAAAAACATTGAATTGATGAACTCAGTTAACAAACGAACAAAATAGTACATTATGATGCTAGGACGTAAAGCTAAAGATTTTGGACGGATGTGGAGTTTGCAAATCGAGGCCCTAGCCGAGATTTGCACCCACATTAAGTCCAAAATAGCTTACGTCCGTGCATCATATACTATTTTTTATTCGCCGCAAGCAAATTATTTAAAAAAAATTTGTTTGTTCTAATTTAAAATTATAAATTTGCATAAATTTTAAAATAAAAATATGTGTAACAAGGAACCTATGACAAAATATTTTTTATTTTTTTTCAAATTATTATAAAACCATGACAACAAAAGATAACAACAATTTTAATTGGATAATGAAATTTTGAATTTAAGGGTTGCTTTGATAAAATATTTTATTTTTCATAGAATTTAAACAAATACAAATGCTTTTTACTTTTTTGGACGCAACTATGACAACAAAATAACTAGTTAAAAAGTGACACTTTAAGTCCGCAAATCACAGTAATAAAGTAACACTTTAATATGTAGGCGAATAAAAATTATATTTTCATTATTTACTAAGGTGCTAAAATACTTATTATTAGGTGTGGGGAATAATTATTAGTAACCTTAGCTGAGAAAAATAATTTTTGTCATGGGTTTTTGAGTAAATAATTGAAATTTCTCATGCAAGTAGTAAAAAAAATATAAAATCATAAATTTAAGTTTCGTTTTTCTATGCTATCTATGATTTACATGTTTCAATATGGTGACAAAAACTTTAGCTGGCAAACTGGAAATTAATCAAAATATTTTGCAGTCGTGGATAAAATAGAATCTTGTATTCGCATAGGATGATGGCAATTCTTCACTCGGATGATTCCCCTCCACTCGCTTCGCTCGTTACGGGAAACTTCATCCTCGTGAAGAATTGCCATCATTCTAAACTCATACAAGAATCTACTATTCAAAAATTAAATATTTGATCATAAAACCTTTTTATACCCAAAACTTGTGCATCAACTGTCATATTAATCTATTAAAACGAGTTTCTTTTGCACGGAATACTACCTAGACCTTAGCCTCTAGAGTAAACTTTCGGTTCTTGGTCATATATATAGTTAAAACATTCAATATAAGTTGCTGCTGCAACTTATTCTATTGAAGATTATGAAAGTGCGCCTAGTGCGAAAACAATTCCGTCTTTTTTGGCTGTACGGAAATTAGTCACTATCCGTCTGGATGTACAAGTTTTCGAATTGCAGTTGGACATACTTTATTTGTTTTTTTTTCATAATCTTCAAATATTTTAGTTTCGTATATATTTGCTTATTTGAACGAATTCGTTTGGACGATTGTAACAAATTTTCGACGAATTCGTAGTTTGAAAAAAATTGTATCATAACAGTCTTAAAGCCACATTTTTCCCTCTACTTATGTACTTTTCATATAATTTGGACGGTTTGATCATAGCGTAAACTCCTTTCCAGCGCCACTTGAATAATATCCTAAAGCATTATTAGTTAGATTTTTCTTTGCCACTTCTTCAAAACTATCACATTTACACATTGTAAAACATTGTTTATACCCGAGTAAGAATAAGCTAAGTGAACAAAACTGACAATAAAGATGAACAATTTAGGGTGGCCCTTAAAAACAAAATTTTAAAATTTTTGTACGGCACCCTCCCATTTCATGTCAATACTCATAAAAATATTATTTGCAAAATTTGAAATCAATCGATCAATTCTAAGGCGTGTCCCCGCCCACTTAAAGTTGAAAGGCTTTGTTCTGAACCTTAAAAAAAAATTAAAATTTTTTGTTCGACACCCTCCCATTTCGTGTCAATACCCATAAAAATATTGTTTGCAAAATTTGAAATCAATCGTTCAATTCTAAGGCCCGGTCACTTAAATTGCCACTAAAACTTCAAGTGCCCAGGGGCACTGCTTAAAATTGAACGATTGATTTCAAATTTTGCAAATAATATTTTTATGGGTATTGACATGAAATAGGAGGGTGTCGCAAACTGTACAATGAAAAAAAAAATTCTAGAGCAACCTAAGGGCCACCCTAAATTAAACATAATATGACTTTGACATGTTAACAATGCATTAACCTAGTGAATAGCGCGTAATATTATAAACTGAATCTTGGTTCAATCTAGGCATTTACAACTGGCCCAAACTGAAACCGAAGCTAACTAACCAAAACTTGGCTCACCAAAACCGGTCCGAGTTTGGTTCGTTGTTTAATATTGGCAGCTCCTATACCCGGGTAATCGTGGTTTCCATATTGTTTTAGGTTTATTTAAAATGATTTTTAACTGTCACTTGTAAATATTTACTTTAATGGTATTTTCATTCAAACAGATATGATTATGTTTATAATTCTACTCATCATATAGTAATTGATCTCCAGTTAATAGCTAAAAAACTTACCACATCCGTTAAACTCACATCGAGATTAAATGTGGCTTAGTTTTTTTGTTTTAATAAATATTTATATGTGTAACTTAAACCAATCTTAAAAAAATTTCAAAAATTTTAAATTTAGATATTATATTAAAATTGTTTTTATGTTGTTATCTTTGACCACAGAATATAGACATCTAGATTTTATAGTGTAATGTATTGACTTTACACTACCCTATTTATCGTGTGAAATTTTTTTAAATAAAATCACATTAAATTTTTCGTGAACCAAATTTTAAGGGGTGTTCTGAATGACAACTTATTTTTAACAACAATATTTTCAAACCATGAAATTCCTTCTTGATACAGTTGTTCTGCATAACAAATTCAGGTTTTTATAACTTTCGACTAAATTTTTTTGTGTTAGTTTTTAGGCAAGGTGGTGTCCTTCAATCATTATTAAGGCAAAATTATGCCATAGACTGCCATGAATTATTAATTTTTATAGATGAATGCCCACTATTTTTGAAGATTTTTTAACGGATTTATGACCCCTACAAAAAAAGCTGTGGTTATAGTCTTGTGACTTAAAATGTTAGCTAGTATAGCAACATACCTAACTAGAACTTTGACTAGTGGGTTGGAGTTTGCCCTTAGAGGTCATGCCAAAAACTTCGCGTAAAGTTAAAAACTACCAGTTTGCCAAGACTGCTGGATAAGGTATACTGACATACCAAACGTACTTTACAGCCTATTTTGAGGCTGTAAAGTTAAACAATAGAATTAATTGCATCGATCAAAAATATTTTTGTTGTGATACCATTAAAAGCATAAAAAAAGATACTCCACCGAAAGTGGTTAACCAAAAGTCGCAAAATTACTATAATCATTACGATAACCTTATGAACTAACACCTTATGTCGAAATACTTCCATTTCCATTCCCATGGGTTGGCGCATGGTAGTATTGGAACATTTATTCGTGCGGCAAAATTCACACGCCCACACATATTTCCGGACATCCCTCGCGATAGATGACCATTAATAAGCTCTTCGCATCTTTTCAATAACCTTTGCCGTACCAAGATGAGAGGTAGGGGTGAGGTATGTGCTTGTCGAAAAAGAGGCCTGCGCATTGGTTCCGGAACCAATAGACACTACACTGAAAGAAAAGATTGCTCAATTCAAGTGTAATAGGTATAAGATTATGCATAATAGTTGCTTAAATGTGTGCTAAGCATAACTATTCTCAAATTATTCTTATTTCGAGAATAAAACGTTAATAATTTGTTAATTTCTGAAATTCTATAATTGAGAATTTACAACATGATTCAAGCAAATACAGTTGCTTGTATAAAGTATATTATTCTTAATACGATAAATCTTTAATTTATATAATCATAAACCGTTTTCAAAACTATACTCCATTTGAGAATATATTTACTATTTTTAAGAATATTTGATTCAATATGAATTAAAAACTGTTAATCTTTTTCCAGTTTAAACTCATTTTAAGAAAAAGTATTCTAAATATTGTATTCTAAGTAAGTATTCTAAAAATTTGTTAGATTTTGAGTAAATTAATCTCATTTTGAGAATATATTACCTACTTTCAAGAACAAAATATTCCAAAATATTCTTAAAACAAGTACAATAATTCTCAAGTTGAATCATATATTTGAATATGAATTGATGCTATAATGCTTGAAATGAGACAGCAATACTTGATGTTTTTCTTGTTGTTGTATTAAGAATCAAATTTATATATTTTTAAGAATGCAGTTCTTATTTTAACAATAATGAGAAGGATTTGGTATTATTTTCAATGCAAACAATTTCAAACAAGAAATCAAACAAATAATTTTATTTAATATTGTTTTACTCTTTATTCACAAATATATATTGTTTTTATTATATGAAGAAATTACATTCATTATTGAAAATTATATATTTGAATTAACTTGTTATTGGCTATTTATAAATACAAAAACCAAAGAATATTTCGTCCAAATAAATTAATATTTAAAACTAACCAATTAAACTTCAAGTAAAATAACTTTACTTTAACCTAACTTAACTTAAACAATAAAAATTTAAAATTTTTCAAATTAAAAATATAGAACACAAGTATACATAAAAAAGCTAATTATAAATAATATGTAGATATTACAATATCATATTTACCATATAACAAATTCAGTTTATTTTTCTAGTTATGTTTTGATGCAATTAAATTGTGTGTCCGCTAATTTCTGAGATGCATTATGAAATCGATTTTTGTCTGCAGATTCCAAATTACGATTTTTACTCCCAACTTACGATTTTTACTCCTAAATGGCAGCGTCACTGCGTTGTGCAATGATTTAAGCATTTGTATGTTTTCTAATGAAGAAATAAGAAAATGTTTTGGCATTAATATAATGTTATTTCTATTAAGTAAATATTTATACCTGATCAATTTATCCGCTGTTAGCATTTGAATCTTTAACATGATTTTAAAACTTGAAGTGATTGGTGGACTGACCACCTCCAATTGGACTGTTGCAAAAAAACACAAACTATTTATTTCGCTTAGAAATTCTTAAAATTTGCTTTATATATTCAACCTATAATAAATACTAAAAAAACTCAATCAAATATTTTAAAATATAAACCATTTTAAAGAAACAGAAACTTTTGCTTTTAGATAAATGTTAATGCCTGTTAAGGTACTGGAAATGATAAGCTCGAAATCAAAAAAATAATTTTAAATATATTAATACTAATTATATTATTAACCACAGTGTTAATTCTATGTTGTTTCCAAACGAGGCAACAGAGGCGAAACCAAATCAATGCTTTTAAATGTTGGCTTGATATAAAATGTCGTTTTAATAAAAATATCATTTTTCATACAAAATCAAATATCTTCAATTTTTTTAAACTAATTTGAAAAAACACTTAGAAAAAAACATAGAAAGCACCATTAATTTCGACGTACTTCAATTAGGTTTTCTTCTGAGTGACCCGTTTAACGAAGTTTAAAACTAACACTGATTAATTAATATCACAATATATGTAAAATATGATAAAGAAATATAATAACAATCAGAACACTATACATACCGTATATTATACAACATATTTCCTCCATACTTTCTTTATTTGGCACTATAAATAAATTACATTTTTCAGTACACTTTGGATCATGTATTATTATCTTGAAATTTAAACTCAAACTAATTCAGAATAATATTAACAAAAACACTTTCAATAGCATTTAAAACTAAAATTTTTTATGAACCTATTACTCCTATTGACAATATTATTCTCAAAATAAGCAAAAAAAAAACCTTACAAATAAGCATTATTGTCTCAATTTAAGTAAATCAGTCAAAAACGTGAATGAATCATAAATCTTATTCTCATGTTGATCTAAATATACACAATCAAGAAAAATTTTACACAATGAATTGCTTAAATGAAGAAAAAATATTCAGGAATTATGAATTCCCCTTTTTACGGAATAGGGTTTCTGAAAAAACAGTGTTTTAAAAAAACAGCTGTTTGCTGTTTGAAAATTTGAAATAAAACAGCTATTTTACTGTTTTTGCATATTTTCTAAAACTTTAAGGTTAAATTTTAATATAAATTTTATTTTTTATAATAATATTGTTACGATTCAGAAAAATCTAGACGATTACGGTCACTTCCAGGAAAATAAAATCAACAAAACACAACAGACAAATTAATGAAATGAATATTGTTGTTGTTGTCTCTTCTTAGAAATAGGGTCAACATAAACGATTTTATGAATAAAATCAACATAACGTAAAATAATCGAATATTCTAATATTTTCTCAAGGTTTCTGGAAAGTGATGTCGAATTATCTAGAAGTATTGCAGAAGGTATATAAGAAAATTACCTCTTGTAGTTTTTAATTAGTTTTATTTTAGACCTGCGACAGTAAAGTGAAATTAAATGTAAAATTAGTTTTATTTTAGACCTGCGACAGTAAAGTGAAATTAAATGTAGAATTAATTTTATTTTAAACCTGCGATTGTGAAGTTAAAATTGTAAAAGTGATCTTTAAATTAGTGAATAAAGTTTTAAGTTTTATTGAGTAGAAATATTTTGTGTATTATTTTGAACGTTGTGAACTGGAAATTTCTACAATAAACTGTTGGAGTTTCGAGGCTGTTGAAAGAATATTCTAGTTAGGAATATTGTTTGCTGTATTGTTTCCCGTTGTTGTGGAACAATTAAGGGGTTGAATACTTAATAAAACCTGTTGTGTTTGCTTACTAATCAGTGATCGAACTCAGAAGAGATTGGGAATTGCGTTTATCAAATTGTGAGTTAGGCCAATTCGAAGGAAGTTGGGAAAAACGTAACATTGGTGACATCGACGAATTAGTTAGCTGTTAATAATGGTTTTATTAAGTGATTTGAAGGTTCTTGAGTTAAAGAACTAGAACAACATGGATTGGCTACAACCGGCAACAAAACTGAATTGACGATACGGCTTCGAAAAGCTATGGAAGCTAGTGGAGTAATTGTGGAAAGTTACCAGTTTGGAGTGATTAGTACAAATAATGATCTAGTGGCAGCTGATGAGGAGAAAAGTTTTGTTGCAGAAACAACAACAACATTACCATCTGGAAACTGCGATTTTACGCAGTTAATGGCTATGATGCAACAGATGAGTTTGAACATCCGTCAACAGCTGGTTGCCAACAAAGAAGAAATAACTACAACATTGGCTGAAAAATAAAAATGAGATAAACCAGCAAATAAATAAGTTGAATATTAGCATAAATCAACACTTGGACGAGAAACTTCTACAAATGTCAACGGCATTCGATGTTAAAGTCGAGAAAATTCAAACAGAAATGCAGGAATTTGAGCGTGGTTTGAATAAGGTCGTAACTAAAGTTGACGATTTTGAGAAGAGGTTGAAAGATGTTGAAACGGCTAAAGTGACATCACATGTGGTACAGCAAGTAGCAAATATTAAACTAAAGCCACCATCGTATGACGGTACCACATCTTTCGGCATATTCAAGTTCCAGTTCGAGACCGCAGCTGATCAAAATGTTTGGAACGCTGAAAATCGTCTTGCTGCATTGATAGTTGCGCTTAAAGGTGAAGCAGCTGAAGCACTACAGGCAGTACCAGAAAACGACCGCAAAAGTTATGCTGAAGTGATGAATGCATTGGAACGAAAATATGGCAGCGACCATAAAAAGGAATTATACAGGATTGAGCTAAAAGGTCGCTTGCAACGGAATGGAGAAAGCCTTCAGGACTATTCTTCGGCAGTGGAACGGCTTGTACATTTGGCACATTCTAACACTCCACCGTATTTTATGGAGAAGATGAAGATTGAGGCCTTCATTGATGGTATCCGAGATCCAGAAACCAGGATCAAAGTAATGACTACACCTAAGGCGACTTTCCATGAAACTGTCGCATACGCAATGCAATATGAGATGGTACAGAGGATGTGTATGCCATCTGGTGGATGCAGAAAAAGGAATGTAGAGGGGAACATCAAAGGGGAAGTTTTGGCACACAGAAATAGAAGCGATATCAGATGCTGGGTATGTGATGAAGAGGGTCACATGGCACGGGAGTGCAAGAAAAACGGGGAAGCAGACAGATTGTCGTCTTCTGTGAAGAACAGAGGAGCCGAAGAAATGGAGCACGTAGGGTTCAGGAACAGCAGTAGAAAACTCCTGTGCTGGATATGTAGGAAATCGGGCCATATCTCACAGGACTGCTGGAACAGGAAGCGTGATAGATCTTCGGCTCCTATTCAACGGAAGCCTGTTGAAGGTGCAACTGTAAAGCCAAAAAGTGAGGAGAATGCAGCCTACATTCCAATTTCAAGAATTGCGGTAAATGGTGAAAGTTTGGGTATCAACGGACAACTTGAAGGTAAAGGCTGCTTCATGACACTGGATACAGGTTCATCTCGAACATTCGTTCGCACAGGTTTAATTGACGGTGTTTTGGAACCATCAGATGGATTGAAACTCCAAACAGTAACTGGAGAATGCGCTGAAATAGAAGGTAAAAGAATCGCTGAAATAAAATTGGGAAATAACTGCTATCAACAAGAGGTGCTAGTGGCAGACATTATGGATGAAGTCATTTTAGGGATGGACTTCATGAAGGCGAAGGGATTAGTCTTCGATTTTGGATGTGGGATCCTAAAGGTTAATAATGTTCAGATGCCACTACTTGTGAATAAGGCAGACTCAACAGATATTGGCAGCGATGAGAAACTATGCAGTGCAGATGAAAATCCAGAACCATCATCCAAACAGATGACGGAAAGAAACGTCAACCGACGCAGACGTTTGAACAAACGCCGAAAGCTAAAAACGAAACAAGTTCAGGTCCAGTACGAAGTGAGCAATGTAAATGAAGTGGTTCAAATAGCTGCAAACGGGGACGAATCGCAGCTTAAAATGAGAATGGTTCGGAGACATGGCAATGTGAAACACTCAAAGGGAAAAGATAAGGAGGACTTTAGAGATAATGAGAATCCATACTTATCACGGTGGGCGGACATAGAACAAAGTAATGGCCAAGGACTTAGAAAGGGACCAGAAGCAATTCTAAGCCGCCTGGGCAATAGAAAAAGAAAAAAAAATGTTTGGATTCAACAATTGGAGGAGAGATCTAGATCCTGTTCGGGACGAACAGGCTTAAGTGGAGGGTAATGTTACGATTCAGAAAAATCTAGACGATTACGGTCACTTCCAGGAAAATAAAATCAACAAAACACAACAGACAAATTAATGAAATGAATATTGTTGTTGTTGTCTCTTCTTAGAAATAGGGTCAACATAAACGATTTTATGAATAAAATCAACATAACGTAAAATAATCGAATATTCTAATATTTTCTCAAGGTTTCTGGAAAGTGATGTCGAATTATCTAGAAGTATTGCAGAAGGTATATAAGAAAATTACCTCTTGTAGTTTTTAATTAGTTTTATTTTAGACCTGCGACAGTAAAGTGAAATTAAATGTAAAATTAGTTTTATTTTAGACCTGCGACAGTAAAGTGAAATTAAATGTAGAATTAATTTTATTTTAAACCTGCGATTGTGAAGTTAAAATTGTAAAAGTGATCTTTAAATTAGTGAATAAAGTTTTAAGTTTTATTGAGTAGAAATATTTTGTGTATTATTTTGAACGTTGTGAACTGGAAATTTCTACAATAAACTGTTGGAGTTTCGAGGCTGTTGAAAGAATATTCTAGTTAGGAATATTGTTTGCTGTATTGTTTCCGGTTGTTGTGGAACAATTAAGGGGTTGAATACTTAATAAAACCTGTTGTGTTTGCTTACTAATCAGTGATCGAACTCAGAAGAGATTGGGAATTGCGTTTATCAAATTGTGAGTTAGGCCAATTCGAAGGAAGTTGGGAAAAACGTAAAAATATGTTCAAACTTCAAAGTACATTCGCTGAAAATGACGTAGTAGAAAGACGTTATTTTTTTTTGTACAGAAGTTAGCATACACTGAAAATGCTCTTTCCACATCCACAGAATCAAAGAATATCCATAGAATCAAAAATCTTCTATAAATTTTCTCCATATGTTGGCCTGTAGTTTAGATATAGAAAATATAGCTTTTATTCACTTGAAATTGTCTTATCTAGGAGAGTCTTAGTCATTCATTTTTCTTAAGCAATACATTCAGTTTTCTTTGTACAGTTAAAATTCACTTGTATGAATTATCGCTAGATGTTTCAATAATTTCTACACTATTTACGCCAAAAAGAGATGCCATACCGGCAAAAACTATTGTGGCTCTGGATAGCGTAATCGTAGAGTTTTTATAGGGCTGCGTAATAAAATATTAACCTTTGCATTCCAACGTTCATCAATTCGAATCTTCAAATTATCTATCAACTTCTTATTAATTTCCCTTTTCATTAAACAGAATGAATTTTAATATTGTGCCAGTGCTCATCAGTGTCGAATCTTATCTGCTAAGATCCTCAAGAGCTAGTTTTAAGCTTCTAGTAAAAAGCTTCTTTAGTAAATATTTTCAACCATCAAGTTGTCGACCAAATCTAAATCTGTCTTAAACTCCAATAAAGTCTTGATTTTATCAATCGCCGTTTTCAGGATTGGGTTCCAGCGAATCTTTGAATAAAAAACATATATGCTTTCGAATAGTTGACAGTTTCATGTATTTGATGAGCTCGTAGGCGTTCTTATGTAAATCATGGTGGTCGATGTTATATTCATTCTCACTATCGATTACTTCAACATCTCTTCTTTCCAGGTGCCTCTAAAATCTTTAGTATCAGATTTTATTTTAGAGAGTGTGTAACACACTCCAAGATGTAGGCCATTATTTAGGTGAAATATGACCAATCGCTTTGATTTATCAATATGCTTTTTAGCTGAAGCTCCATCTTGTGTAGACGCAAGCTAGAGAGCTAGATGTTGTTTTATTATTTCAATCATATCGAGAGTACCCATAAACCGAAAATTCGAATGAATCTCATTTTATACGTGATATTTTCAGTTTGATCATAAAGGTTAACTCCGAATTATCTTCTTCCTGTTAACGCAGTAATCTCATCGACAGTAAACGACATCGATTCATCGATGGTAAACTTGGCAACTTTCAATTTGATTGTGCTTATAATTTGTTCTCCTTTTCATCAAAATCTTCGTGCAAAAGATTAATTAAAAAGCTTTTATTAGGGGGCAGTTTAAAATTTAAATCCATCCAATTTCTGAAAATGGCTGATGTTTTACTTCTTGATATTATTGTTTTTTTTTTCACTTTAACAGAGATGGCAAAGAGAACAAATATAAAACTGTAATTCTGCCAAAACAAACGAAATTTATCAATATCGGTTCAAGAAGCAGTTTTCTACATTTGATACTAAATTTTTTGCTCGGATTAAGAATAAATACATTACAATTTCATCGATCTTTTGTAAGTTGAATTTGAGAATAAAGTTCCTCAAATAATTAAAATAATGCATAAACGTAGCATAATTGATTTAAATGTTATAACTAATAAATTCACGAATTTGAAATTATTAGTCTAATTTTGTGAAATTGTTAAATTACTAATACTGATCGATATGAGCTCAATTTAAGCATAAAATTCTGTTTTTAAGTAGTTAAGTCTTGAATTTTCATCAATTTTGATTTTCTGTAATTAAGAATTGGTTTTACTCAATATTAGAATTTGATTTCTCTCAGTGTAGTGTTCGTACGCAATCCAATGTTCAAGAAGTAGATGGTCCACTGCGCTATCCGCTCATCTTCGTTCAGCCAATAAATCATTTAAAAGTTAAGAAGAGCTTATTATTGATCTTGCGAGGGATGACCTTGAATACGTGCAGGCGTGTGAGCCTTGCCACATGAACAAATGTGCCAATACTATCATGCGCGTATGTAATGAAGTAGAGGACCGGCTGCGTCGATTGTAATGGGTCTGGTTGTCGTATCAGCCTCACCGAGGTTCCTTTACTTCACTTAACCTAAATTGGTTTCTTTGATTTCTTACCTGGTTTGGCGGTTAACTCGTGGTCTCTTCCTTTCTCACCTTTTTTTTCGGTTGAAATAGTTTTTATCAGCAACTTCTCAAACAAAAGATAACTTTTGGGTAATTTTAACACGAATTTTATTTAAGTGTAAATGATTTTTGTTTACAAAATATAAATTTTTCTTAGAAAAGATTTTTCAAACACTATTTAAATTTTATTTCAAACAATTTTCTCAAACACTATATGAGCAATTTCACTAAGATTCAACAACCTTTTGACTTGACCCCTTTTAGTTTTGATTATTTTTTGTTTATAGATAGTCTTTCATAAATAAAAAATGCAAGTTCTCATAGAATTTTTTTTTCGACCAGGGGTGTTCACAGGGTGCCCCTCAATTTTTTGTTATTTTGTGATGTGAGTGCATTTTGACGAGCGATTGTTGAAAAACTACTCAATCGATTTTCATAAATGATATGTCGTTGAATAGGCATTAGAACATAGTTTTTCAAAATGTACTGTGTTAATTTTTTGAAATAATTTTTAACGGTTTAACATAAGAAAAAAACGGTGTAATTGAAGGAAAGATGGAGCTACACCGGTTTTTGTTTTGTTAAACTAAATTGAAGATTATTTTATATCTAACTACTTGTGAAAGTTTAGGAGATGCATTATTTTTTGTTTTAAAGATAAAATTCGTTGTGCACATGACTGTCGAGAATCAGTTTTTTTTGTTCTGAAAGAAAATTATAAAAATGGCGTTATAAACTAAGAGATTTTTTTTATGTTAAATATCAAATATTTTATTATTAAATGAACTTTTTAAAATATTATAAAAATTATATATGTAGTACAATAAATATAATAAATACAATTGTTAAAAATGATTTACTTATTTTACAAACAGAAGTTTCTTTTGAATAGGAAAACACTTCTGCAATTATTTTCTTTGTATTAGATGGCATAAAAAAATGAAATGTTTATTTATCAATTTATCAATTTTATTTTATTTTATTTTATTTTATTTATCAATTTTAATAATCACTTGTCACTCTTATAAAAAATAATTTGACAGTCTCGACTGCAAACAAAACAGCCGTATATATAACTAAATCTATTTAGGAACTTTTGACTGGAGAAGTATTATATTCGTATTATGTTATTATGGAATCATAAAGTAAAAGATTGTATTTTAACATTGAATTACAAATATTTTATTATTCAATAAACTTTTTAAAATATCACACAAATTATATATGTAGGTTAAAGAAAATAAATATAGTTATTAAAAATTATTTACTTATTTTACATTCAAAAGTTTCTTCTGAGTTGGAAAACATTTTTGCAATTATTGTCTTAGTATTTAATGGTACAAAAGAATGAAGAATGTTCCACTTATAGTAATCGCATTTTTAGATCGATTTTGTAATTTTTCTTTTGTTAATTGATATTCATTTTTATCGGCGTATCCAAAGTTCATGGTAGATTCCCATTTTAAAGCCCATTCGAAAAGTTTTTTTAATGTATCAATAATATCTCTGCTCCCCATACTATAACGGTGTGCAGCACGCTTCAATGTACCAACAATCCCATCCCAAGGTCCCTTTCCATAACTGGTAGCATGAAAATGCCATTCTGCATTAACCTTAAAGTCTTTTTTATGGTGGCATAAGTTAATTAGGATATGTTTATTTTTGTATTGAGAAGGTGCACCGTTGGTGTTAATTATTTTCCTAATATTAGAACTTATATGCGTTCTGATGAATTCAATAAGTTTTGCAATGAAAAGATGGACTGTTGTACTGTTGTACTGTTGTGATCGTTTATATCCGAAATGAGTCTAAAACTTCGGTGCTATATATATTCACTTGCAGCACTTTTAAAATAAATGACAAATGGATGAATAGTAGCTTGTGAATTATTACAATGATAACCTTGAACCGAATCCTGAATTATGAAGCCGTAGTTTTCAGAAAAATCTCCTTGAACGATGCACTCTCCTGGTTCTAATTTTTTTTCTTTCCTCAATGAATGTAGATTGCTGTTTGGTGAAATTTGTAAACGGTAAACAAATTTTTTCATAAATTTTTCTACAGTTTCTATTAAAGTATCCAAATTGCATCGATCAGTGGTAATCCATTGTTGATATTTGACTTGAAGGATTCCTTTAACGTCAAAATCATTTAGTAATCTTTCTTCCAGTTATTGAAGTTTTTTTGAACATTCATTGCACTTCAAAGTATGACAATCTTCTGTTAATTCACCACATGAACCAAAGTCAATTAATGTTTTATAATTCTGGAAAGCAGCATCAGTAATCGAAGACATCTTAGAGTGTTGAATCATTAGTTTCATATTTTGATGTATGGTACACACGCACACATTATGAACTCCTTGGGATAATTTTATACATTCTTGTGGTCGACGGGACGTGAATTTAGTAAATCATATTTTCACATCAGGAAACTTATTTTTAAACTCCACATAAGCTTCATTTAATGAATATAGCAATAAGCGCTTTTGTGGATTTATGCTGAAATTGCTTATATTTTCTTTATGGTGCATATATAATTTTTATAATATTTTAAAAAGTTCATTTAATAATAAAATATTTGATATTTAACATAAAAAATCTCTTAGTTTATAACGCCATATTTATAATTTTCCTTCAGAACAAAAAAAACTGATTCCCGACAGTCATATGCACAACGAATTTTGTCTTTAAAACAAGAAATAATGCATCTCCTAAGCTTTCACAAGTAGTTAGATATAAAATAAGCTTCAATTTAGTTTAACAACAAAAAAAAAACGGGTGTAGCGCCATCTTTTCTTCAATTACAACGTTTTTTTCTTATGTTACACCGTTAAAAATTATTTCAAAAAATTAACACAGTACATTTTTAAAAACTTTGTTCTAATACCTATTCAACGACATATCATTTATGAAAATCGATTGAGTAGTTTTTCTACAATCGCTCGTCAAAATGCACTCACATCACAAAATAACAAAAAATGAGAGGCACCCTGTGAAGACGCCTGGTCGAAAAAAAAATTCTAAGAGAACTTGCATTTTTTATTTATGAAAGACTATCTATAAACAAAAAATAATCAAAATTAAAAGGGATCAAGTCAAAATTTCCCAAAAATTTGCTGAACTTGCGTGAAATTGCTCATATAAATTTTTTGTGGAAGAGATTTTTCCAACAATACTATTCCTTAAACTTTTAATAAAGTTTTATAATTAAAACGCCACCGATTATAGAATTCAAAATTAGTTTATTTTTTCTACTACCCAACTTAAAATATTTACTTTCGATGTTTGTTCATTGCATCGAAAATTTCTTTTTCATCACCAGTGATAAAAAAACCTATACAAATTACTTTCTACCTAGTGACGAAAGTAATTTTTTAAAAGCCATCTATTTTCTAATTTCTTAACTAGAATAAACCATCATAGAACACCCGTTAAGACAATCAATTGATTCACGTTATTTGATTGAATGAAATAATTTTGTTAGTGTAAATTTGTCTCTCTTGGGAAGATGACGTTAATTAATTTTAAAATTATTTACGGACAGTTTACATTAAAAATGTAAAAATTATAATAGTTAGCTATATAGGCCAATAGAATAACGGAAAAAGATATGGCTTACGTGTTGTTGCTCGTAACAGGTCAGACATTTTTTTAATCTCTGGAGTAGGGTACTAACATAATGGACATGCCGAGTCCACTCGCCCAGCACCTGCGGACTGGAGTTATGCAACAAAGTGTGCTGGAAATTTTTTTTTGCTTCCTTGTAAGCGATATAACTCGTAAATGGTGCACTTTAGGATACTGGTGCTGTGGAACTTTTTTGCTCCTTAAATGTTTTTCTATAACTTAAAATAAAAAAAAAAACAAAAACAATTTGTTTTGTTGCAAATTTTTGCGAAAAATGGCGAAAAAATGTCTAAAAATCGATGTTTTTCAATTGAATTTAGTTATTTGCAAATAATTGTTTATAACACAATTGACCCCTTTATCTTGTAGCAGAAACCTCAACGAAAAAAGTAAGGTTTAGAACGTTTCATTAGGCCTGATAGTTTTTGCACAATTCCATTTTGCACTTAATGCCCCTAAAAAAGTTGTTATCTTTGGGCAGGCCGCAAGGTCTGAGTTTTCATCCGATCGCAATCTGCTTGACGAGAATTGAAAGGATGTAGTGTCAGCTTTAAATAGCATCTATGTTTCCTCTACCCATATTCAATATTAACAACAATTACAGTGGTTCAAAAAACCGCGAAAATTCCTTAGTTGCAAAATAAAATTTCTCAACGAATTTTCCACTTAACGAGATGCGGTTTTAAAATTTGCAAATCCCTTAGAAAACCGAAGATTTAAAAATAAACCTCTCTAACATGATTTGGACCGAGTTATGGCCCAGTTTGTTTTTGAAACCACGATTGTAACATTGATTTTGTATGCCATATATCGACTGCAGGAACCGAGAATTTCCCTCCAAAATGATACTGTTGTGCTCACAAGATGCTGGGTCTGTGCCTACCCAACATGCGATTGGTTACTCTGACTACTGCTTGTAACGTACTCTATGAAAAAATAAAACGTCCTGTTTAGTATACGTAAAACGTACGTAGCGACACGATGTATAATTGAGTATTATTGTAATGACAAATAAATTTAATGAAAAAGTAATGAACTACTTATGTGTATTGTGTAATCATGTCCCAAATCATGTTAGAGAGGTCTATTTTCTAAAATCTGAGGTTTTCTAAGCACTTTGCAAATTTTAAAAACGTATCTCGTTAAGTTAAAAAATCCGTTGAGAAATTTAATTTTACAACTAAGGAATTTTCGCGGTTTTTTGAACCACTGTAATTGTTGTTAATATTAAATATGGGTACAGGCAACATAGATGCTATTTAAAGCTGACACTACATCCTTTTAATTCTCGTCAAGCAGATTGCGATCGGATGAAAACTCAGACCTTGCGGCCTGCCCAAAGTTAACAACTTTTTTAGGGACATTAAGTGCAAAATAGAATTGTGCAAAAACTATCAGGCCGAATGAAACATTCTGAAGATTACTTTTTTCGTTGAGGTTTTTGCTACAAGATAAAGGGGTCAATTGTGTTATAAACAATTATTTGCAAATAACTAAATTCAATTGAAAAACATCGATTTTTAGACATTTTTTCGCCATTTTTCGCAAAAATTTGCAACAAAACAAATTATTTTTGTTTTTTTTTTTATTTTAAGTTATAGAAAAACATTTAAGGAGCAAAAAAGTTCCATAGCACCAGTATCCTAAAGTGCACCATTTACGAGTTATATCGCTTACAAGGAAGCAAAAAAAAATTTCCAGCACACTTTGCTGCATAACTCCAGTCCCCAGGTGCTGGGCGAGTGGACTCGGTATGTCCATTATGTGAGTACCCTACCCCAGAGATTAAAAAAATTTCTGACCTGTTACCAACAACAACACGTACAATCCGTAATTCTATTGGCCTAATATAAGATTTATAATATTCTTTTAAAATAGTTTGGTAACAAAGAATTTGTGTTAAGATATTTTAAAAAAAAAATTCTTTCACCTATTTATTTAAGAAAAACGAAAAAAAAATATTTGTTTACATAAAATATTTTACGTTGTCTTAAAATATATCAAGAATTTACGTAACGTCATCCTCATATAAAAACTAAATCAAAACTGCTGTTTTTATTTTAGAAATCATAATAAAAATTTTAAGCTTGATTTTGTTTATTACAAAACCTTTTTTAGTTATAAGCCTACTAGACGCGAAATGCAAAAAACAATAAACCTTTAAAAATGTGTTATTCAATAATTTTAGGGACTTTATAGACCAAATAAAATAAAAATATAGAATTTTGTAGTGTAAATAGAATGAAAATATGTTTATGTATAAAGTTGACGACTTTTTTGAATGAAAAGACAATCAAGCTTGTAACTAAAGACGGTTTTTTATGACATAGAAATTGTATAATTTATTCATATTGAGTCATCTATATTTTAATAGCAGAAATATAAATATAAATTTAAAGATTTTGTTTGGATGTTTATATGTTTTAAAATTGGAATTGTATGTAATTATAAATAAAAATGCTTAATAATTACAATAATTTTAAAAAAAGGAGTAGAAAAAGTACAGTTTTCCTCTCGCCGAAAATCATATTTTGAATCTCGCGACCATTACCAACCTTGGCTATCACCTCGGCTGATAAACTGTCCGCTCGCTTCAAAATATGTTGTTTTCGGCATCGTTGAAAAATATACTATTATTCGAATGCATTTCGTTATAGTCTCATAACATCATCAGCTTGCACTAATTGCGCGAAGAAAATTCTTTATTGTTGTATATAAATTCTATGTAAGTATATAGATAAGTAAATAAATATTAAATAGCATACAGATATACAATTACAACACAGGCTTAAGAGTTGATAAATAAAAAATAAAATCAGTTACTATCAGTTACACAAGTACAAATTAAAATTAATTAATGGTCAAGGTAATTTAAAAGAGAAATAAAATATACAGAAAGCAGCTGTTTTTCTAAACAATATTGAATAGATGTGATTCGATGGGTCCAGTTTCGTTGTTTCTCGTATATTTTTTTTTTTATAGTTCAGGTTAATCACTTAGGTTATAAACCTCTAATGCTTGAAGCACGTGTTAACATTGGGAAAGGAAAGTTAGAAGGTTAGGATTTAGGGACTTGGGATAGGATTAGAGCGATAGTGTTGGTGTATTGCGGATTTAAAAGCTTGGGGATTGTATGAAGCAGGGAAAACATTATTTGGTAATCGATTCCACCAGTATACGGAGCGTGAAAGGAAAGAGTTATTATAGCTAGATGTTCTCACACAAGAGACCTCTAAGGTATGCTTATGGGAATGCGAAGATTGTTTTGTGGCTCGTGAAGATCTTCGTAGTGGAGGTATTAGGTTATTAATTTCCTTAGAGCATTTACCGTAGTAGTATCTGTAAAACAGTGTAAGAGCTCCAACCGCTCTTTTATGATGCAGCGAATCCATACCCGATGTTAATATTGGATCATCAATCAATTTCAAAGCACGCCTGTGGACTCTATCGACAAAATCTAAAGAGGTTTCTGGTACTGCAGCCCATAAATGGGAGTCGAACTCAAGGATCGGTCGTATATAAGCTTTGTAGATCGTAGTAATTTCCGATGGAGAGAAGAAGCTTTTACAGCGACGTAGGAAGCCAAGTCGTTGGGATCCCAATTTTGCCACGGAAAGAATATGATCATGCCATTTCAGTTTGTGATTGATATTAGTACCCAATAGTTTAAGTGAGGGTGAGTTTAATAAAGGTTGCCTGGAAAACGTTACATTGCCGTTATAGAGTGAGGTTTTATGGGACGAAACGCACGACTTCGTCTTCATAGAATTAAATATCACAAGATTCCGTTTACCCCAGTCCAGGATTAATTCAAGATCTAAATCCAAAGATTCAATCATTTTTCTACGTTGACAATTAGAAGACAAACTGGATGGCTGTTTTTTGAAAGAATAGGAGTGGAAGATAGTACTGTCGTCGGCAAAGCTATATATTGGATTTGTGGTGATAGATAACAAATCATTGATAAAGATCAGAAAAAGGGTTGGTGATAGGACCGAACCCTGAGGAACACCGGCTTGAATTGGGAATTTAGACGATATAGCACCATCTAGCACTACTCTGATAGATCTTTGAGATAAAAAATTTTCTAACCAGCATATCAAGGTCTTACAGACTCCAAATGAAATTAATTTGTTGTTAAGGGCCCGATGCCAAACTCTGTCAAACGCTTTGGATATGTCCAGAGAAATGATATGAGACTCACCAAAGTCATGGATTGCTTTACCCCATTTCTCCGTGAGGACTGACATAATGTCACCAGTAGACCGTGTTTTACGAAAGCCATATTGGCGGTCATGGAGAAGATTGTTGTTTTCAAGATATGCCATTAGTTTGTGATTAATAATTTTTTCCATGACTTTAGCAACTATCGAAGTTATTGCAATGGGACGATAGTTTGATGGGTCAGACTTATTGCCCTTTTTCGGGACTGGTTGAACATTGGTCAGCTTCCACATTGATGGATAAAGACCAGAGCTTAGGGATAAATAAAAGAGACTAATAAGTGGATACACCAGGGTATCAGCGCAACGTTTTAATACAATAGGTGGTATTCCGTCCGGACCAGCAGATTTGCTAAGATCTAGATTAAGCAATGTTGACCGCACAATTCTAGGACGAAAGTAAATTTTATTCATTGATGATTGGACAGGTGGAATGATCGGTGGATATATACCGGCATCATCAACGACAGAGTTTGCAGCAAAATTTGCAGCAAGTAGATCTGCCTTCGCTATGGTTTCGATTACAGGGTTGCCATGCTTATCAATCAATGGTGGTATAGAAGATTTGATAAAGTTGTTGCCAACCTCTCGGATAAAATTCCAGTATGACCGGCTGCCTTTAGTAGCACGTAAAATTTTTCGCTTAGCATTGGAGTTGAAAAGAAATTTAGCTTTTTTAAATATACTATGACAGTTGTTTCTAGCCCTGATATAAAGTGATCTACTACTGGGAGATTTATCACTCTGGTATTTGTCAAACGCTAACATTTTGTTAATTTTAGCTATATAACATTCATCAGAGAATACCAATACCAAAATTATACCAACAATACTGGTTGGTATAAAAATATTCATTCCTAGTAGAATAATGAATGTGATCAATGCAGTAGCTTGATCAACATTTTTATCTTGCAAAAATAGCCGCCAGTCGATTTCATTGTAGAATTTGTTGAGGTTCTGCCAATTACATCTATTGTAATGCCAAACCTTACGAGGGGGAGACAATTTTGGACTTGGAGCTTGAGAACTTGTTTCAAAATAGGCCGAAACTACACAATGGTCAGATCTGCCAAGAGGAGCATCGACTGAGCAGGTATATTTAGCAGAATGGGTGGTCATGAAAAGATCCAGTAGGTTAGAAGAATGGCTTGCAATATTTGGAATATGGGTGGGCCTATCAACTAACTGTGTAAGCTGATTGGAATCAGCAAGAAATTTAGCATATTGACCTTCTAAAGACGTTTTGGTTGAGAAACGTAGCCAATCTTTGTGATGAACATTAAAATCACCTGCTAATACAATTTCTGCATTAGGCGCGGTAATGAAGATTTCGTCGATTGTGTCTGTAAGAGAATTAAATGCTTCCAAGGTTTGATTATGGTGGTATGAAGGACTACGATATAAATAACAGAGATAGAGATCGTGTTTATTTACTATGATTTTGAGCCAAATAAAGCAGAATTCAGAAATACTACTTGTTTCGTACTGGAAAAGCCTTGTATATTTAACATCAATACGTATATATATCATTACACCCCGGTGTTCAAAAAATGCAAATTAAGGAGAATAATTGTTACAACTGAATCGTGCATTATCTATATTTGAAACTTGTGTTTCACCTAGCGCAAGTAAATGCGGTTTCTTGTGGTTAAGATGGTATTGAATGCTAAGAAAGTTTTTTGAGAGACCCTGAATGTTAGTGGAATCAATTACGAAGTTGGAATAAGGAGTAGGCATTTTATTGAAACTGATAATGGTTTAGTTAAAGAGGAAATAGTAAGAGCCAAAACCAAAAGGGACAGATATATGAGCACAACAAAGACCGCAAAGATAAGATTGGCATAGGCCATAAAAAATTTCGCAGCTCTGTGAGTTCTCGCTATCCTATCGGCAATGGGAAACAGACAAGAAAGAGAAGCCTATAATTGAAAATTATTGTTGTATTGAGTTTAATTAATTGAATTGCTGATACGGTATTTATTATGAATATGATATACTAAATAACTCTATATTAATACAGCAAAAATTTGAGTCAATAAAATTACAAAAGAGAAAAAAAAACGGGAAAGCAATTTGGATATCAATCAAGTGAATTTGTGTAATGTTGAATGTGCATATGTATAGTAGGAAGCGGAATAAAAGGAATGCCGTTAAATTTCACTTTTTATAAATTAATTGTTTTAGATTTTGTTATAGATTATTTTTAAACTTTAATTTAAACGTTAATGAACGAAACACTTTTTAAAACTGCACTATACTATTTAATACATTTGATTGTACACGTCAAGAAATTAATTAACAAAATAAAATACAACATAAAATTGTAACACGTCTGAGAGATAAAAAAACAAACATTAAACGGGAAATAAATTAAAATTAAAATTTGGAACGAACAACCGACAGGTACGGGTGGATAAAAGCAACTTGAATATTCTGTGTTTCGTATATTTTTTTTTTTTTTTTTTTAATAAAAGGTTATGTGTAGTAGGCATTACAATATGTGTCACAACAACACATAAAAACCTTTTAAGACCAAGGTCCCACAACAACATGCGTTCTAAGGATGTTAATGGACGCAAATCTGTTTTTTGTTTGTTTTTTTTTAATTTTTAATTTTTGTTCAATAATGGATAACTAAACCATAAATCCTATCACATATAAAATATGACATAGGTCAATAGTTCGTGATAGGATAGAGAAAATAAAAATAAAATAAGAGATAAAAAGCAAATTTGTTTTAAAAATTTGCTGGAACAAAACTAAAATTGGTTTGCCAATAGTCCAGCTAATGGCATAATCCTTGATTATGGGACGCAGTATATTTTTCAATGATTAAAGCTCAGATATATAGTTATATAAAGGCTCGTTTCTTCGAGCAAGCTACAGCGTTCCAGCATCAAGGAATATTCATTAGCTACGACTGAGAGTGCTACCGTTGACTAAATACAGTTCATCCGCCAGCACCCCTAAGATATCACCTTGGCTAGTGATATCTCACTGCTATTGCCATAATTATTAACAAAATTAACAAATTAATAAAAACTGATCCCTCCATGCGTACTTTCAAAAGCATCCTAAAGTGCAGAATTTTGAACACACTTTACTAAAGCTGCCTGTGAAGGTATATTATAATGGCCTTCTTCTATGACATGCCGGGCTATCGCGGATTTGGTGGGTCGATTAAACTTTATGTGGCTGATGTGTTCTTTGTATCGGGTGTTTATATTACGTTTTGTTTGACCGATATACTTGAGATTGCAATCGCCACAGCACATCTCATAAATTCCGGACTTTTCTCCATCTTCAGCTTTGTCCTTTGTGCTTCTGAATAAATTGCGAAGTTTTGATCTGTTATTGTGCACAATTTCAATTTTATGTTTTTTGAAAACTGGTTTCAATCTTTTTGAAATTTCACCGGCAAAAGTAAAACTAACGCGTTTCATTTTACACTTGTTCATTTTATTCTGTTGGAAAAGTGTGGTGATATTGTCTAATGCTAATTTTTTCGAGTGTTTTTCAATTAAATTTTTAATTAAATTGGTTGGATATCCATTAATGACCGCCAGTTCTTTCAAGTACATAAATTCGTTGTGGTAATCAGCTAACGATAGCGACAACTGAACCATTCTATTAACCATCGAATGGAAGGCAGCATGTTTATGTTGTATCGAACAAAATGAATCACTAGTGATAAGACGATCCGTGTGTAAGACTAATGACGCGAATTAGATTCTTAAAAGCGGATATATTTTTTCTCAGACAGTGTAGAAAAGAATAGTAGATTCTTGGATGAGCTTAGAATGAAGGCCATCATCCTAAGCGAATAAAAGATGCTATTTTATCTACGACTGTAAAATATTTCGTTTAATTTCCAGTTTTCATGCAAAAATTTGTATCGCCATATTGAAATAAAAACATCAAAGATAGCGAAAAACAAAACAAGTTTGTTGTTTAATTTGTTAGGGGAATATTTAATGAACTATAAAACTGTTAAAAAATTTTAATCAAATTCACTAGTTGTGGAATGAATACAATTATAATGGAAGACATACGCATGGAAAGCATATATTCTCTAGTAGTCGTGGATAAAATACTTTCCCAAATTTTGTTAAAGTGAAATGCGCGGTCGAAAATTCAAGAACTC
Source organism: Diogma glabrata (assembly GCA_963693315.1). Taxonomy (NCBI): domain Eukaryota; kingdom Metazoa; phylum Arthropoda; class Insecta; order Diptera; family Cylindrotomidae; genus Diogma; species Diogma glabrata. Next base: position 28,376,204 of record OY856187.1, on the reverse strand, counting down.
AAAAAGTGATTAAAAGTGCAAAGATAATCTGGCTTAAAAGTGAAATTGAACATATTCATTCAAAAATAAGTGATATCGAACTTGAAGCTTATAGCCTACATTTGCAAATCGCGAAAGACCTTGATATTTTCGAATGTACTAAATGGTTTTATTTTTTACAAAGTTTGAATTTTATGATATCGGAAAAACTAGATGTGAAAATCGAAAAACTTAATAAAAAATTTAGTGTGTTAAAAGCAAAATCAAATCCCACAACAGTTTTTAGTAATTAAAAGTTTAAGTAATAGTGAAAATTGATTTCAAAGAATTGTTCTAAGTTTTATAATTAATATTTCCAACAATATTTTAATTTTTCTTTCAAATAATTTTTTCTAATATAAACTTTTCTTGGAAAAGGTTTTTCCAACAAGCAGCTGAAAAAGCTGGAATTATTTTTATATTGAGTACGCTTTCAACGTTTTCAATAGAAGAAGTTGCTGCGGCGGCAACTAATTGCGTTAAATGGTTTTAGTTAAATATGTTTAAGAATCGCGAGATTTCGAAACAACTGGTTGATCGTGCAATAGATGGTGGATTTAAGGCGATTGTTTTGACGGTTGATGCACCAGTAAAAGGAAAACTAAAATATGCAGCAAAATACGGATATAATAAGTTAGCTGATTATAAATTTGCCAATTTAGAAAACGAAGTTGACGGTGATGGGCAAGAATTTAGTTTCATTAAAAATTATGTTGAACAATTAGATCAATCGCTTAATTGGAATGATTTGAAATGGTTGGTTGAATATGCGCAACTACCAGTTTTGGTTAAGGGGATTCTGACAAAAGAAGATGCAATTCGTCCATCACTTTGGGGTTTAGCTGTCCATGGACAAGCTGGAGTTGAAAACGTCATCGAAATAATCCGAAAGGAGCTCGATAATACCATGGCGTTAACTGGCTGCAGCGGGCTTAAAAATATAAGAAGAGAAATGGTTGTTCACAAAAACCATTATTTAAATTTCTAGAAAAATTTACACAATTTAATTTAGATTTTAAATTAAACCAATCAAAATATTATTTTTATTTTTCAAAGGTAAATAATTGAACAACTTTGTAATTATTTGAACTTTTAATTTTTAATTTTATGACGGATAGCTAAAAAACTTTTTTAAAACCACTGACTTTAGCACAAACAAATTATCACCTGAAAATCTCTTATTTCACAGAAAACTATTATTAACCAACATGAAAATAATTTTCAATGGAAAACAAAATCAAAACTCAATTATACAAAGTAAAATGAAAGAAAAGAACGCTTACGTTAAATTTTCCTGAAGTATGTTGTCTCCATTTACCTGGCCATGTTTGTTTTGTGACAGATCTTTGTTGCAATCATATACAAAATCCTTTGGTTGGATGTCTTACATAACCATTAATATCAACACCAAAATTTCTTATTCCAAATAAACATGTTGCCGATCTATCCAACCATATACATAGCTCAAATCAATAACTCAGAAATAGTGATTTAAGTTCACCAATCTTATGAACTGCAAAGTAACAGACCACCCACGTAAATTAATCCTTTACTATGAGAAACTGTGGCACCAGTAACTATCCACACATCATCACAATTACTTAAGTTCTGGTTGGACTTTTCTTTAAATAAATCAACAATTGTACCACGATTAACTGTAATTTGAAAATATTCGGCCACATAGTAAGAGTGAACCTCGTTCAGCTGATGGTTTGATTTCATATTGGAAATAATTTAAAATCACTCAATGTTATTTCTAAAACATTCAAATTACATTAGTAAAATATAAAAACGATTTAATTATTTTATGGCACAACACCCCATGTTATCTTTTCGATTTTAAAATTATACTGAACAATTTGTTTAAAAAAATTCTTATTTTTATATTATTTTAGATGATCCTCTGTTTCCCCTTCCAACAATCAACAATTCTCCAACGTATAAAAAAAACATTAAATCAAACATGTTTATTGTTGAAATTGAGTGACGCAACTAAATCTCAACAGTAGCATACAAAAATGTTGCGACCTTTAAGAAAATTAATAAAATTATAATTGAAAATGAAAATCATTATTTTTAGAACAAAATTGACATAGTCCTGGCGTTACAACTTCAACAACGCTCGTGTGACAAATTAAGATGAAATGAATAGTTTTTTAGTTCTTCCATTTAATAAGAATTTTTGTAGTACACTTTTGGAGAACAGTTCATATAACGGCAACCACTAAAACGAACAATTACAATGGCAATATTTGGTGCCTATCTCATATGTCTATTGCCGTTGATTATATCGTAAAATGTAACTTCTATTGATCTGAAATTTAGTTTGATTATAAAACGTTTAATTTACCTAAAATATCTGTGAAGTAGAAGTATTTTTGAAGAGTAAAAAAGATAGCCATACAAAAGGCTGCAAAACAGGATTTCTTAAAAATTTATTTCAGAATTTTTACACCGTACAATTTTCTTATAATGTGGAAATGTATATGTATCATGTAACAGAAACTACAAAACTTGTCGCCACAACACATAAAACCTTTTAAAACCTAGGTCCCACAACAACAAGCATTCTGAGGCATTGGAGGACGGTGAATACTGGTGGATGCTAGAGACTGATTAGAGTTCAACCGCCAGCATTCCTAAGCTATCACCTTTTCCAGTATTATCTCACTACTACTACCAGTGGTATGTGATATCTGGCATCAACTCATACGTCAATGACAGAGACTGGAATACACGAGGTTGACCACCGTTAGATCAACAATTGAAAAAAAGTCACAAATCAAAAAAACCAAGGGTCAACTAATCCCTACATTACATTAGCACTATAACAACAAACAGTTCCGAAATGATCCAAATGATAATAAGAAACACAATATGTTACGAGATTTTCTGTAAGTTTAATACAAAAAACTCTCAAACCAAATACAATTTAGAATTGTGTTATCACAGATGAAAGAGGATTCATCTTAACTAAACATGAGATGACGGTTTCAATTTAAAAATCATTTGAACATGAAAACTAAAATGTATTTCATCATCGCAGCTGTGGCTGAGTGTGTAAGACACCAGGCATTAAACTAGGATATCTCTGATGAGTGTGAGTTGAATCTCGAAAAATTTAAAAATTTTCTAAACGAGTTTTTTTAAGAGAAAATGAAAAAAAATCCAATCGATTAAACCAATTGAACCAATTGATTTCAGTTCTAGGTAAAACAAATAACTATTATGTTTAGTTCATAATAGTACATTATGATGCTAGGACGTAAAGCTAAAGATTTTGGACGGATGTGGAGTTTGCAAATCGAGGCGCTAGCCGAGATTTGCACCCACATTAAGTCCAAAATAGCTTACGTCCGTGCATCATATACTATTTTTTATTCGCCGCAAGCAAAATATTTAAAGAAAAGTTGTTTATTCTAAATTAAAATTATAAATTTTCATAAATTATAAAATAAAAATATGTGGAACAAGTAACCTTTGACAAAATATTTATTATTTTTTCCAAATTATTGTGTAGCTATGACAACAAATGATAACAACTATTTTAATTGGATAATGAAATTTTGAATTTGAGGGTTGCTTTGATAAAAATTTTTATTTTTCATAGAATTTAAACAAATACAAATGCTTTTTACTTTTTTGGACGTAGCTATGACAACAAAATAAATAGTTGAAAAGTGACTTTAAGGCCGCAAATCACAGTAATAAAGCAAAACTTTAATATGTAGGCGAATAAAAATTTTTTGAAGAATTTTGCGGTTGTCGTTTTTTTTTTTAATGTGTTGTAGTTTTTAAAGTGATAAGACATTGAAACCCATACATACATGATACTAAAAACTAAAGTCCAAAAATTATATATTTATTTTCTATTCTTCAGTTTTATTATATTAGTAAACCTGTAACCTCACATATCTACCAGCTTTTTAAAGGCTATTCAAATGAAATTTAATAAAACAAACCCAAAATGGATTCTAGCAAAACGTACAATGCAGATAAAGTATTAATAAGCCTTGATGATTATGAGGAAGGAGCGAGAAAAATATTAAATGCAAATGTGTTATCGTATTATTCAAGTGGTGCAAATGATGAATTTACATTACGATTAAATCGTTCAAGTTATGAAAAGTATATGAAATGTTATTACATTTGTTTTTAAATTAAAGTTTTTTCCAGACTTCGAATTCGTCCAAGAATACTTCGAGGCGTTTCCATCCGTAATTACGAAATTGACATATTTGATGACCATGTAAAATTACCAATTGGAATATGTCCAACTGCAACGCAAAAGCTTGCTCATTCAGAAGGTGAGCTGGCTAATGTTCGTGCAGCCGAGAAAGCTGGAATCGTGTACACGTTGAGTACACTTTCGACATTTTCAATAGAAGAAGTGGCTGCGGCTGCACCAAATTGTGTTAAATGGTTTCAACTAAATATGTTTAAGGATCGTGATGTTTCAAGAAAACTAGTTAATCGTGCAATAGACGCTGGCGATTGTTTTGACTGTCGACGCACAAGTCCCAGGAATGTTAAGATTTGTGGTAAAATATGGAATTAAGAAGCTGGGTAATTATAACTATGCAAATTTAGAATACGATGTTGATCATGGTGACGGAAAAGAGTTTAGTCTTGTCAAAAATTATGTTAATCAATTGGATCAATCGCTTAATTGGAATGATTTGAAATGGTTGGTTGAGTATACAAAATTACCAGTTTTGGTTAAGGGAATTCTTACGAAAGAAGATGCAGTTTTGGCATTGAAATATAGAGCAAAAGGTATTATTGTTTCTAATCATGGTGGACGTCAATTAAATGGCGCGCCAGCAACAATTGATGCGTTACCAGAAATTGTTGATGCTGTAGGAGGGGTAATCCCAATTATCATTGACGGTGGAGTAAGACAAGGAACAGATATTTTTAAAGCACTGGCATTAGGTGCAACAATGGTGTTCTTTGGTCGTCCAGCACTTTGGGGATTAACCGTTGATGGACAGCTTGGAGTTGAAAGAGTTATTGAAATAATCCGAAATGAATTTGATAATACCATGGCGTTGGCGGGATGCAGTACGGTAAGCGAAATCCAAAAAGAAATGGTCGTAAACAAAAACCATTATTTTAAACGTTTTTAACTTATTCTAGACCAAAATAAAATAAATAAATAAAGAAAACTAAAAAAATATTTTTTGAAAACGAACTAACATAACGAACTTACACTGACTGCGGCACGCACTTTTATTTCATGTAACAAATGGGAACGAAAAATTCTTCAAAAATACTAATAGTCATAAATCTAATAAAACATCTTTCCTAAAACGTGTTAAATACTATTTAAATATTTTTATGCATCACTGTAATAAAAAGTTATTAAAAATTCTTAGATACGCGATATATACACTCATTTATAAAAATCGGGGTGTTATAAGTCAGCATATTGAATTCATAATGTTATATGCACCCGCGTTCAAAAGGTTTAAAAGCTCTTAAATTGTAAAACCTGTAATTGTTATATATATAACTTATACTTGCTTTATATAAATAATTGTATATAATAAAATGATATAAAAATAGGAATTTTTAAAGAACAATCGTTCAGTTCATCCAAGAAGTAATTACAATAAACTTGTTCTCAAAAAATAAATAAATATTAATATAAATAATAAATAAAATCAATCAAAAGTTTTTCTTGTTTTGTTTGAAAATTAAAAGTTTAGAAAAGTGTTCATAGATGAAAAACTTAATCCTAACAATTTGGTGACAGCTTTAAGATTAATGGTGCCATACGATAATAATCGTGCATCTAGTTATAGTTTAAGTTTTTCTATAAAAAATTTATTTAAATTTTTATGAACAATAATTTTTAATAGTGAACTGTACTTATTGTACATATTTAACTACAAAAAAAACAAGAATGTACATCAACATTTATTGTACTTTTAAAAAAAATTTCCTGTTACATAAACAATGCCAAACGATAAATATTATTGATTCATGTGCATCTAATTGTGTTTAAGTTTTTTTCGAAAACATAATCAAAATACTAATTTCCAAATAGTGCTACTTGTTAAAATTAAATTTTGAAAAAACACAATATTAATTATAAATTTTGTGTGAAAAATAAACAAGTTAATCGATAATCGTTAATCATAAAAAAAAATAATAAGAACGTACATCAACATTTATTGTACATAATTATAAAAAAAGTTCCTGTTATTGAATTGAAATTGCTAAATAAAATGGTATTGCTGCTACTGAAGTTATATTGTTTTGCTGCTACTGAAGTTATATTGTTTTGCTGCTACTAAAGTTATATTGTTTTGCTGCTACTAAAGTTATATGGTTTTGCTGCTACTAAAGTTATATGGGTTGCTGCTACTGAAGTTATATTATTACATATTTGGAAGTTTATCATTTTTCATCAATGCATATCTAATGGAAAATAATCGAATATAAGCTGCGTCAGGTCATACGTACATACAACATTGATACGGGATTTGGATTTAGGTGTATTGTGTGAGTAAAATTTTTCTTATAAATTCTTATAAATTTCTCTTTATAAATTGAAAATAAATGATTAAAATTTTCATAACAAAGTGACAAATAGTAAATGAATTGATTAGCGTGAATTATTTTATTTTATGTTTTCTTAGAAGAGTATTTTCTTATAATATATTTAACATTAATACATTAATACATGTTTTAAATAGTTTTTTTGAATAAGTCACACTTTGATTAATGTCGTCTCTCGATTCTCTTCAACTACGTAACAGAAAAGTAAAAAAAATTAATAATAATAAAATCTCAGATTCGAATATAATTGATATTAATACGGAAACACAAAATTTACCGGTAGTTGCCAGACCATCTACGTCTCTTTTGCCTTACTACCACTTAACATTTCCTATATTATTGGAACCTGGGTTAGTTCATGCAGGTTTATATAATACGAATTCTACTGATTCCAAAGAATTGATCCCTTCCACAATGGATTTTAGTTTCGATCGAGCCTTCAAATTAATCCCTGAGTTTAATGGAAGTCAGGATAAGCTTCACAGATTTCTTAATTGTTGTAATATAATTTACAAAGATATAAAAATGGAAGATATTCCCACTTTTTTGGAACTAGTTCAAATAAAATTGGTTGATGATGCGTACAATAAAACCGTTTTAATAAATAAATATAATTCATGGCAAGAATTAAAACAAGATTTAAATTCGAAATTTCTTAATGTTAGAACATTTGAACATGTTCAGGTAGAACTAGTACAAGCCCAACAACGCTTTGGTGAGCCTGTCAAAGATTTTGCGAATAGGATAGAAAAATTACTGGCCGAATTAAATACATCTTCTCTCAACGGGAATGATAATTTAGATAAAAATATCCAACAAATCAATTCTCGTACTGCGCTAAGATCTTTTCAAGATGGATTAAAAGATCCAATTAAATTAATAATAAAAGCATCCAGATATAATAACCTTAAAGATGCTATTTTCAAAGCTATTGAAGAAGAAAGCTTGGTCGTATCTAGCAAGAACAAACTGATTAAAAATGAAGCTTCTACTACACCAACCACTTGCCAGATATGCTCTAAAATTGGTCATAACGCCAAAACCTGCTACAATCGTAATTCAACCAACCATCAAAATTACTATACGAATTCTTTTCCTCAGAATAGCAATCAAACTCATTCTCCTCGGCAATTTAGACCGACTTTTAGCCAACCTCCTCGTATAAATCATTTATTCTTAAGTTGTGCCTATTGTAAAAAACAAGGCCATCATATTAGTGTGTGTCGCTCCAGAAATAGAGTTAACCAAAATAACAACAATCAAGTTTCATTGAGTCCACAATTGGGAAACTTGAGCGAACCCAACCGCGAATGCAACGATGCAGTGGTTCGGGTTCAGGACATCTAAATCTGCATCAAAATCAGAAAGATAGAGTTATCGACTCCAAAAACAGTTTTAACTCTCAAGTAAATACTTCCTATCCACTATATTCTCAAAAACTACAAACCAAAAATATACTTTCCTTGTCAATCAACTTCCATAATGATGACATGAAATTCGTGTGTTTGGACTTAGATATCTTAAGCACACCTCAAGTTTTCTTGGTAGATACTGGTGCAGATATCAGCGTTTTAAAAAAAAATTATATTATACCTGAAACACAATGTTATCCAGACTTGAAGGTTTCTCTTAAGGGAATAACTTCAGAACATATAGAAACATTGGCAGTATGTCCTTCAAACATTATTTTATCAAATGAATGTCTAGTTCCTCACCGTTTTCATATAGTACCCGAAGACTTTCCTATCAACTGTGCAGGCATCCTTGGTAATGATTTTCTCAGACCTAACCAATGTACTATAGACTATTCTCTTAGTGTTATTACAATAAATCCAATGGTTTATGAAACACGTGAAAATTTTTCGTTAAATCTATCTTCAAACAACCCACCAATAACTATTCCTAGTAGATCTGAAGCAAATATAAAACTAAGATTTAAGACGGATCGTGACAGTGAATACCTGTGTCCGTCTCAAATGATTTCTCCAGGTGTCTACATTGCAAATTCCATCATAAAGGTGAATAATTCTTTTGCAGTTATAAGTATTATAAATACAAACGACTTTTTAGTCAAATTAAACAATATATACATTGAACCTGAAAATTTAAAAGATTATCATATTTTCAAATTAGAGGATTGGTCCGACAGATTAGAAAATAGATTACCATTATTGGAAAATGAAATATGTATGGATCATATGAATTCCGAAGAGAAAATTTCTATTTCTAAGATTTGTCGAGAGTACAACGACATATTTTACTTGCCAGGTGATCAATTACCAGTCACTAATGCAGGGTCTCATAATATTCCACTGATTCCTAATACAAGACCAGTTAATATCAAACCTTATCGACTTCCACAGTCAACCAAAGTCGAAATTAATACTCAAGTAAAGGACATGATTGAGAAGGGAATTGTTGAGAATAGCAACAGTCCATTTAATTCACCGTTACTAGTGGTCCCTAAAAAATCAACAGATGGCAGTAAACGGTTTCGGGTTGTAGTAGATTATCGGCGTTTGAACGACATAACAATAGATGATGTTTTTCCACTCCCTAATATAGTCGATATTTTGGATCAGTTGGGTGACGCAGTGTATTTTACCACCTTAGATTTAGCCGATGGCTACCATCAAATAGCCCTCAGTTCAGAAGATAAGCCAAAAACCGCCTTTAGCACTCAAATGGGCCACTATCACTTTACACGGATGCCCTTTGGTCTAAAAGGTGCTCCCGCTACCTTCCAGAGAATCATGAACAATGTTTTATCTGGATTACATGGTCTTAAATGCTTTGTGTATCTGGATGACGTAGTTGTCTACGGTCATAACCTTACAGATCACAATAAGAAACTGATCGAGGTATTTCAAAGCTTTAGAAAGTATAACCTTAAGCTTCAACCAAAAAAGTGCAATTTTCTTAGAAAAGAAATTTGTTATTTAGGTCACATAATAACCAAGAATGGAATAAAGCCAGATTCCTCAAAAATTCATGCCATTAAAAATTTCCCAATCCCTAAAACTGCTAAACAGGTGAAATCCTTTTTGGGTTTCATCGGTTATTATCGTAGATTCATCGCCAGATTTTCTGAAATTGCGCAACCTTTAAATGCCTTGTTAAAAAAAGACGTCAAATTCATTTGGGATGCATTCTGTCAAAATAGTTTCGAAGTTTTAAAAGAAAAAATAATTAACCCTCCAATTTTGCAATACCCTAATTTTGAAAAACGATTTTACGTGACGACTGATGCAAGTGATGTTGCGCTTGGAGCAGTTCTTTCTCAGAGAAAAGGTGATGATGACCTGCCAGTAGCTTTTGCAAGCAGGGTCATCAATAAAGCTGAGCGTAACTATCCTACCGTGGAAAAGGAACTCCTTGCAATAGTATTTGCAGTTAAACGTTTTCGTCCATATTTATACGGCGTAAAATTTACAATTATCACAGATCATAAACCGTTAATATGGTTAAATAAATCTAAAAACCCCTCTTCAAGACTTATGCGGTGGAGAATAGAACTTGATGATTTTGATTTTGAGATAATATATAAAGCTGGGAAGTATAATGTGAACGCGGATGCCTTGAGCAGAATTGAGTTACAACCTGCCAATCAAGAAACCATTCATGCCATTACTCGCTCTCAGGTTAAATTGGACAACCAAAAAATACTTGATCAAAATCCCAGTATTCAACCAACTCCAAATTCCATTAATGATCTACGCCCAATGAATGAACTCTCCGATGAAAAAACTTGCCTAGAAAATACTATTATTAAATTAGAAAACAATCTGGATATACAAAGAGTTATTAGTGAATTTCATGTGTCATCTTTGGGTGGACATCAAGGAATAAAAAGAACTTTCAAAAGAATCAAATCGTATTATTATTTCCCGAAAATGTTGAGCACTATAAGAAAGGTTATATCTAAATGCGAGTCTTGTCAAAAAAATAAGGTTTTTAAATCGAATAAATGTCCTATGGTATTAACAACGACATCAAAACGACCATTTGATAAAATTTTTCTTGACGTAGTCGGTCCTTTAAATCCTTCTTATAATAATAATCGTTTTATATTGACTATACAAGATGATTTATCAAAATTTTCGCTAGCAATTCCTATAGAAAATCAGTTGTCAGAGACGATAGCTGAAGCTCTTGTAGAAAATTTCATCTGCAGATTTGGAACCCCATTATGTATTTTAACCGACCAAGGAACTAATTTCTTAAGTATTTTATTTAAAAATCTTTGTAAAGTTTTGAAAATAAAAAAAATTCAATCTACTGCTTATCACCCACAAACAAATGGTGCATTGGAGAGATCACATCGAACTTTAATTGAGTACCTACGTAATTATACAAACAAAGATCCGAATGAATGGGATCGATGGCTGCCTTTTGCCATGTTCACATACAACTCTACTCCCCATACATCAACAAGTCTAATGCCATTTGAAATCGTTCATGGTTTCAAACCTAATATTCCCACAAGTCTTAGACATGTGCCAAGAGTTTTCTACAATCCCGATGATTATATTCAAAAATTACGCACGAAACTTGGAAATTCTTATGAAATAGCTCGAGAAAATTTAATCAAACATAAGGAAAAGTCAAAGTTATATTATGATCGAACTAGTAATAATGTTCAGTTTCAAGTAGGCGATAAGGTGTTGTTGAAAAATGAGCAAACTAAAGGTAAATTCGATCACACATGGAATGGTCCGTTCGAAGTCGTACAAATAAATTCAAATCAAAATACAACTATTCGTATTGGAAGGGGATCGAGAGTTGTTCATAATAATAGACTCAAATTATTTAATCATACATAAATTCAATTTATAAAAGAATTTTTTTGGAATAAGGAAAAATTTTATTATTATAAAACTAATAAAATAAAACTAAAAAAAAAATTTTTTAAAAAATAATACTAAAAAAAAATTTATTATAAAACTAATCAACCAATTAATTATTACAAAACTTATAAAATAATACAAAAAAATTTTTAAAACTATAAAAAATTTTTATAAATAATTAATTATTTAAATCCAATTTCTTTTGAGCAAGGATTAGCAAAAATAAGTTAATAAAATTAGCAAACAAAATTTCATTGATTATAAATATTAATATTGTTAATCTTGTTATTATTTTAGTAAACAATTACATATAAACAAAATAAATATTGAAATAAATTATATTAATAATATTGTTAGCACATTTTAGCATAAAAATATAAATATTTTTATTTTTTCTTTGGGGTGAGGTGTTATATGCACCCGCGTTCAAAAGGTTTAAAAGCTCTTAAATTGTAAAACCTGTAATTGTTATATATATAACTTATACTTGCTTTATATAAATAATTGTATATAATAAAATGATATAAAAATAGGAATTTTTAAAGAACAATCGTTCAGTTCATCCAAGAAGTAATTACAATAAACTTGTTCTCAAAAAATAAATAAATATTAATATAAATAATAAATAAAATCAATCAAAAGTTTTTCTTGTTTTGTTTGAAAATTAAAAGTTTAGAAAAGTGTTCATAGATGAAAAACTTAATCCTAACAATAATGTCCACTCGTAAGATGGTAAAAAACTAAATAAAGTTATTTTTACTCTACTTACTTCGGTCTGAAAGACCTAAGTATTACACTCATGAGCTCAAAGTGAAATTCTTACCCCCACTGTTTTTGGCATTTCTCGACGTTTTAGGAACTACTGATTCTAAAAGAGCAAAAAAAAATGTGTGTCTGTCTGTCGGCCGTCACAACCGACGAAATCTAGAAAACCGCTAGACGGATTTCAAAATTTTTTTCTTTCTAAAACTAGGTTTACTCAATGGGATGAGCCGAAAGGACGATGTGTTTGATAACTGTACCGGAAGTGTGTCAAAAAAATCGTCAAGTGTGTCAAAACAAGGAAATTTGCATATTTTTTGCTTAAAAAACGTTCATTTTAAGTGATTACATTACATTTAAGTAGGAACATTGAATTTGGAGAAATCTTGATGGTCGGGATTGGTATGTGAGACCAAAATCTAGATTATTGCATTATCAGTTTGTCAAAAAAATATTGTCAAGTGTGTCAAAAGAAAGATTTTTATTTATTTTTTTACACAATTTTTTGGAAAAAAAATTAAATTAATTGTTTGTTTGAAATGAAGTTTTATTATTATTATTGAGAATTATGGCATTATAAGTTTGTCAAAAAAATGTTGTCAAGTGTGTCAAAAGATTTTTATTTAGTTTTTTACCTAATTTTTTGGAAAAAAATAAAATTTGTTTGAAATGAAATTTTATTATGATTATTGAGAATTATGGCATTATAAGTTTGTCAAAAAATGTTGTCAAGTGTATCAAAAGAAAGGTTTTTATTTATTTTTTACCCTATTTTCTTAGAAAAAAATAAAATTAATAGTTCGTATGACATGATATTTTATTATTATTATAGAGAATTATGCCATTATAAGTTTGTCAAAAAATAATGTCAAGCGTGTCAAAAAATGATTTCATTTATTTTTTTAGGCAATTTTTTGGGAAAAAAAATGTAGCTGTTTTTAAGACGTAAATGTAATTTAAAATGAAATTGGACATGGAAATTTTTGAATTTGTTATAGTTTTTGAAATATTTTTGGAATTTTGAAAAAGTTTGTATTTTTGATTTTGTAATAATTTTTGCAATATTTTTAGAATTTTGGAAAAAGTTTTAATTTTTGATTTTGTAAGAATTTTTGGAATATTTTTAGAATTTTGAAAAATTTTAATTTTTTGATTTTATTATAATTTTTGGAATTTTGAAAAAGTTTGATTTTATTTAATTTAACAATATTTTTGGAATTTTGATTATAATTTTCAGGCAACGTATTGATGTTTCGTGTTAGTTTTGTAATAAATTTTTAAACAGAGATAAAAAATACTTGTACTTTAACAAAGAGTTGTGTTTGATATACATCGCTGCCCAAAATTAAAAACCATGTCCTCTTAAAAGTTTTTTGCCGAAAACTATATCATAATCCTTAACCCAGACCGAAGTCTTGATATCTCAGAGCTGTGTGATTTCAGCCCCTCCATATTTTTGTTTTTAAAATGTAAATAGTTCTTTCTTACTCTAGTTTAGCTACCTAGTAATAGTTATTTACATATCGAGGGTGTGGCGAACATTTAAATTAAAAATTTTCAAAATTTTAATTGTAGCAGACGACGTTTTTATTGTTAAAAAATTTATAAAAACAAATTAGTTTTGAAAAGTTCTTGATTTTTGTGATGTTAAAAAAAGTTTTTGTGTAATAATTTTTTTTAAATTTTATTTTTCACAATTCTAAATTTTAAATAATATAATCAATGTTAACAGTAAATAATAAAACAAAATCTAATCAAATAAATTAATGGAAATCAAAACAAGACAATTCGTTAATTAATTATAATGAGAAAACAGAACAAGTGTCGATGTATAAGAGTATTTTAAGTTCTTCAATATCTTTAATTTCTTTTTTATCAGATTTATTTTTACAATTTCCATTAGACATATCCTGCCATATTTTATGATGAATGATTTAGAAAAAGATACATACATAGAAAAAGATACATAAAAGATACATACACTCAGGCTGAAAGGAAAATTACGCCCTTAGTTCAATTAAAGCCCTCGCTTCGGGCCGGGCTTCAATATGAATCGCAGGCGTAATCTTCTTCTTTCCCTTATAGCTCTTCATTGTCGCTATATACTATCATGGCATTCTCAGAAACAGAAGTAACCGATCCGGAGGTGTTAATGTAGATATTTTATCTAAAACATGTATATGAAGAATTTGATGTTTAGCACTATCACCAATCCATGATTGAACTAAGTGTTGCATTGTCCGGTATTTTTCACTATCATATTCAACTGCAGTTATCGAATCACTATGAATTGAGTGAGTGTATGAAGTGAGTGTATGTACAACGTTTTACGCACAACTTAATTGTAGAATACATCATTTTATGAATTTTTTAAGCTCGCTAGACATTTTGAAAATTACTAAACATACCATCTTTTTTCTATAAACTTCATACAATCATTTATTTGTTTGTTCTAATTTTATGATTATTTTAATTATTTTACGGGCGATAATGTAGAAGAATATACCAACGTTTTATTTAGCAACGGGCTTTTAATTTACAGGCGTAAAGTTCAACTTTCCGCCACGATAGCTAGGATGTAAAATGCCTTTTACGATTCAATTGTGCGTAATAGTTATTTACATATCGTAGATTCTGCCATATTTTAAGATGAATAATTTAGAAAAAGATAATGAATTGAGTGATTCGATAACTGCAGTTGAATAGGATAGTGAAAAATGCCGGACAATGCAACACTTAGTTCAATCATGGATTGGTGATAGTGCCAAACATCAAATTCTACATATACATGTATAAGATAAAATATTTACATTATCACCTCCGGATCGGTTACTTCTGTTTCTGAGAATGCCATGATAGTATATAGCGTCAATGAAAAGCTAGAAGGGAAAGAAGATTACGCCTGCGGTTCATATTGAAGTCCGACGCGAAGCGAGGGATTTTATTGAGCCAAGGGCATAATCTTCCTTTCAGCCTGACTGTATGTAAAATGTTTTACGCACTACTGCACCACTTAATTGTAGAATAAATCATTTTTTGTACGAGTAAACCGTAAAATTCACTTTTATGATTAAAAAATTGTGCGTGAGGCAGGCCATTTTTTCCTATTGAAATAACAATGCCTAAAATTGAAATAACAATGCCTTGAATAACTATTTTACGCCCTAAAGCGTAAATATTTTTAACAACATATGTGTATATACACTCAAAACTCAAAAGTAAAAAATACAATATGACTATTTCGAAAAAAACTTACATATATTTATACATGTATTTTTGTGAAAATTTATTTTGAGAATATTGTTTACTTTAAGTTTTTTTTTGGTTTGTCAATAGTTAATTATACAATAAAAATGAAATAAATTGGTTGCTAAAGAAATTTAGAAAAAAAATAAAGAAAACATCACTTGAATTTAACGGTTTTCTCTAAAAATATTTTGACGTCTCAAAAAAGAATATAATAAAACATACGTATACTTAGCCATACCATCGATTAAATACAACTGAAAAACAAAACGTTTTAAATAAATTAATATCGAAATTTAAGAAAAATAATTGGTTGCTATAGAAATTTAGGAAAATAAATAACAAACGCAAAACTACTTGGATTAAACAATTTTCTCAACAAATATTTTACTATTTTGTGTAAATATATGTATTTCTATTTATGCAGATAACACCGAATCTTACTCGTACAAAAAATCTTGTATGTAATTCGGGCATAAAGTATCATTTTTCAAGAAAGACCTACTTTCCGCCCTTAATACATAAATAGCTATTTTGAATTTTTTAAACTCGCTACAAATTTTGAAAATTACTAAACATGCCATGATTTTCTCTATAAACTAACTTCATACAATAATTTATTTGTTTTTCAGCAAACGGCTGTAAAGTTTAACTTTACTGCCGCTAGGAAGTTAGCTAAAGTCTTACATTTTAGCCTGACAGCAAAATTAACGTCTAGCGACAGCAAAAGTAACGCCATTTTTATTTTATATTACGGAGGCTGTAAAGTAGCATTTGTTATTTGTTAGTTTGTTATTTTTTCAAACATATTGTATAACCATGACAACAAAAAATAAGTTGATTCTCATATTATGAAATTTTGAAAAGGCTGCTTTGATAAAAACATTTTATTCATTCAAATTTAAATGTTTTTTTCTCTTTTTTGGAAGTAATTATGACGATACAAATTCATATTTATAAAAAGTTTGATGTATTTATTTCATATTTATAAAAAATTTAAACGTTTGCCGAAAAAATAGTGTATTTAATTCGGAGGTAAAGTGACTTTTTGTGTTTCGTCTATAATTGTCGGCCTCCCAGCGGTCGGCCGTCAAACTATAGACTCAACACAAACAGTATCACTTTAGCTCCTAATTAAATAATGTACTATTGTTCTAATTTTATGATTATTTTAAATATTTGACGGGTTATTATTTTACGGGCGGTAAAGTAGGAAAATATACCAACGTTTTATATAGCAACAGGCTTTTATTTTACGGGTGTAAAATTCAACTTTCCGCCACGATAATTACACTCAGAAAAATAATTAATATAGGTCTAAGGAAAATATTACATCAAATTTATGATACAGAAATTACATAGTTTGTAAATAAAGTTTCATGGCTTTTATGATTTCTTATTACTTTTATGAAATTTTTAAACTCATATTTATTACACCCAACATAAATTTTAAATATCGAAACTCTTAAAAAGAATGTTACGTTTCTTAATTAAATTTGTCATTACCTTTCGTAATATTTACGAAATAAATTTCATTAAACATAAATATTTTTTCAAAAACAATTTTTCCTAAATTTAAATACATTTTCATAAATTCTATTACTAAAATAAATAAATAACATAAAATCTACGACAAATTTTCATAAATTTTAGGATTTAAATATTGCATTAAATTTATGAAATAGAATCCTACAAATTAGAGCAGTTTGTATCTTAAATGCAAAAAATATGACGTTAGCTTAGCAATATATGCAAATTAATTAAACCACAAATTGTGTTTGATTGTTTAACTGAAGTGCTGCATATTAAACATATTTTAAAAAGTATAGTGACGGCAATATTAAAAGTAGTGCAAATGGACTGTCTTGGACTCTGTTCAAAAGCGAGCTATACGAATTGTAGGTGATCGAACTTTGACATCAAAACTTGATTCCCTACAACATCGTCGCACTGTTGCTGACCTCGTTGTTTTTTACAAATATCGTCATCAGCAGTGCTCAGATGAAATCAGCGGCATCATGCCTCAAACTTATTCTTACCCCCGTTCCACTCGGCAATCGGCTGCCGCAACCAGTGAAACGGTAAAGATCCCGCGCTGTCATACTGGCAGATCGCAGAGAGACTTCTTTGTCCGAACTGCGTACAAATGGAATAGTTTGCCGGAACACTTAGTCTTAGGTGGCTTCAACCCACAGATGTTTAAAAAAAGCGTTAATCTACACCTCAGAACGCCAGTTGTTGTGGGACCCAGGTCTAGACCTAGGTCTTAAAAGGTATTTATGTGTTGTTGTGACACATATTCTAAACCCTATTACACAACACATTTTATTAAAAAAAAAAAAAAAAAAATACTGACAATATTAACAATAATACTAAAAATATTGAAGAAGGCCACGATGATGGAGCTGAACTGATAGTTGTAAGTGCTGAAGAAAATATTATATATGATTTATTAAAGCAATGGAATTTGGAATCGTACTTTATGCGATTTCGTGGTAAGCATTTTGCATTGTTTTGAAAATTTTATGTAACATATGTTGACTTCTGGAATCGAATTGATCATCGATCATGTTTAAAAGAATTCGCGACGTCACTATCAGAAGATTCACTTTTGTTACATATTTTCCACTTGTTTTTTTATGATACATTTGACCATTAAATTAATTTTATAAATATTGTAGCACTTAAAATTCATTATGATACATTGTTGATGCTACAACCTCATCACATCAACGAAATTTAAGTAGAAAATGGAATAAACATTTTACGCAAACATTTAAATACTCAGTACATGGACCAAACAGTGGGTTATCTGGTTATAGGTGAACTAAATATATACTAACTATATACTATACACGATTAAAAGGATGGTTTTAGAAGCGATTCATTTCATTTAATTTTCAGTATTATTTGTATTTTTTTAATAAGCTACATATTTTATAATATTGAATTAAATTTGAAAAAAAATTTATATAATTATTTGTCATATATATACAATTTAATAAATAATAAAAAAATAAAACTACATATATATTGGCTATATCTGTGATTTTATGTTAGGTTTATCTTTATATTTATATATGTATATATTTAAAAATAGAATAAACTATTTAAATTTGAATTGCAGTTTTTCCTTTAAAACTCATATGAAATCCCGTAAATATAAATCCTATATCCATCATGCAACCCAAGAATAGTATATCACAGATACTAGTAAAAATTAGTGATATACTGTTTCTAAATTAAACAACACATTTCTTATATCCAACGTTATACGTATAATAAAGTTAAGTTTTTTTACATAAATATAACAATAAAGTAACATATAAATCAATTAATTTCATAAATTAAATATTATGATAAATTCGTAGATTTTAAAACCTTTAAAATAAACCCTATGAAGTTTACTAATCAAATTTAGGGCAATACTGCACGTAATGTTTACAACGCATACTTCAAAACAAATATCCATATTACACCAATTTTATGATACATGTTTACTCATTCTGTTAATTTTATGAGATACAATACTACAAATTATGAAGTTTTCCTTATTTCTATGTGACGTTTATATCATTAAATCAATGAAAATCATATACTAATTTATATTATCAATGTACATTGACTCGAAATCGTGTGCATATTTTCTTAGTTTTTACGTAGTTTTTCATTGTATCAATGAGGCAGTTTTTTGAGTGTAGGATGTAAAATGTGTTTTACGATTCATTTGTGCGTAAAAGATTTTTTCTATTTTTTTTTTTTTTTTTTTTTTTTTTTAATAAAATGTGTTGTGTAATAGGGTTTAGAATATGTGTCACAACAACACATAAATACCTTTTAAGACCTAGGTCTAGACCTGGGTCCCACAACAACTGGCGTTCTGAGGTGTAGATTAACGCTTTTTTTAAACATCTGTGGGTTGAAGCCACCTGAGACTAAGTGTTCCGGCAAACTATTCCATTTGTACGCAGTTCGGACAAAGAAGTCTCTCTGCGATCTGCCAGTATGACAGCGCGGGATCTTTACCGTTTCACTGGTTGCGGCAGCCGATTGCCGAGTGGAACGGGGGTAAGAATAAGTTTGAGGCATGATGCCGCTGATTTCATCTGAGCACTGCTGATGACGATATTTGTAAAAAACAACGAGGTCAGCAACAGTGCGACGATGTTGTAGGGAATCAAGTTGTGATGTCAAAGTTCGATCACCTACAATTCGTATAGCTCGCTTTTGAACAGAGTCCAAGAGGGCCAAGATGGAAACAGAGGCAGCACCCCAAACTTGACAGCAGTACTCCATACAGGGACGAATATAGGACTTATAAACATGGAGCAATTGGTATGGAGTGAAAAATTTTTTGCATCTATTTAGGAGGCCGAGTTTTTTAGACGCGCTTTTTGCCATCGCCATTACATGATCGTTCCAGAGTAGGTCATTTGAAACTGTGACACCCAATAAACGAATGTTTTTGCATTCACCTATTGGTTCATCACACATACTAAATAAAATATCTTTGGGGAACTCGGTCTTTAATCTGGAAACAATCAACAGCTGTGTTTTGGTGGAGTTGAAATTGACAAGGTTTTGGTCACCCCAGTCGGCGACTTTATTCAGGTCTTTGTTCACGTTTATGGCAGCGTCTCTCCGGGCAGGATTAATTCGTTCGTGCATTTTACCTTTTGAAGGAAGGGGCTCGAACGACTTGTGCAGAGTACTATCATCTGCAAAACTATTTATTGGGTTGCTGGTGATTTTCAACAATTCGTTGATATAAATCAAAAATAGGGTTGGGGACAATACTGAGCCTTGGGGTACACCAGCGTTAATTAGTTTAGACTCAGAAGAATATCCGTCTAAGGTTACCGAAACGTATCGGTCGGATAGAAAATTTTGAATCAGCTTCACAACATTGGGATGAAAACCGTACGCAACGAGCTTGTTGATTAAGTTGGCATGCCAGACTCGATCGAATTCGATTTTGCGTCTAAAATAAAGTCATTTCGATACCCAAATGCGTATCGAAATGGCTTTCATTACGATACGCAAAGTTTTGTCTTTCAAGGTTGGTCACATTGGTCATACAAACGTCAGTGGACATTAAAACGAATAACTATGTAAATAAAATTAATAAGAATATTTAAATTAGTGTGAAATATTTTAATTAATTAAAATAATTAGTAATAATAACAAAATTTCATATTGACTATTTTTTAATAAAATACACATTTTTTAAAATTTCAAAACAAAAAATGCAAATTAGAAAAAATAGTATAAAAAACTCGTTTCATAAGACGTTTTATCGCACTTATCCTTCAGAAAACTCCCCGCTGTGCGAAACTAGTGAAACTAGTTTCTTAATATACTATTACAGTTGTCTAAATTTTCAGCAATATTTTCGTTATTGAATGTTGCTAAAAATTTAAATATGATTTCCCAAAAACTAGCAAATTATTCGTCATGCAATGTTTTGTCATACGCTACAAAATTTGGGAGAATTTGTTAATAATAATTATTTTAAATAAATAAATATTTCAAACTTCAAACTATCTATTTTCTTGACATAAGTATATGTACTAAGATACATTTGTATTTTTTTGGTATATCAATTTAGAATAACAAATTAAATTGTTTCTTAGTTTTAAGCGTGTTAAATGAACTATAAAATCTTGTAGGCACCACTGGCGTTACTGGGTATTACGCCTATCAAGCGACATTCATCCCTCGGGCTAGATTATGTCACTTTTCGGCCGTAATAACCTGCTTAACGCAATTGTTACATAAATAGATATTTTCTTCTTACAATTTCAAACAAAATATAATCATAAAAGACATAACTTTTGTACGAAGTACGAACATACCGTTTGTTTCTTTGCAAAATAACGTTGTGTCAATGCAAAATTTATTTTTGAAGTTTTAGTTCGTCTTTCAAAAAGCATGTTTTTTAAATTTGTTTATTTTAGAGCTTTTACTTATATTGTTTTACCTAAATATAAGTTAACCACTTTATTTAATATTTAATATTATTTTGAAATATAAAGTAATTTTAATAAGGTGTATTTTATTCAGCACTCTAAAAAAAATAGTGTAAATTTACTCTTATAATAGGAGGTAACTGAATGCCTCCTATTATAATGGTAAATTTACAACAGTGCGTAAAATAAAAATATTTACACATTTTGTCGTAATTCATCATTTGGTTTAAGAATGTATTATTACACAAAAAACATTAGTTGTTAGGCATATTCGATGTATGCCCGAGCAGAAATTAGTTAGGGAAAACCTGAATACAGTCAGGGCGTGATCAGGGCCTGGTCAGTCCTACAAGGGCAATCCCTATTAGGGCAATCTGATCTGGGCCTGTTCCGGACCTGATTTATAATACCCTTTTAGGGTTAACCTTATTTGAATACATCCGGCCCTGATCAGGTTTTTCGTATTTGATCCCTAGCTGAAATTTCAATTGGTCAAAATTCACTAGAGTATTATCCATTTTAGAAATATATAGTTAAAATCGTTTCATGTATATTTTAGTTTTAGCTTCTCGGCTGAAAGACTATAATAATAGTCATTAACGCGGTATGTATGTTTTAATTGTTTCCATTGTAATTTTTTTATTTTAATTTGGTTAATTTATGTAGATAATATATAAATATATATCAGGGTCTGGTCAGGATATCCCAATCAGGGCCTGATCCGATTATCCCAATCAGGGTCCGATCCGGTAATCCCAATCAGGACCTGATAGGGCAAAAGCGTTACACTCATGATCAGGGCCCAATCAGGCAGCCCTACCCATGCCTGATCCGGCTTAGGGCAAACCTGATCAGGGCCTTACTTGAGCCCTGACAAATTTCTGCTCGGGTGTTTACCTATATTTTGATGGAAATCTACAACAAATTAGCTAAATATACACACAAAACCACAAAAAATTGTGTAAATTTACATCGAGTTGTTTAAATTTAAACTCTTTTTGACAGATTTTTACACCCTAAAAGAAGTATATTGCCACGAAGCTACTCGATTTTAATCCACTACTATCTGTGTAAAATACCTCAATCAAAGATTATTGATAGTCTATGAAGGGCACTGGGCAGCTGAAAATGGTTATGGTTTTATATAAGGAAGTAATTCGAATGGTAGTATTATTGTTTAACATTTAGTGTATGAAATGAATGTTTTTGGACCACCTGTAATTAGTAAAGTGTTGTTTGAAGAAAGCATTGGTTCTAATAAATAAACATAAAATAAATTTTTTTGTTTAATTTTGTATATAATAAAAGTAACAATAAAATATTTTAAACTAATATAAATTATAAAATTAATAAGTTACCATTTTTTAATTTAATTTATTTTTAAATTTTTTTTGAATCAATGCCTTTCAACACACTTTTAAAAATGAAACAAAGAAAGTATATATATAAAATATTACAATGGGCATAAACTATACGGTTTATTTTTACAACGAATGTTGTGTTTTTACAATGCAAATATTTAAATTTACGTAGTTGGGCGGATACAGAACACAAACAAAATAAATAATACAACTTTATATGTACTAAAAGCACAAGTTAATTTAAAAAGACATAAGTTATCGCAATATTACACATTTGTTCAAATTTTTAAACTTATGATTTTTAGATACGAACTTTTGGTTTACGATACGATGATTTTTAGATACGAACCACGGTTGGAAAATTACACCAAAAAAGACGCTAACTTATAGTTATTATCACCGTGACTTTACGCCTCATTATTTCTATTTTTTAGAGTGAGTGTATTTAGTGTTTTTACTACTATAATATATAGAGGGTTCCGTGTATATAATATTTGAGAAAAAACCGTTTTTGTTATTATAGTTTTATAGCGGCAAAACACTGAAATAATACCAATTCAAATTAAGTAACAACGATAACACTCGGCGAAACTAAATAAATAATACAGGTTCAACGGAAGCTGAATTCGCCTTATAAAAATTAAACATGGTAATTAAAATAAAATATAAAATATTACACTCACTTTGAGTTTTGCGTTCGGTCGAACAACATTGATTAAAAACGAGAATTAAATTGTAATAAAAAGTAGCACAAAATCTTGTTTAAATAAATTAAATTTAAAATTAAAATAGAACTGCTTATTTTTTTTATTTAATAAAACATATTGTGAGAGGTTAACCCTTTTAACCCCATCAGTTTCACGTTTATTTGAAAATATAACTAGTAAAAATTTTTAGTATCGATTTAGCAAAATCCCTACACCCGTGAATTTTTTTAAATGTTTTCTTTTGCATTATTCGTAGATAGGACAAACAAAAATTAGACATTTATTAAAATAAGTCGAAACTGTTTTGCACAACAAAAAAAAAATCACCTTTCATATTCATAAATATTTTTTTTTTAAATTTATACTTTAAAGCCCCTCTAATGAACATTTGAAATTATAACAACCAAAAAAAAATTTTGGTTTCGATTTAGCAAAATGGATGTAGGGCATGAATTTTTGAAGTAAAACTTTTTTAGGCGCGTTATGAGAATTTTGCAACGGAAGTAATCATTTGAACAGATGTATAACCACATATATTCATCTCTATCATACTACAGTCTGATTTTAAATTTTAAACATATACATGCACACAATTCAAAAAAAAACGACAGTAGAAATTTAAACACAATGAAATAAAACTGAAATTAGAAGTAAAAAAGGCAAACGAATATTATGTTCGGCAAATATGCGATACAATTCGATTATGTGTATTGTATTTTTAATACACTAATTCAGTATCGTACTAAATGTTATATGAGTTGGACGTGTCGATTTTAGATTTAAATATCTAATAATATAATATTCGTAATATTTTATTGAGTTTCGTAATTTTTAAATTTATATTTTGAATTGTTTTAGTTTTTATTTGGATGATTTAAATTGTAGTCTATTTGGATTGACTTTGAGAGTGTCCCATAGCTTTCTATGATGTAAAAAATACCGTTTTTCAGAAAACTGGAAAAACCCGTATTTTTATGTATTTTAGGCGATTTCGTCAAAACATCTTAATCTGTTTGGATAGTTTGAGCTGCATTATATTGTTATAGATTTCGAGGTGGGCGTATATAATTCTCTATGACTAAAAATATGCCGTTTTTTCAAAAGTTTAATTTTAAATAAAAACATTTGTGTTGATTATTTGTTTTGTTAAATAGAAAAATGAGTGCGTGTAATCTTTACACGCGGTTGAAATAAATTTCTTTGGCTACTGTGGCAATTAAACTGTAAAACTGCATCAATTTTTGTACCAAATCTTGTTGTTAAATTAAGTGGACATGTATTCATCGTGAAATTTAATTTGTAATACGTTGAAAGACTTTGTTGAATGACTTTTTATTACACATTGTTGTAAATTATATTATCAAGAATATTAGAAACTTTAAATTTCAATATAACATATCTATTTTATTTTATATTTAATATTTTTAGTAATACCTGCTGCAGTGCCCATAGAAGTTTTACTTCAACAGCGTGTAAAGATTACGCACTTCATTTTAAAAAGTTTTTTCTTTTGTAATGTTCGAAGTTAAGCCCCTGTCATGTTTGGGGACGTGCTTGTCAGTCAACAATAAAATGTCTAGACTCTGTACAGAGAAAAGCAATACGGTTGATTGGTAATACCGAACTAACGGACCAGCTTGATTCGCTCCGGCATAGAAGAAATGTGGCTGAATTGTCAATCTACTACAAATATAACTTCAGCGAATTTTTCTCTAAGGAAATTCAAAACATCCTTCCATCGTGTGTGCAATTTAATCGGCGAACAAGAACTTCAAAGTTATCTCACCCATTTGCTGTCCAAATACCTCGTTGTAGAACTATGTCTTTTCAGAACGATTATTTTAATAGAGTGGCCAAATTGTGGAACTCAATGCCCTCCATTTCCCGATGAATTTTCTTCTCAGGCATTTAAAGAAAATGTCCATCGTCATTTAAAACAGTTAGGATAGTTATCCCTATATCCTCATTCCTTCCATTTTCCACATCTCCTTCCTTTATAGTTGACATGGTATCTTTGGATATTCAAAGAGTCTGAATAATGATTATTTCATATTTAGTGTGCTAAACATGTCTAACTAATGAATTAAAAAAAAAATATAAGATGACGCACCTATTACCATATATTTTTTAGGGTTCCGTTTTTTATACGGAACACTATTGGTGAGAGTAAAACGAGTTTTTCACAAGCGAGTGGGGTGTCATTTGAAAGAGCACCTAATTTAGAAATTATTGCAGTTTTTTTAGAATTTTGCGGTGCACAGTTTTTGAGTTATTGTCAAAAAAGTACAACTTTCAGACCGTTCCGTCCCCTACGTTTCGACGATGACTGACAGAAAAATTTGAAAAAATTCACAGAGACAGGAAAGTTGGTAAATTTTGAATGAAAATCATAGCGAATTCTCAAATAATTATATTTCTGTGTGTTTAGGGGATGGGTGTGGGGAGAGTAAAAAAAATATTTTTGACCCAAATCGGTGTCATATGAAGGAGAACTTGTTTTAAGAATCATTACAATTTTTTAAGAATTTTGCAATGCACAGTTTTTGTTTTATTGTAAAGAAATTTGTTTTTAGTATATAGCCTCTCCACCCCCCCCCCCTCTAAATTTCGACACTTGATTCAACGAAAAAAATAATCAAATTTAAATCATTTACAAGCATGGTGTATTTGAATCTTTCTTGAGTTACCATAAACATCTAAGGATCAGATTTAACCTAAAGTAACATTTTTTAAGTAATTTTTGATCAATGATTGATCGATTGATCAATTTTTGATTTGATTGTTATTTACTATTGCCATTTACGACTTAACATTTATTTTGTTATGCGTCTATGGTCTGGAAATATAAAGACATTACGACACAACTTTTTGTATATAATTTTTGATACTGTGTTCTTTTACATTCACGGAACCCTTGGTGAGCGAATTTTGTTCCCACGTGTCTTTTTTATATTACAGTTGATCAATTGTTTGTAATTTGATCAATATTTTAAATTCTAAACTTCGATTATGCAAATAAGTAAATATTGTATATAACAAAAGCGGATTAAAAATTGTCTAAAATTCCACTTTTGTTTTTTTATGTGCTTGCAATACAAAATTTCTCGTCACTAACAGCTCATTCTATATTAACTGATATAAGCTCTTGTAGATGGAGAAAAAATATATTAAAAATGGAATAATTTTTTTCAGTTTTATTAAGATTTTTGGTTTAAAACTTTTAGAAATGTCTGTGCGAGACAGGTTCAACAAACTTGTTTTTTAAATTTAAGAAAAATCCCATGATAAGAAGGAGGTGAAAAATTGATGACAAAATCCAAGCCAACACAACTGTCAAATCTCAAGTTAAATAAAAGTGTGTGATAATAATAATAATAGAAATGTGTAAAAAATTGTAGAAATGTAATCAAAGTGTGAAATAATTCAATAATGTGTTCCTGTTGCAGTACTAAAAATAGTTGCGGATATATTTAAAATAAAAGTATTAATATTTTGTTATAGTTGTTTTTAAATTGGCTGGTATAATTAATAATTCTAAGATTTTAAATTTAAAATTAAAAACGCACCTTTTTCTCACCCTGTTTTTATTTTATTTTATTTTTTAATTTTTATTTAATAAAATATTTTTTAATTGTTAACACAATATTTCGCCAAATTATGGCATTATCAAGTGTATCATAAACTTTTTAAAAAATATTAAACAATAGGTTTTCAGAAAAATATAAACAAAATAACAAAATAATTTAAATTATGACAATATGATTTATGAAATGTAGTTTTCGAACGTTACTTCAATTATATCAGTAGTAATTGATTTTTTGATAAAAATTTCGGAAGCAAGTATATTGATAATAACACGAGGCCGTATGTCAATACCACTTGCTTGAGGAATTTTCTAAAAAATTATGAGAATTTATCACCAAACGAGGGGAATTCGTGTAGAAAATTTTTGCCATTTTTCATTTCCTTATATAGTTTTTATGAAATATACGTCTGCCCTACTGCGATATCAGTGAATTATTTTAAAATTTATTTGATTCACTGGCCAGACGCATAAGTAGGCCAGACGTATAAATATTTGTTATTAGTATAATTCAAATGTTATTGGTCAAATTGAAAGGTGTCATTACATTTTAGAGAATCTCATTGGGTTAACCGTTAAAGTACAATAAAACTAAGGCAAAAAATTTTCAGTAGTAATTCCCCAAGGGCGTTGATAATTTGAAATAATTTTTTGCGAAAATTTCGAAATCAAGTTGATTAATAATAGCACGAGGCCATAGGCCGAGTGTCCGATTATCAATGTCAATCCGATTATCAATGTCACTTGCTTGAGTAATTCCCCAAAATATTATGAGAATTTATCACGAGATCGAGGGGAATTCGTTTAGAAAACTTTTTATCATTTTTGATTTCGTTTTAGTTTTTATGTGTTTTATATATACATTATACTACGTTCAAATTACCATGATTTCAAATAATTTATGATTTCAGCTCGATTATTAGCTTGTTTTGGTTAATTTTTCCACGCTAAGCACCACTGATTTTCCAACAAAAAATGCAGACCTATGTACTTCAAAAGTGACATTTAATAATTCAAATATTTTGTTTTGAATTCAAGTAAAAAGATGCCTATAGGAACTGTGCATTGCTATTTGATTCGACCGTCACGCTTTAAGTGTTAGGGTTTGTAAATATCTTTTTTTTCAACAAATTATTCATTAAACAAATTTTATGATTTAGTATGCCGTTCAAATTAGTCGATTGTTTTTTTTTGTCAAAATATTAAAAACAACATAAATTAAAGACTAACTATGCGATATTTGTTACATATTTATATATTGAATAAATGTTTGGATAAATATTTAATAAAGTTTACACAGCACGAACAGAGAGTTTTAGTAATATTTCGTAATATGTATATCGAACAACAAACGTCAAACTATTTTTAAAAAGATCCAATACTTTCTATACTCAACCCTTGGTGCGTAACAATCAGATACGCACTATCCCTGTAAAGTTTCAATAAAATTTTGAATCATCCAAAAAAATGTGTTTTGTATTTTGGAGCTTTTGACTATACAAAAAAAACAGACAAATTTATTTTGGAATATTTGCAAATAAATGTCAAGCTTAATCATGTTAATGATAATGTGAACAGTTTTTCGAGCTTGTCGTAATATGAACGTAGTATTATACATATGTGAATTGTTTCTATTTATTCTGGCCTACTATAAATCTATGGAGGCGTTAAACAAAATTAATTTTACCGAAAATGGAAATAAACCAGCAAAATATTATAGGGAACGTGAGTATCTGATTACTACGTGCCAAGTGTTGAGTATACAAACTTTTGGCTCCATTTGAAATTAGTTTGACGTTTGTCGTTTAGGTTTAATATAATATTACTTAAAATCTTCATTCGTGCTACGTAAACATTATTAAATATTTATCTATTTATCTATATCGTATAAAATGTCGCATAATTAGTACTTAATTGACGTTGTTTTCTTTTTAATATATTTACAAACAAAAAACAATCGACTAATTTAAACGGAATACTAAATCATAAAATTTGATTAACGTGTAATTTGTTGAAAAATAAAAGAGCCAATATTTACAGACCCTAACACTTAAAGCGCGGAGGTTGAATCAAATAACAATCCACGGTCCCTATAAATGGCAGATACAATATCTTCTCTATAAAAATTATTTTGCAGGAGAGAATTGAAATAGAAAATATTATTTGAAGACTATTAATTCATATTTCTGTAAGAAAAAATAAAATATTCGTGATAATCAACTAGGATATTGGGTGATTATTTGATAATCTCAAATTATTAGTATAATTAAAATGTGATTCCACTGAAAAAAAAAATCGAAGTTCATGACAACCTCATCTCGAAGTTGGCAGTTGATTATTCATGCAAAGAAAAATTATTTTCAAACAATTTCACTGTGATTGTGACAACTACACGATAACATTTTCCTAACAACAGAGTGAGGTTTATTTAAAATATAAAGTGTTATATCCAATATAACAGTAGTTGAATAAAGATAATTACTATTTCCCTGAAAAATTTTTCTTTGGCCTTATATCATGAATTTTTCATTTTAAAGTTTAAGTATTTGAGATTAATTGAACTAAATTTTATTTTCACATAAATATTTCGTGTGATTGTCTCAACTTCATCGATTTGTAATTGTAGAGTTGTTGAAGCAATTTCGTAGTTTGATTTGATTCGTCATATGTGACCGCAAGGTGCGGTTGAGACAATTGCATTTCGATCGGAAATAGGACATGTTTTTTTCAGTGTGGGCGAAACGAATGATGTCATTACAATTCAGAGAATTTCATTGGGTTAGATTGAAATAAACATAAAGCAAAAAATTTTCACTATAATAATCAACATACTATATTGAATTAGTAGGATTTTGCTATACAAATAAAAAACTGTTTAATCAGTTTATTTACTTTGTCAATCAAAGGAAATTAGTTGTTGTTATTTTTGAAGAATTTTGAGTAAAAGCTTTCGTGAACTACCATTTCCCTTTGAATTTCACTCAGGTTGCGGCACCCGGCTAAAGCCATGGTATTATCAAATTCCTTTTGGATTATTTCAATAACTTTTTCAACTCCAGCTTGTCCATCAACTGCCAAACCCCAAAGTGGTGGACGACCAAAAAATGCCATTGAGGCTCCTAATGCCAACGCCTTAAAAACATCGGTCCCTTGTCTTACTCCACCGTCAATAATTATTGGAACAACACCTCCAACAGCATCAGCGATTTCGGGCAACGCTTCAATTGTTGCTGGCGTACCATTTAATTGACGTCCACCATGATTTGAAACAATAATTCCTTTTGCTCCATATTTAACCGACGAAATTGCATCTTCTTTTGTTAAAATGCCCTTAACCAAAATGGGTAGTTTTGCATAGTCGACCAACCATTCCAAACCATTCCAATCCAACGATAAATCCAACACATCAAAAAAATCAAATTGTTTATTTTTGAAATTTGCTCTATAACTTAATGGTTTCTCAAAGCCGTATTTCGCTTGATATCTCTTCTTTCCTTTGATTTGTGAGTCGACTGTCAAAACAATCGCCTTAAACCCAGCTGCTCTTGCTCGATCAACTAGGTTTTTCGTTATTTCGCGATCCTTAAACATATTCAATTTTATTTTTATTTAGCGTATGGTTTTTTTTGTGACACATTAAA
Organism: Diogma glabrata; assembly: GCA_963693315.1. Taxonomy (NCBI): domain Eukaryota; kingdom Metazoa; phylum Arthropoda; class Insecta; order Diptera; family Cylindrotomidae; genus Diogma; species Diogma glabrata. The sequence continues at coordinate 28,345,503 of OY856187.1, read as the reverse complement.
AAAATTAAACTTAAAAATAGGTAGACTCTTCTGTGAAATCTACCTAAAACAATGCATGGATACACATTAAATGAACTTACAATCGATTTGATTGCGTGTCTTTTAAGTAAATTAAAAAGTAAAATATTTGAACATTGGGCAGTACATTTGAACATTAGATGTTTACATCGAGCGAGTCTATCCATGCTACTACATCGGGAGTTGCCAAATGGATGTCTGAGATGTTGCCATTGTAACGTCGAATTGGACACACAGTTGTAATGTGTTTTATAGTTTGTTGTGGAGCGCCGCAGTCACACTCAGGGGACTCTGAAATGCCCCACTTGTAGAAAGAATCAGCACAACGTCCATGATTCGTTCTTATTCGGTTTAATGTAGTCCAGGTATGACGTGGCAAATCGAAACCAGGTTGGGTAGAAGTCGGGTTAGTAATAGAAAGGCCAGTTGTGTTGTAATGTTGCCAGGAGGTGTCCCAGGCATCCAAGATATTAAAATCAGTTGCCAGCAGGTTGCTGGCAGTTTTATGTGGAGGCTTTCTTGACTTCAATCGACAACGAGTGTGGTCACCGTAATATTCGTGCAAGGGTAACGTGGTGTTGTTGGTTACCTTTTTATGTTCACGCATGAGAGCATGCGAGCGTCTGAGTGCAGGTGGAGCGATATTGCTTAACACAGGGAGCCAAGGTAAAGGGGTGGATCTGATAGTACCACTTATAGTACGCATCGTAGCATGCAGCTGGCAGTCAACTTTTTGAGTATGTGTGCTATTCAACCAGACTGGTGCGCCATACTCAGCCACTGAGTAAACCAGACTTAGAGCAGTTGTTCGGAGGGTAGCTGGAGTAGCACCCCATGTAGAGCCTGCCAGTTTGTGCAATATATTGTTTCTCGTTTTAAGTTTTTGTGACGTATTTTCTAGGTGGAGTTTAAAAGAAAGAGTTCTATCGAGAGTAATGCCCAGGTACTTTGGCTGTTGATTGTATTTAATGACAGTGCCGTTAAATAACACTGATAGTTCGTGTTTTGCCAGTTTGACACATATGTTTTGCCAGTTTGACACATTTTCAATTGAAACCATTTAACACATTCTGGTGCTGCCGCAGCAACTTCTTCTATAGATGATGTTGCAAGTGTACTCAACGTGTACACTATGCCAGCTTTTTCGGCTGCACGAACATTAGCCAGTTCACCATCTGGATGTGCCCACTTTTGCAATGCAGTTGGACATATTCCAATCGGTAATTTTAAATGATCCTCAAATATATCTATTTCATAGTCACGGGTTGAAACGTCTCGAAGAATTCTTGGGCGAATTCGAAGTCTGAAATGTTCAATTGATTTTAAAATAATTATTATAAATCTAATTTTGTATGCATACTTTTGATAACTCGAACGATTTAATCTTAATGTAAATTCATCATCAGCACCAGTTGAATAATACGATATCACATTTGGTTGCAATCTTTCTTTTGCTGCTTCCTCAAAGTCATCAAGACTTACAAGTACTTTACCTGCTGTAGGGTCCATTTTTGTTACTTCGATTGCAATTTTTTTTATTTAAATTAAGTTAATATTGACATACTACTTTGTACAAGATAAGTTTTAATATCGTGTAGATAGCTTAAGTTGTATACTTTTCACTAGCACAGATATAATAGCACTAAATTTAAAAACTAGTAACAGAAATAGTTATTCAGTTTATTTATTATCTATAGTGTAGTGTAGTCTTTTGTATTGTGTTTCTTATCTATAGTTTGAAAATATTCTATAACCGCATTAATTTGTTAAGACTAGGTGGGTCCGGCGTGCTTCGCTACGCTTATAAATAAAGTTTTTGCGTAGACATTTTGTTGACGTAGAAGCAATGATTTCAAAAAGTGATAATGAGAAATGCTAGCATATAATTTTTAATTTTTCTTTTTAAATATATGAATGAAAAATATAATCAGAACTCTAGCTGATCAGTTCGGATATATGACAAATTAGCGATCAAATAAGTTAGAGATTAAATAAGCTTACTTGAAAACTTATTTTATCGCTAATTTGTCATATATCCGAACTGATCAGCTAGAGTTCTGATTATTTTTCATTCATATATTTAAAAAGAAAAATGAAAAATTATATGGTAGCATTTCTCAATACCACTTTTTGAAATCATTGCTCCTACGTCAACAAAATGTCTACGCAAAAACTTTATTTATAAGCGTAGCGAGGCACGCCGGGCCCTCCTAGTATAAAAAAATAAAATAAAGTTTTAAGTTTTGAATTTCATTTCGTTTTTGTATGTATGTAAACTTATAATGCATATGTATAAAAAAAGTTTTTCGTATATAATAACTTTTTTATTTATAATCCGAAAAATCCCAAAAATCTTTAAAACTTAAGTTACAGTAATATCAGTTAGCAGTGAAAATTTGAAATGAATCAAAATTCGAATAAAAAAGCCTTAGGCTCCAGAAAGTTTTTTTTAAACGTATTAATATATAAGATAATAAAAAAAACAAAGAAAAATAATATAAACTCACATACCATTATCACGTCAAATCAATTCTATATTCATCTGACAAATTTAACAAACACATGAATTTTAAAATATGTATAAGGAAATATTTTATTCAAACATATTAGACTTTTAAATTTATATGTTTGGCATGACAAAAACGACAACTCATATCCAAAGCACCACAAACATACGAATCAAAGTTACCTGGAATGACATTCAAAGCACACTTGAGCGAATCTCTCAAAATTATTAAGGGAATTTCTATTTCATCATTCACCACATTCAATTCTAAATCATCATTCATTACTTCATTCACAACATTCATTCACAACATTACCATTTATTTCATCTATCATAAAAAAAACAAACAACTCTAACTCTTCGAATACGATAAACTTTAAGAATTAAATTTCATTTCGTTTTTGTATGTATGTAAACTTATTATGCATATGTATATAAAAAGTTTTTCGTATATAATAACTTTTTTATTTATGATCCGAAAAATCCCAAAAATCTTTAAAACCTAAGTTACAGTAATATCAATTAGCACTGAAAATTTGAAATTAATTAAGATTTTATTCTCTTACATTCACAAACAATATGTATTAAAAATTCTAACAATCAAACTTACGATCTCAAATTATCATATCAATAATCAATTTTTTATCCTCTTTCATTCACAAACAATATATATCTAACTAAATATTCAACGTATTAATATATAAGATAAAACAACAAAGAAAAATAACGTCCATACCCTCCTAGATCAATGCGTAAACTGAAAAGAAAATATAAAATACTATAAACAAAGAAAAGATTTGGACGATTCCATTTGATCCATTTGATTTGAGGTGTAATGGGAGGTTTATCAGGTAGACCGTGAAGGTCTACCATTTGGTCTTGCACGCCAAAAACCCTGCCGCTAGCTCGTAGAGCGAAGGTTCTAGACCAACCTCTTTACAAGAAATTTAAAACTAAAAGAAAACAATCGAAGCGTGCCTTAAACATCACCCAGGTTCTCCAGAAGGGAGAACTGCCAGGTCACAACCCTCCCCAAACTATATAACCTAGCCCATCATTGTAATATTAAACCGGTTAGGTAAAGTTATAAACAGGTAAAATAAAAATAAGTAATTACTTCCCTGCCCAAGCGATGATCCGCTGAGTATTCCATGCGATAACAATTAGGTGATTTCCGTTTTTTTTGAAAGTATTATTGATGTTTCTGAGTCCTCAGTTAACTGCAATGCACACTCATCTTTTGAGTTATCAAGAATATTTGGTTTTCCGACATTAAAATTTCAATTTTGTTTAACACCCACAATTTGAATTTGGTTGCAAGTAATGTGACCCACTCGTAATGAAACAACACATATTTTGGCTTTTATTCGTATTGCTTTAATTAAACCATCATGGTGCACATTAGTCATACATATTATTGTTACGTTGACACTTAATTTTAGTCATAAATTTAGTATAAACTAAAATTTTCTTTTAAATTATTATAACAAAATTAAATCGACAAATTTTATGAAACATTTTAGAAACTTGTAACACTTAATTTTTGTGTTCTTTCAAATTGACTAATCACTAGTCATTTTAACCATTGCTTATCACTTTAATTATTTTAATTAATATTTAGTTTAGTTATATCTAATTATTTTATTAAAACCGACCCTTACGGTCCAACACATAATTCATCTCCTCTAATTCATCAAGCTACCGATCCATTCACTACTTCAAAACTACTCAAAAAAAAACTGATTAATTTTACACTTCACTTACTTTTCACTGCCAACCACCAACTCCCTTTCTTCTAAGATTTACTTTAATCTTATTTGTTTTATTTTTTTCCGAGGCTCACTGGGATCGACCTTACGGTCCCATCGTCTCCTCAACAAAAAAAAACTTTCCTTCTCTTCTTCATCTTTCTCTTCAAAACATTCCATTCAAAAAAAATTAAGGGCCAGTAAAAGATCACCACAACCAAGAAACATATGTTTGTTATCAGAATTTTGAACTTTCCAGTCATCCCTCGCACATTAATTTTCCGATGATGTTGATAAAAGTTTATGGAGTTTAAAATTTCATAAAATAAACAATCATACAAAGTATTTGTGAGAAAAATAGTGTTAATTTCATATGTAACAAAATATGTCGAACCGTCAAAGTGCTTACTGAGCAAATTGAATTAGTATGAGGGGTGATACTTGTGTCCACTCGGGGTGAATAAAAAGTTCGTGCAAACAGGTGAGCGGAATGATGTGGATGTTCACACCATTACAGGGCAGGACGAAAGGAGAAGATCAGTCGACTACTTTCGTACTGAGAGAAAGTTCAGAAACAGGCTCGAACCCAAACCTAGAGATAGTCTCATGCTCTACCGACTGAGTTAGCCGGACTTACAGACAAAAACAATTAAGAGATGATTCCTGGTACGGAATGGATGAACAATGACAGCCGAAAGGAAAAATGTTGAAACCTTCGATTCGTGCAAAATTACAAGTCGATTCCAGCCTAAGATGGAGCATAACATATAAAAATTTGGTGTCCTGCGCGGATAGGATGATAAAAGACACAAAAAAAGTACTAAAGCTAAATAGTTAAAGTCGATTCCCGCGTGGAATGGAGTATAACAGACAACGATTTGATGTCCTGTGCATATCTGAGGATAGTAGATACTAAGAAAAGTACTTGAGCTAAATAGTTTAAAAGTCGATTCCCACGTGGAATGGAGTATAACAGACAAGGATTTGATGTCCTGTGCATATCTGAGGATAGTAGATACTAAGAAAAGTACTAGAGCTAAATAGTTTAAAAGTCGATTCCCACGTGGAATGGATGATAACTGAAAATCGAAAAGGGACAAAAGGTCAACAAATTATAGTCGTGCAAAAGCACAAGTGTTTTATTTAATTTTTTTTTCTAAACAATAATCAAAAGTTAACGAGCCTCAATTTTAGGTGGTTTCCTATACGGAAAGCACATAAATCAGTAAGCAAAAATAAGTTTGAATAAAAAGAAAGACATAAGCAGCAAAAAGGACATATATTAAAGGCACTTATAAACAAAGTTTGAGAAGAAACGAGAATGTTTTACCAAGACCAAAATGGAAAACCACAAATACTATACTAAACAAAAAGGTAATGGGAGAGTGTTTCGGTATAATAGAAAGTTGACCAGAGGACAGCAGTGGTCTAACTATGGCTCCGAAAGCCAAGGGCTAGCATTTTCCTGCCGACTGTTCCCTGGCAAGCAAAAAAAACGCCACCGAAACACCCTGTGTGGAGAGTAAAGAGGTTGGTTTTAAGGATGGAGACCGTCAGTCACAGCAGCCCGAACGACAGGCGATTCATTTCCCTGTTATCGTCCACTGGTCTACGCTCTTCCTACCTTCCAACAGGTTACGCTCTAACAAACAAAATTTTTGAAGACCATGGCAGTTAGACTAATTGAGCGTAACAATTGGTGGTCATGACCTCATTGAGAACCCGTGAGTGTCGTAAAATAATTATGGTGGGATGACCTAGATGGTAAACCATCAGGGGTGAACAAGGTCCGGGCCATATCAAATCACCACTCACGACCCTCTCGCAGCAGCCATTTCCCACCCAACTAAGGTACGCGGGATCGTAAACCCCGTTAGGAATACGTCTGAAGGACCTTTCCTACCTTTGCGGTTATAAGCTAAACAAAAAAACTAAAACTTAAATGTTGTCTGTGCGTCAAGGACTTACGAGTTCAGCCTTTCACACCCAGAACAACAACTATACAACCACAAAACTAGAACTAAACGTCAACGAATTGTCTGCGCGTCAGGACTTACAACATGTTGCCTTTCGCCCACAGAACAAAACTTATCCCAAAAAAAAATACCTCAAAATTAAACCTAACAAAGTTATCTGCGCGTCAGGACTTATAAAAATTGCCTTTCGCCCACAGAACAAAACTGAATAACTAAAACAACCTCAAACACAAATGTTGTCTGCGCGTTAGGACTTACAAGATTTCTTGCCCTCCGCCCACAGAACAACCTCAGACAAAATCAACCTCACACATACACAAATGTTGTCTGCGCGTCAGGGCTTACAAGACTTACTCTTGCCTTTCGCCCACAGAACAACGAACAGCTACAAAAAATTCATACAAAAAAATTAAAATCTTACACCTAAATAATTAAAAAAATTAAAACCAAAATACAAAAAAAAATTTCAAATGCAAACCAAATATCACAATTTCAAAAAACATCTTCCAAAGGAACAAAAACAATAAGACTTAAAGAATTGGTATACATGACCACTGGACACAAGCTGGGTCATGTACAGACCGACCGTACACATTACAGAGAAATTACAGTAAAAAGCCATAATGACTAAGAATGTGTCAGGCAAAAACAGATTGAAAGTCTAACCAAAAAAATATTAAAATTTGGTACGAAAACCAATTTGACCTCGCCAAACATTAATGAATTTAATGTCACACATTGACAAACAACACAAGGGTAAACAACAATGTGAAAATTTGAGAAAACCCAAACAAAAATTCAGAAAAAATCGAGAAAAAAAATTACCAAAATTTCGATAGCATAACAGTAGAATTTATGCGCTCAAAAAAAAATTGAGACTTCAAAAATAAAAAAAATAAAAACACATCAGCGTAATTCAAAATTTATAACCGAATTTCAAAACAAATAACGTCTAAAAATTCAATAATCTAAATAAACAAAATTCAAAAAACCAATAAAACAAAGTTGAGTTGGGGGTTGGAAGCTGGATGCAGCAGCTGGAGTTCGGCAGTGGTTGGGCTGTTGCTTTCTATCACAAATTTTAAAACTTAGAAAAAACTAAAATAAAAAAAAATTCGAAAAATTCTAAGTAAAGAAATTAACAAATTCCAAAACAAATAAAATTAAATTGAAAATCCAAAAAAAAAATCAAAACAATTGAAAAACTGAATAAAATTCTGAGATTCTAAAAAAAATTTACTAAAATAAACTTACTCTAACTTCTATAATGAAAGACGGTTGGAGTTGGCGTTGGTGGAGTTGAAGTTGCTGATTGAACTGGTACTATTAATTTAAAAAATATTAAGAAACTCAAAATAAATTTTAAAACAATTTAAAAAAATTCAAAAATTATTCAAACTAAATTGAAAAGTGCCATAAAAAATTTTCTACATTTCAAACAAAAATTTAAATTTCACAAAATATAAAATTTTTAAACAAAATTAACAAAGTGTCAGAAAATTATTAAAATTTTAAAACGTGAATAACAAAACTTTCTTAAAAAAATTAACAACCCAAAAATACTAAATAAGTTTACTAAATATTAAAATTTACTAAATACTAAAATATTTTCAAAAAAAAATATCCAAATATCCAAATATCCTAATTTTATATTAATCTAAAATATTTAGTTAAACAAAAAATTTTTTTTTTTAAAATTCCAAAAATTTTACAAAAGTTTTCAAAAAAAAAATGATTAAAAATATTCCAAGTTAAATAAATTAAAAAATACATCAAAATTAGAAAATTACAAAAAAATTTATAAATTTCAAAAATTAAATACGATCAAAATTAAATTTTCAAAAAAAATTTCCAAAATCTAACAATATTACAAATATTCAAAACCACAATATTTTCATAAAACCTCAATTCAAAAAAAAATCTAAAACAAATATTTCACAAAAATTTTCTAAGGTATTAATAAAAATTTTCCAACAGACAATATTTCGAAAAAATATAAAATTACACAAAACAACTAAAAAATTAAAACTCAAAACTTACTAAAATTACAAACATAACTATAAAAATTTTCAACTAAAAATATAACAAAAATTTTCAAAAAAAAATTGAAAATTAACTAAAATTATACAGATTTTCAAAATTATTTACAAATAAATCAAAAGTTCTATAAAAATTCAATAAAACTCAAAAACTCTAAAAACATGAACAATTCAAATTTTCGAAAGAATTGAACATTAGAGTTTATAATTTAAACACAATTCCAAAATCATCATTAAAATTTAACCACTTAATATAAAATTTAAAAAAAATTAATATGTCAATAATTTCTAAATATTCTGGAAATTAAAATTATCAAAAATTATCTAAAATTATAAAAATTTTCAAATAATTATCCAAAAAAATATTCAAAATTTCATTTACGATACCCAGAAAAATCATAAAAATTACAAAATCTATTCATAAAACTTACAAAAACTGAAATTAATTATTTAAAATAATAAAACTTAAAATTACGAACATTCCCCAAATTCTAAAATTACTAAAATACTAAAAGTTCAAAAGTTCATTCAAAATGTAAACATAAAAAAAATTATGCTTAATCAAAAATTTTCCAAAATCCTATAACAAACTTATTAACAAAAAATTTTCTCAAAGTTCAAAATTTTCAAATTGAAATTTTTATTTTTGAAATTTGCTCTATAACTTAATGGTTTCTCAAAGCCGTATTTCGCTTGATATCTCTTCTTTCCTTTGATTTGTGAGTCGACTGTCAAAACAATCGCCTTAAACCCAGCTGCTCTTGCTCGATCAACTAGGTTTTTCGTTATTTCGCGATCCTTAAACATATTCAATTTTATTTTTATTTAGCGTATGGTTTTTTTTGTGACACATTAAAAAAATTAAACTTAAAAATAGGTAGACTCTTCTGTGAAATCTACCTAAAACAATACATGGATACACATTAAATGAACTTACAATCGATTTGATTGCGTGTCTTTTAAGTAAATTAAAAAGTAAAATATTTGAACATTGGGCAGTACATTTGAACATTAGATGTTTACATCGAGCGAGTCTATCCATGCTACTACATCGGGAGTTGCCAAATGGATGTCTGAGATGTTGCCATTGTAACGTCGAATTGGACACACAGTTGTAATGTGTTTTATAGTTTGTTGTGGAGCGCCGCAGTCACACTCAGGGGACTCTGAAATGCCCCACTTGTAGAAAGAATCAGCACAACGTCCATGATTCGTTCTTATTCGGTTTAATGTAGTCCAGGTATGACGTGGCAAATCGAAACCAGGTTGGGTAGAAGTCGGGTTAGTAATAGAAAGGCCAGTTGTGTTGTAATGTTGCCAGGAGGTGTCCCAGGCATCCAAGATATTAAAATCAGTTGCCAGCAGGTTGCTGGCAGTTTTATGTGGAGGCTTTCTTGACTTCAATCGACAACGAGTGTGGTCACCGTAATATTCGTGCAAGGGTAACGTGGTGTTGTTGGTTACCTTTTTATGTTCACGCATGAGAGCATGCGAGCGTCTGAGTGCAGGTGGAGCGATATTGCTTAACACAGGGAGCCAAGGTAAAGGGGTGGATCTGATAGTACCACTTATAGTACGCATCGTAGCATGCAGCTGGCAGTCAACTTTTTGAGTATGTGTGCTATTCAACCAGACTGGTGCGCCATACTCAGCCACTGAGTAAACCAGACTTAGAGCAGTTGTTCGGAGGGTAGCTGGAGTAGCACCCCATGTAGAGCCTGCCAGTTTGTGCAATATATTGTTTCTCGTTTTAAGTTTTTGTGACGTATTTTCTAGGTGGAGTTTAAAAGAAAGAGTTCTATCGAGAGTAATGCCCAGGTACTTTGGCTGTTGATTGTATTTAATGACAGTGCCGTTAAATAACACTGATAGTTCGTGTTTTGCCAGTTTGACACATATGTTTTGCCAGTTTGACACATTTTCAATTGAAACCATTTAACACATTCTGGTGCTGCCGCAGCAACTTCTTCTATAGATGATGTTGCAAGTGTACTCAACGTGTACACTATGCCAGCTTTTTCGGCTGCACGAACATTAGCCAGTTCACCATCTGGATGTGCCCACTTTTGCAATGCAGTTGGACATATTCCAATCGGTAATTTTAAATGATCCTCAAATATATCTATTTCATAGTCACGGGTTGAAACGTCTCGAAGAATTCTTGGGCGAATTCGAAGTCTGAAATGTTCAATTGATTTTAAAATAATTATTATAAATCTAATTTTGTATGCATACTTTTGATAACTCGAACGATTTAATCTTAATGTAAATTCATCATCAGCACCAGTTGAATAATACGATATCACATTTGGTTGCAATCTTTCTTTTGCTGCTTCCTCAAAGTCATCAAGACTTACAAGTACTTTACCTGCTGTAGGGTCCATTTTTGTTACTTCGATTGCAATTTTTTTTATTTAAATTAAGTTAATATTGACATACTACTTTGTACAAGATAAGTTTTAATATCGTGTAGATAGCTTAAGTTGTATACTTTTCACTAGCACAGATATAATAGCACTAAATTTAAAAACTAGTAACAGAAATAGTTATTCAGTTTATTTATTATCTATAGTGTAGTGTAGTCTTTTGTATTGTGTTTCTTATCTATAGTTTGAAAATATTCTATAACCGCATTAATTTGTTAAGACTAGGTGGGTCCGGCGTGCTTCGCTACGCTTATAAATAAAGTTTTTGCGTAGACATTTTGTTGACGTAGAAGCAATGATTTCAAAAAGTGATAATGAGAAATGCTAGCATATAATTTTTAATTTTTCTTTTTAAATATATGAATGAAAAATATAATCAGAACTCTAGCTGATCAGTTCGGATATATGACAAATTAGCGATCAAATAAGTTAGAGATTAAATAAGCTTACTTGAAAACTTATTTTATCGCTAATTTGTCATATATCCGAACTGATCAGCTAGAGTTCTGATTATTTTTCATTCATATATTTAAAAAGAAAAATGAAAAATTATATGGTAGCATTTCTCAATACCACTTTTTGAAATCATTGCTCCTACGTCAACAAAATGTCTACGCAAAAACTTTATTTATAAGCGTAGCGAGGCACGCCGGGCCCTCCTAGTATAAAAAAATAAAATAAAGTTTTAAGTTTTGAATTTCATTTCGTTTTTGTATGTATGTAAACTTATAATGCATATGTATAAAAAAAGTTTTTCGTATATAATAACTTTTTTATTTATAATCCGAAAAATCCCAAAAATCTTTAAAACTTAAGTTACAGTAATATCAGTTAGCAGTGAAAATTTGAAATGAATCAAAATTCGAATAAAAAAGCCTTAGGCTCCAGAAAGTTTTTTTTAAACGTATTAATATATAAGATAATAAAAAAAACAAAGAAAAATAATATAAACTCACATACCATTATCACGTCAAATCAATTCTATATTCATCTGACAAATTTAACAAACACATGAATTTTAAAATATGTATAAGGAAATATTTTATTCAAACATATTAGACTTTTAAATTTATATGTTTGGCATGACAAAAACGACAACTCATATCCAAAGCACCACAAACATACGAATCAAAGTTACCTGGAATGACATTCAAAGCACACTTGAGCGAATCTCTCAAAATTATTAAGGGAATTTCTATTTCATCATTCACCACATTCAATTCTAAATCATCATTCATTACTTCATTCACAACATTCATTCACAACATTACCATTTATTTCATCTATCATAAAAAAAACAAACAACTCTAACTCTTCGAATACGATAAACTTTAAGAATTAAATTTCATTTCGTTTTTGTATGTATGTAAACTTATTATGCATATGTATATAAAAAGTTTTTCGTATATAATAACTTTTTTATTTATGATCCGAAAAATCCCAAAAATCTTTAAAACCTAAGTTACAGTAATATCAATTAGCACTGAAAATTTGAAATTAATTAAGATTTTATTCTCTTACATTCACAAACAATATGTATTAAAAATTCTAACAATCAAACTTACGATCTCAAATTATCATATCAATAATCAATTTTTTATCCTCTTTCATTCACAAACAATATATATCTAACTAAATATTCAACGTATTAATATATAAGATAAAACAACAAAGAAAAATAACGTCCATACCCTCCTAGATCAATGCGTAAACTGAAAAGAAAATATAAAATACTATAAACAAAGAAAAGATTTGGACGATTCCATTTGATCCATTTGATTTGAGGTGTAATGGGAGGTTTATCAGGTAGACCGTGAAGGTCTACCATTTGGTCTTGCACGCCAAAAACCCTGCCGCTAGCTCGTAGAGCGAAGGTTCTAGACCAACCTCTTTACAAGAAATTTAAAACTAAAAGAAAACAATCGAAGCGTGCCTTAAACATCACCCAGGTTCTCCAGAAGGGAGAACTGCCAGGTCACAACCCTCCCCAAACTATATAACCTAGCCCATCATTGTAATATTAAACCGGTTAGGTAAAGTTATAAACAGGTAAAATAAAAATAAGTAATTACTTCCCTGCCCAAGCGATGATCCGCTGAGTATTCCATGCGATAACAATTAGGTGATTTCCGTTTTTTTTGAAAGTATTATTGATGTTTCTGAGTCCTCAGTTAACTGCAATGCACACTCATCTTTTGAGTTATCAAGAATATTTGGTTTTCCGACATTAAAATTTCAATTTTGTTTAACACCCACAATTTGAATTTGGTTGCAAGTAATGTGACCCACTCGTAATGAAACAACACATATTTTGGCTTTTATTCGTATTGCTTTAATTAAACCATCATGGTGCACATTAGTCATACATATTATTGTTACGTTGACACTTAATTTTAGTCATAAATTTAGTATAAACTAAAATTTTCTTTTAAATTATTATAACAAAATTAAATCGACAAATTTTATGAAACATTTTAGAAACTTGTAACACTTAATTTTTGTGTTCTTTCAAATTGACTAATCACTAGTCATTTTAACCATTGCTTATCACTTTAATTATTTTAATTAATATTTAGTTTAGTTATATCTAATTATTTTATTAAAACCGACCCTTACGGTCCAACACATAATTCATCTCCTCTAATTCATCAAGCTACCGATCCATTCACTACTTCAAAACTACTCAAAAAAAAACTGATTAATTTTACACTTCACTTACTTTTCACTGCCAACCACCAACTCCCTTTCTTCTAAGATTTACTTTAATCTTATTTGTTTTATTTTTTTCCGAGGCTCACTGGGATCGACCTTACGGTCCCATCGTCTCCTCAACAAAAAAAAACTTTCCTTCTCTTCTTCATCTTTCTCTTCAAAACATTCCATTCAAAAAAAATTAAGGGCCAGTAAAAGATCACCACAACCAAGAAACATATGTTTGTTATCAGAATTTTGAACTTTCCAGTCATCCCTCGCACATTAATTTTCCGATGATGTTGATAAAAGTTTATGGAGTTTAAAATTTCATAAAATAAACAATCATACAAAGTATTTGTGAGAAAAATAGTGTTAATTTCATATGTAACAAAATATGTCGAACCGTCAAAGTGCTTACTGAGCAAATTGAATTAGTATGAGGGGTGATACTTGTGTCCACTCGGGGTGAATAAAAAGTTCGTGCAAACAGGTGAGCGGAATGATGTGGATGTTCACACCATTACAGGGCAGGACGAAAGGAGAAGATCAGTCGACTACTTTCGTACTGAGAGAAAGTTCAGAAACAGGCTCGAACCCAAACCTAGAGATAGTCTCATGCTCTACCGACTGAGTTAGCCGGACTTACAGACAAAAACAATTAAGAGATGATTCCTGGTACGGAATGGATGAACAATGACAGCCGAAAGGAAAAATGTTGAAACCTTCGATTCGTGCAAAATTACAAGTCGATTCCAGCCTAAGATGGAGCATAACATATAAAAATTTGGTGTCCTGCGCGGATAGGATGATAAAAGACACAAAAAAAGTACTAAAGCTAAATAGTTAAAGTCGATTCCCGCGTGGAATGGAGTATAACAGACAACGATTTGATGTCCTGTGCATATCTGAGGATAGTAGATACTAAGAAAAGTACTTGAGCTAAATAGTTTAAAAGTCGATTCCCACGTGGAATGGAGTATAACAGACAAGGATTTGATGTCCTGTGCATATCTGAGGATAGTAGATACTAAGAAAAGTACTAGAGCTAAATAGTTTAAAAGTCGATTCCCACGTGGAATGGATGATAACTGAAAATCGAAAAGGGACAAAAGGTCAACAAATTATAGTCGTGCAAAAGCACAAGTGTTTTATTTAATTTTTTTTTCTAAACAATAATCAAAAGTTAACGAGCCTCAATTTTAGGTGGTTTCCTATACGGAAAGCACATAAATCAGTAAGCAAAAATAAGTTTGAATAAAAAGAAAGACATAAGCAGCAAAAAGGACATATATTAAAGGCACTTATAAACAAAGTTTGAGAAGAAACGAGAATGTTTTACCAAGACCAAAATGGAAAACCACAAATACTATACTAAACAAAAAGGTAATGGGAGAGTGTTTCGGTATAATAGAAAGTTGACCAGAGGACAGCAGTGGTCTAACTATGGCTCCGAAAGCCAAGGGCTAGCATTTTCCTGCCGACTGTTCCCTGGCAAGCAAAAAAAACGCCACCGAAACACCCTGTGTGGAGAGTAAAGAGGTTGGTTTTAAGGATGGAGACCGTCAGTCACAGCAGCCCGAACGACAGGCGATTCATTTCCCTGTTATCGTCCACTGGTCTACGCTCTTCCTACCTTCCAACAGGTTACGCTCTAACAAACAAAATTTTTGAAGACCATGGCAGTTAGACTAATTGAGCGTAACAATTGGTGGTCATGACCTCATTGAGAACCCGTGAGTGTCGTAAAATAATTATGGTGGGATGACCTAGATGGTAAACCATCAGGGGTGAACAAGGTCCGGGCCATATCAAATCACCACTCACGACCCTCTCGCAGCAGCCATTTCCCACCCAACTAAGGTACGCGGGATCGTAAACCCCGTTAGGAATACGTCTGAAGGACCTTTCCTACCTTTGCGGTTATAAGCTAAACAAAAAAACTAAAACTTAAATGTTGTCTGTGCGTCAAGGACTTACGAGTTCAGCCTTTCACACCCAGAACAACAACTATACAACCACAAAACTAGAACTAAACGTCAACGAATTGTCTGCGCGTCAGGACTTACAACATGTTGCCTTTCGCCCACAGAACAAAACTTATCCCAAAAAAAAATACCTCAAAATTAAACCTAACAAAGTTATCTGCGCGTCAGGACTTATAAAAATTGCCTTTCGCCCACAGAACAAAACTGAATAACTAAAACAACCTCAAACACAAATGTTGTCTGCGCGTTAGGACTTACAAGATTTCTTGCCCTCCGCCCACAGAACAACCTCAGACAAAATCAACCTCACACATACACAAATGTTGTCTGCGCGTCAGGGCTTACAAGACTTACTCTTGCCTTTCGCCCACAGAACAACGAACAGCTACAAAAAATTCATACAAAAAAATTAAAATCTTACACCTAAATAATTAAAAAAATTAAAACCAAAATACAAAAAAAAATTTCAAATGCAAACCAAATATCACAATTTCAAAAAATATCTTCCAAAGGAACAAAAACAATAAGACTTAAAGAATTGGTATACATGACCACTGGACACAAGCTGGGTCATGTACAGACCGACCGTACACATTACAGAGAAATTACAGTAAAAAGCCATAATGACTAAGAATGTGTCAGGCAAAAACAGATTGAAAGTCTAACCAAAAAAATATTAAAATTTGGTACGAAAACCAATTTGACCTCGCCAAACATTAATGAATTTAATGTCACACATTGACAAACAACACAAGGGTAAACAACAATGTGAAAATTTGAGAAAACCCAAACAAAAATTCAGAAAAAATCGAGAAAAAAAATTACCAAAATTTCGATAGCATAACAGTAGAATTTATGCGCTCAAAAAAAAATTGAGACTTCAAAAATAAAAAAAATAAAAACACATCAGCGTAATTCAAAATTTATAACCGAATTTCAAAACAAATAACGTCTAAAAATTCAATAATCTAAATAAACAAAATTCAAAAAACCAATAAAACAAAGTTGAGTTGGGGGTTGGAAGCTGGATGCAGCAGCTGGAGTTCGGCAGTGGTTGGGCTGTTGCTTTCTATCACAAATTTTAAAACTTAGAAAAAACTAAAATAAAAAAAAATTCGAAAAATTCTAAGTAAAGAAATTAACAAATTCCAAAACAAATAAAATTAAATTGAAAATCCAAAAAAAAAATCAAAACAATTGAAAAACTGAATAAAATTCTGAGATTCTAAAAAAAATTTACTAAAATAAACTTACTCTAACTTCTATAATGAAAGACGGTTGGAGTTGGCGTTGGTGGAGTTGAAGTTGCTGATTGAACTGGTACTATTAATTTAAAAAATATTAAGAAACTCAAAATAAATTTTAAAACAATTTAAAAAAATTCAAAAATTATTCAAACTAAATTGAAAAGTGCCATAAAAAATTTTCTACATTTCAAACAAAAATTTAAATTTCACAAAATATAAAATTTTTAAACAAAATTAACAAAGTGTCAGAAAATTATTAAAATTTTAAAACGTGAATAACAAAACTTTCTTAAAAAAATTAACAACCCAAAAATACTAAATAAGTTTACTAAATATTAAAATTTACTAAATACTAAAATATTTTCAAAAAAAAATATCCAAATATCCAAATATCCTAATTTTATATTAATCTAAAATATTTAGTTAAACAAAAAATTTTTTTTTTTAAAATTCCAAAAATTTTACAAAAGTTTTCAAAAAAAAAATGATTAAAAATATTCCAAGTTAAATAAATTAAAAAATACATCAAAATTAGAAAATTACAAAAAAATTTATAAATTTCAAAAATTAAATACGATCAAAATTAAATTTTCAAAAAAAATTTCCAAAATCTAACAATATTACAAATATTCAAAACCACAATATTTTCATAAAACCTCAATTCAAAAAAAATCTAAAACAAATATTTCACAAAAATTTTCTAAGGTATTAATAAAAATTTTCCAACAGACAATATTTCGAAAAAATATAAAATTACACAAAACAACTAAAAAATTAAAACTCAAAACTTACTAAAATTACAAACATAACTATAAAAATTTTCAACTAAAAATATAACAAAAATTTTCAAAAAAAAATTGAAAATTAACTAAAATTATACAGATTTTCAAAATTATTTACAAATAAATCAAAAGTTCTATAAAAATTCAATAAAACTCAAAAACTCTAAAAACATGAACAATTCAAATTTTCGAAAGAATTGAACATTAGAGTTTATAATTTAAACACAATTCCAAAATCATCATTAAAATTTAACCACTTAATATAAAATTTAAAAAAAATTAATATGTCAATAATTTCTAAATATTCTGGAAATTAAAATTATCAAAAATTATCTAAAATTATAAAAATTTTCAAATAATTATCCAAAAAAATATTCAAAATTTCATTTACGATACCCAGAAAAATCATAAAAATTACAAAATCTATTCATAAAACTTACAAAAACTGAAATTAATTATTTAAAATAATAAAACTTAAAATTACGAACATTCCCCAAATTCTAAAATTACTAAAATACTAAAAGTTCAAAAGTTCATTCAAAATGTAAACATAAAAAAAATTATGCTTAATCAAAAATTTTCCAAAATCCTATAACAAACTTATTAACAAAAAATTTTCTCAAAGTTCAAAATTTTCAAATTGAAATCACATTAATCTAAAAAAATCAAAACCAAATTATTAATTACCACTTTTAACTTACTTACACAATATTAATAACTACTTTTTTGATTCAGAAAAATTAAATAACCATAAAAAATATTTAAATTATACAACACTATTCAAACAAATTTAATTTTATGCAATCATAAAATATTCTTCAAAAATTACACAAAAACTAACCAACAACAAAAAGTTTAAAAATTACAAACAAATTAATAACAATTTTCAAAATTCTAAAATTATTCAAAATGCTAAAGTTAACGATTAATCTTAAAAATTTCAAAATCTTAAAATTCTCTAGCATTTGTACTAAAATTCAAAAAAAATTTCTCTAAAATACAATTAAAAGAAAAAATTAAATATGATAAAAAACATCCACAGTTATTTATAAAAATACAAAAATTCCAAGAACATTCAATAAAACACAAAAAATTTATTTGACAAAAACAATTCCAAAAGAAATTAAGGGAAGAGCTGTGACTGACAGATCAACCAGTCCAAAAAAACTAGGTGGTTACAAAAAAAAATTTAATTAAACTAACGGGCTTTGACAGGCTGCTCAGGTGATAACATCTGTCCGAGAAGCAAACATATGAGGTCTAGCTATGGCTCAGAGAGCCAAGGGCTAGCATTTTCCAACATATATGTTTCCCTGTCGTCCCAATACCAACACCCAAACAACCTGAATAATTCACTTAACACAAAAACTATTTAAACAAACTAAATTCACAAATCAAAAAAAATTGTTGTCTCTAGAACAACCCTGTTTGGATCCAAAGACCCAAACATTGTCGCTCTAGAGCCCCACGTTGGGCGCCATCTTGTAATGGGAGGTTTATCAGGTAGACCGGGAAGGTCTACCATTTGGTCTTGCACGCCAAAAACCCTGCCGCTAGCTCGTAGAGCGAAGGTTCTAGACCAACCTCTTTACAAGAAATTTAAAACTAAAAGAAAACAATCGAAGCGTGCCTTAAACATCACCCAGGTTCTCCAGAAGGGAGAACTGCCAGGTCACAACTCTCCCCAAACTATATAACCTAGCCCATCATTGTAATATTAAACCGGTTAGGTAAAGTTATAAACAGGTAAAATAAAAATAAGTAATTACTTCCCTGCCCAAGCGATGATCCGCTGAGTATTCCATGCGATAACAATTAGGTGATTTCCGTTTTTTTTGAAAGTATTATTGATGTTTCTGAGTCCTCAGTTAACTGCAATGCACACTCATCTTTTGAGTTATCAAGAATATTTGGTTTTCCGACATTAAAATTTCAATTTTGTTTAACACCCACAATTTGAATTTGGTTGCAAGTAATGTGACCCACTCGTAATGAAACAACACATATTTTGGCTTTTATTCGTATTGCTTTAATTAAACCATCATGGTGCACATTAGTCATACATATTATTGTTACGTTGACACTTAATTTTAGTCATAAATTTAGTATAAACTAAAATTTTCTTTTAAATTATTATAACAAAATTAAATCGACAAATTTTATGAAACATTTTAGAAACTTGTAACACTTAATTTTTGTGTTCTTTCAAATTGACTAATCACTAGTCATTTTAACCATTGCTTATCACTTTAATTATTTTAATTAATATTTAGTTTAGTTATATCTAATTATTTTATTAAAACCGACCCTTACGGTCCAACACATAATTCATCTCCTCTAATTCATCAAGCTACCGATCCATTCACTACTTCAAAACTACTCAAAAAAAAACTGATTAATTTTACACTTCACTTACTTTTCACTGCCAACCACCAACTCCCTTTCTTCTAAGATTTACTTTAATCTTATTTGTTTTATTTTTTTCCGAGGCTCACTGGGATCGACCTTACGGTCCCATCGTCTCCTCAACAAAAAAAAACTTTCCTTCTCTTCTTCATCTTTCTCTTCAAAACATTCCATTCAAAAAAAATTAAGGGCCAGTAAAAGATCACCACAACCAAGAAACATATGTTTGTTATCAGAATTTTGAACTTTCCAGTCATCCCTCGCACATTAATTTTCCGATGATGTTGATAAAAGTTTATGGAGTTTAAAATTTCATAAAATAAACAATCATACAAAGTATTTGTGAGAAAAATAGTGTTAATTTCATATGTAACAAAATATGTCGAACCGTCAAAGTGCTTACTGAGCAAATTGAATTAGTATGAGGGGTGATACTTGTGTCCACTCGGGGTGAATAAAAAGTTCGTGCAAACAGGTGAGCGGAATGATGTGGATGTTCACACCATTACAGAGGGAGGCAGTTGAATTCAAAAATACATTATAATTATAACTTTTTTATATAACTATAACTATAACTTTTTTATTTATGATCCGGAAAATCCCAGAAATCTATCAGATCTAGGTTACACTAATATCCGTTAGCAGTAAAAATTTGGAATAAGTGAAAATTCGAATAAAAAAGCCCTAGGCTGTACAAAGTATAAAGTTAGCGTATTAATATATAAGATGTTTAAACTTAAGTGGAATGAGTACATAAATTCTTATTTATTTGCTTATATATAGTTATACTTAACGCTAAACATTTATCACACTCTGATTATTATTAATATTATTACACACTTTTATTTAACTTCAGATTTGACAGCTTATTTCTTTATATATTTATTGATATACTGCCGTGCTAAGCACAAAAGTGGTAACTTGTATTTAAAATATGTACTCTGAAAAAAATATGTCCTATTTCCAATCGAAATGCAGTTGTCTCAACCTCACCATGCGGTCAGATATGGCGAATCGAACTACGAAATTGTTTCAACAGCTTTACAATTATAAACCGATGTAGTTGAGACAATCACACGAAATATTTATGTGAAAATAAAATATAGTTCAGTTAATCTCAAATACTTAAATTTTAAAATGAAAAATTCATGCTATAAGACCAATGAAAATTTTTTTCAGGAAAATAGTTATTATTATTTAAATACTTTATACTGTTATATTGGATATAACACTTTATATTTTAAATAAACCTTTTTCTGTTGTCAAGAAAATGTTATCGTGTAGTTGTCCCAATTACGGTGTAGTTGTTTGACAATAATTTTTCTTTGCATGAATAATAAACTGCCAACTTCGCAGTGGCGAAGCTTGCTTCTGAAACTAGGGTAGACATATTCAAAAGTTTTATTAATATGCCAGTAGAAACTAATTATAGTACTTTAAGATGAAAGGACAGAAAGCTAAGATTTTTGGACGTATGTGGAGTTTGCGAGTCGAAGCGCCAACCGAGATTTGCACCCACATTAAGTTTAAAATGACTTACGTCCGTGCATCATATACTATATTTTCTATTCGCCGCAAGCAAAATATTTAAAAGAGATTGTTCAATCTAAATCAAAATTAAAAATTTTAAAAATTTTGAAATAAAAATATTTTGTACAAAAGATAAAGGATATTGTAGAAGAGATTAACAAAAACATTGTTTTAAGTTTTGGGGAGCGATGAATATTAAACATAAAATTCTTTGTAAAAGTACAAACAAACTTTTTCAAAATTCTAAAAATATTCCAAAAATTATAATAAAATACAAAATTTAAACTTTTTCACCATTCCAAAAATTTTCTAAAAGTTATTAAAAAATCAAAAATTCAAACTATTTTCAAAATTCCAAAATAAATGCAAGAATTATAACAAAATCAAAAATTCAAACTTTTCCTAGAACTCTTAAAATATTGCAATAATTATAACAAAATTTAAAATTCAAACTTTTCCCAAAATGCCAAAAATATTGCAAAAATTATAACAAAAGCAAAGATTGAAACTTTTTTCAAAATTCTAAAAATATTCCAAAAATTAATCCGAAATCAAAGATTCAAATTTATTTTCCAGCTGTTCCTGTTACTCAGAAGTCGTGGAATCGAATCTGGAATCACACAAAAAATTGCTCAAGAAACATCTAACTAATAATTACAAATTTTGTCAAAAATGTTTCCCATAATATGTTTCTCAAAAAATTTGGAAACAAAATATATAAACAGAAATAGACATAAACAAAACTGTCTATCCAAGAAGGAACACAAGTTGAAAATTTGTTGTTGTTGCTATTGCTTATTACGGTAATCATAATTTGAAACGTCTACTGTGAGGAAAACATTTGTTTGTTTGGATGAAACTGGGAAACGTTTGTATTAAAGTAATAATATAATATGTTTCTCAAAAAATTTGGAAACAAAATATATAAACAGAAATAGACATAAACAAAACTGTCTATCCAAGAAGGAACAAAAGTTGAAAATTTGTTGTTGTTGCTATTGCTTATTACGGTAGTCATAATTTGAAACGTCTACTGTGAGAAAAACATTTCTGTTTTTTTTTTTTTTTAATCGTACGGTTTATTCAACATCAAAATACATTAAATTTTATTTTTCAGTCCATGTAACCAATCAATAAATTGATCAGATAAACAAAAAGCCTCTTCAAAACATCCATTGAATTTAGTTAAGTTACATTCTTGAGATATGTGATTGACTGTCTGAAATTCTTTACCACATTCACATGATGGACAATCAACCAGACCCCATTTATGTAATGTATAGTTTGATCTACCATAGCCGGTTCTTATACGATTTAATTTCACCCAATCATTTCTTTTTAGTTCAAAACCATTTAATTTCACATTAGGGTTTTGAACAAATGTACCATTTAATGGAAGGTTGTTGTTCCAAGACATCAGCCAGAAATCTTCAGAGTTAAAATTTTGTGAAATAAGTTGTTTAGCAGTGATATACGGTGGTGTTCTACATAAACTTTGATCAGGAGCTTCCAAAAATAAATCAAACAATAAAGAATTGTTAACTTCTGAACTTCTTTGAATGGTATTGAATAACATTTCTTTACGACGAATGTCTGGTGGTGGTATATTTGACAAAACAGGTAACCAATTCAAAGGTGTTGATTTTATAGCACCAGAAATTAATCTCATTGCACGATTCAGTTGAATATTGATTTTTGGTGTATGAGCACTGTTCATCCAGATTGAAGAACAATATTCAGCTGTAGAATATACTAATCCTAAAGCAGCAGTCCTTAAAACATTAGCGTTTGATCCCCAAGTTGTACCAGCAATTTGTTGTAACAAATTATTTCTTGCACTAACTTTTTTGGCTATTGCTTCTAAGTGATTTTTAAAAGTCCAAGAACGATCAAAAATTACACCTAGAATTTTTGGATTATGGTTATGTAAAAGAACAACATTTTCAACTTTAACATATAACTCAGATTTTGCCATTTGATTGTTTAAGTGAAAAGCACTGACTTCAGTTTTACTGGAATTCGGTTTAAGACCCCATTTTTTAAAATAATTCCACATTTTATGTAAATCTTTTTCTATAACTTTTTCACCAAGTTGAAGATCTTTACATTGATAAGCTAAAGTAATATCATCAGCATACTGAAATTTCTGGGAAGTGGTTTTTGGCATGTCATACATGTATAAGTTGAAAAGAATTGGAGCAAGTACTGAGCCTTGAGCCAAACCATTGCTTAAAGTTTTCCATTTGCTTTTAGTTTCTTGCATAAAAACCTGAAACTTTCTATTAGAAAGCATATCATTTAAAAGATTTATCAGTTTAAGACAAGGAATAATTGATGCA
Organism: Diogma glabrata; assembly: GCA_963693315.1. Lineage (NCBI taxonomy): Eukaryota > Metazoa > Arthropoda > Insecta > Diptera > Cylindrotomidae > Diogma > Diogma glabrata. The sequence goes on along the minus strand of OY856187.1, from coordinate 28,321,807 downwards.
AATTTCAACAACAATCCATGACGACTAACTGTGTCATATGCTGATGTAAGATCAACTTGTGCTATACAAGTTTTCAGATGTTTTTGAAAACCTGACTCGACATATGTTGAAAAACCGAGCATTTGTTCGTTACAACCACGATTTTGTCGAAAACCTGCTTGTTCTTTTGGTATCACGACATTGATTTTGTTTTGAACCCTTTGTAGTATAAGTCTTTCCAGTAGCTTGAATGGTACACATAGTAATGAAATTGGGCGATAATGAGATGTGTCGTCTCCTGTTTTTCCAGGCTTTAGAGTAGTAATAATTTTTGACTTTTTGAAAATTGAAGGAACTTTAGATTTTTTTACAACGTCAGTAAAAAAATTTGCTAGCCATCTCTTGGTACTTAGTCCACAATGTTTTATAAATTCAGGATAAATATTATCAACTCCAGCTGCTTTGCCAACTTTCACATGAGATAAAGCATTAACAATTTCACCTAAAGAAAATCTTTTTGAGAAAGCATGTTGTTGTTTTAAAGATCTACGTAAACGTTTGAGCTGAAACTTAACTTTTTTAATAGCTCTTCTGTCCATGTCAGTTTTCGCTGAATTCAATAGTTTTGTTGCAATTTGATTCGGTGTGATGGAAGATGAAGAAACTATTTTTCTTTGTGGATTTGTTCCAAGTTTGCCAACTATAGACCAGGCTTTTCTACTTGAATGTGTAAAATCAAGAGATTCAATTTTTTTTTGCCAAATGTTTTTACGATTATCATTCAGACGATTAATTAACATTGAACCAACTTGCTTATTGCCATCATTCATGTAACTTTCAAAAAGCGCTTCACAAGTTTTATCCCAGCCAGGTACGTATTGCATTCGGTGACCTCTTGGAATTGTTTTTTTAGCACAATTGATTACAGATTTAACAAAAGAATCATAATTTTGAACCTTAGAAGGAACATTTTTGAGTTCTTTATCCAATGATTCTGAAAATGCCATCCAATTTGCTTTCTCAAAATTCCATCTTGCTTTAGGTAATGAACGAATGATAGGAATATTTAAACCATATTCTAATAAAGTAGGACTATGTTGAAAACATAAAAAAATATACATATATTTGTTTTATACAAACAAACATTTCTGTTTGTTTGTATAAAACTGGGAAACGTTTGTATTAATGTTTCAGGAACATTGCTGAATTGTTTTTGTTCTAATTATTGTATTAAAACTTAATTGATTTTCTTTGAACGCTTGACAAAACAGTATTAAGCCGACATTATGCGAAAAATATGAAAATAAAGTTTCATATTTTTATTATGTTTGGGTAGACACTGTCTAGTGTGTCTATACCGACGCTTCGTCACTGCAACTTCGACTGCAACTGCAACTTGCAACATTATTTCGCGTTTCGAGAAAATATTACAAAATTCATATTCATGTTCATTCATATTCATATTTCTTTCAAAATTCCAAAAAAATTGTAAAAATTAAATAAAATCAAACTTTTTCAAAACAAATCAAACTTTTTCAAACTTTTCAAAATTCCAAAAATTGGAATAAAATCAAATATTTTTCTAAATTCCAATAATATTCCAAAAATTCTTAAAAATTCAAACTTTTTCCAAAATTCTAAAATCATCGCAAAAATTATTACAAAATCAAAAGTACAAACTTTTTTCAAAATTCCAAAAATATTTCAAAAACTATAACAAATTCAAAAATTTCCATGTCCAATTTCATTTTCAATTACATTTACGTCATAAAAACAGCTACATTTTTTTTCCAAAAAATTGGGTAAAAAAATAAATGAAATCATTTTTGACACACTTGACATTATTTTTTGACAAACTTATAATGCCATAATTCTCAATAATAAAATTTCATTTCAAACATGCAATTAATTTTATTTTTTCGCAAAAAATTGGGTAAACAAATAAATAAAAATTTTTCTTTTGACACACTTGACAACATTTTTTTGACTAACTTATAATGCAATAATCTAGTTTTTGATCTCACATACCATTCCCTACCATCAAGATTTCTCCAAATTCAATGTTCCTACTCGTAATCACTTAAAATGAACGTTTTTTAAGCCAAAAATATGAAAATATGCTATTTTTGACACACATAATGACCCGAGCAGAAATTTGTCAGGGCTCAAGTAAGGCCCTGATCAGGTTTGCCCTAAGCCGGATCAGGCATGGGTAGGGCTGCCTGATTGGGCCCTGATCATGAGTGTAACGCTTTTGCCCTATCAGGTCCTGATTGGGATTACCGGATCGGACCCTGATTGGGATAATCGGATCAGGCCCTGATTGGGATATCCTGACCAGACCCTGATATATATTTATATATTATATACATAAATTAACCAAATTAAAATAAAAAAATTACAATGGAAAAAATTAAAACATACATACCGCGTTAATGACTATTATTATAGTCTTTCAGCCAAGAAGCTAAAACTAAAATATACATGAAACGATTTTAACTATATATTTCTAAAATGGATAATACTCTAGTGAATTTTGACCAATTGAAATTTCAGCTAGGGATCAAATACGAAAAACCTGATCAGGGCCGGATGTATTCAAATAAGGTTAACCCTAAAAGGGTATTATAAATCAGGTCCGGAACAGGCCCAGATCAGATTGCCCTAATAGGGATTGCCCTTGTAGGACTGACCAGGCCCTGATCACGCCCTGACTGTATTCAGGTTTTCCCTAACTAATTTCTGCTCGGGGATTTTGTTGACACACTTCCGGTACAGTTATCGAACACAACGTCCTTCCGTCGTAATATCAAGTTTAAATACCAACACGAGCCCACAACAAAACACATTAGATCCATCCTAGATCAACTAAGATCCGGTTGGTCACGCATTCTAAACAACTACATGAGCAGAGTTGAACCTGAAATTTAACAGTCCTAAAAATATAACCAACTTGACGAAGGAAGATTTGTGGTACCACCCAAGGGCAGTAGCAGAGTTCCTGAGCCTGGACATGGAGCCGGAGGATTAGCACCAAACACGCCGCTACAACAACAACAACACAGCGTCCGCCCCTTTAAAATACAAATTTAGAAAAAAATTTTTGAAATCCCTCCAGCGGTTTTCCCTGTAGCGTAGGTAATGACGGCCGGCAGACAGACACACATTTTTTTTTTTTGCTTTTTTAGAATCAGTAGGTCCTAAAACGTCGAGAAATGCCAAAAAAAGTAAGAATTTCACTTTTGGCTCATGAATGTAATACTTAGGTCTTTCAGACCGAAGTAATAAATGAGTTTAGTTTAGACAAAACAAAACAAAAACACAAAAGTGCAACATATTATATATTATATCATTTTAGTAAAATGGAATAAAATTATCAATCATAGGGTTAGTAAAACGGTTATTAAATTGGAGGCCTTTGGGTTAGAAGACTGAAAATCTCTGACTATAGTTTAAAAGTGTGTCTAAAAGATAGAATAAGTTTAAACAAAATACACTAAAAATGATGAAAGCATTGCTTTTTGCGTTTGTTTTCATTTCAACAGCCCTGGGGCCTCAACCTTTAGACCTGAACTATTTTTTTTTAATTTTGGAAAGATTTATATTGTATCTTTGTGTAAAAAAGTTTTCAAATGTGAGCTTGGCCATTTTCAGCTAGATCAAGGACTAAAAAGCTTGGCAAATTTTTAAAACAGCTGATTTTGCAGAAACCTGGAACGCCAAAGCTGTCATTTGGATAAAAATGATAGAAATATGTTTATCCACGACTACTATAGAATATATGCTTTCCATGCGTATGTCTTCCATTGTAATTGTATTCATTCCACAACTAGTGAATTTGATTAAAATTCTTTAACAGTTCCATAGCTTATTAAATATTCCCCTAACAAATTAAACAACAAACTTGTTTTGTTTTTCGCTATCTTTGATGTATTTATTTTAATATGGCGATACAAATTTTTTCATGAAAACTGGAAATTAAACGAAATATTTTATAGTCGTGGATAAAATAGCATCTTGTATTCGCTCGGATGAGTCCCTCCACTCGCTACGCTCGTTTCGCGAAACTTTATCCTCGCGAAAAATTGCCTTCATTCTAAGCTCATACAAAAATCTACTATTAAATATTCAATATTTATAAATTTTATTAAAATATTATGACTCAAAGGGAAGTTATAGCGCTATAGATTATTCGACTTTTTAGGCTCTAGCCGCTTAACTGGTACCCGGATATGGCCAGTTCACGAACTTGTCCAAGACATTATTTGCCGGAACATACAAACAAGTTATTTTGGTGTAGGTCGAAAAATACGACCGTGAGAATCCCGTCAAATTCCGTTATATCTCATATCGTTATATATATATTAGACTGGTCGTTAAAATCTAAATTTTCCGAGACGCCCCCTAGAAAAATTCTTTGTGTTCAAAACACCACAACGGGGTTCACAAAACCACAATTTTTTTTTTTTAAATCAAAAGAACACGTGCCGCAAAATCGTCGAAGTTGATTTTTTGACAAATTCGTAGATTTTTTCAAATATCTCATAAAATAGGCAGATGTCATAGGGGCGTCTCGGAAGATTTAGTTTTCAACGACCAGTCTAATATATATATATATATATATATATATATATATATATATATATATATATATATATATATATATATATATATATATATATATATATATATATATATATATATATATATATATATATATATATATATATATATATATATATATATATATATATATATACTCCATACAGGGACGAATATAGGACTTATAAATGTGGAAATATATATATATATATATATATATATATATATATATATATATATATATATATATATATATATATATATATATATATATATATATATATATATATATATATATATCTATATATATATATATATATATATATATATATATATATATATATATATATATATATATATATATATATATATATATATATATATATATATATATATATATATATATATATATATATATATATATATATATATATATATATATATATATATATATTTCCACATTTATAAGTCCTATATTCGTCCCTGTATGGAGTATTGTTGTCAAGTTTGGGGCGCTGCATCTGTTACTATCCTGGCTCTTTTGGACTCTGTTCAAAAGCGAGCTATACGAATTGTTGGTGATCGAGATTTAACATTAGGTCTTGATTCCCTGTAACATCGTCGCACTGTTGCTGATCTCGTTGTTTTTTACAAATATCGTCACCAGCAGTGCTCGGATGAAATCAGGTCCATAATGCCTCAGACATATGTTTTTCCCCGTTTTACTCGTCAATCGGTTTGTGCGAGCGGTCGAACTGTCGAGATTACTCACTGTCATAGTAATAGAATGCAAAGAGATTTCTTTGTGCGTACATCGTACACATGGAATGCGTTGCCCGAATCAATAGTCTCGAGTGCCTTCAATCCACAAAGATTTAAAAAAAGCGTCCACCTATACCTGAAGACGCATGTTGTTGTGGGACCTACGTCTTAAAAGGTATCTATGTGTTGTTGTGACACATTTTGTAATTCCTACTACACAACACTTCTTATTAAAAAAAAATATATATATATATATATATATATATATATATATATATATATATATATATATATATATATATATATATATATATATATATATATATATATATACATATATATAGGGTAGCGAAATCCGAAATTCGACGTCCACGCCGTGCTGCCTGGTTAATGCTGACAGAATTAGGTTGGTGTACCGGAGAAAAGCAGGGTAAAAACTGCTTAGTCATTCATGGTACATCATGGCGAATTGGCGCCTTAAAACCAATTCGACTCAAGCGTCTGTTCTCCATGTTAGGGGCGGCTTGAAGCGGGCGTCTGTCTTGGATCAAGCGGCTCGCTATATAAACGTGTCAAAAGGTTGTTTCTGGTAACCTTAAGATGCAGAACGGACCCATTCACGACAATTTGGGTTGGGCCTAAGGTTGACACCCTAACCCCGGAAAAAAAACTATTTGTTAAATTTGGAAATCAGAAAAGAAAAACAGACCCGGACAAAAACAACAGAATTTTACCTGGACGTGAAAAAGGACCAGACTACCGAATCGGAACGTGGAACGTGCGCAGCCTGAGCGCTCCTGATGCTCTTATAAGTCTAGAAACAGAGGCTGAGAGGTATAGGATGGATATTATTGCTCTACAAGAAATTAGACAGCCGATAATCGGAAAACAAGATTTGGATAGTCACTCTCTATACTGTAGTGGTCATCCTTCTCGAAGAGAATTTGGTACTGGCTTTCTTGTTGGTGCACGCATACAAGAAGCCGTGATGAAATTCATCCCGGTCAGTGAGAGGATCTGCTACCTACGTGTACGTGGTACATATAACAATATTTCTCTTATTGCAGTGCATGCACCTACTGAAGCTAAGACCGTCGACGAGAAGGATAATTTCTACATAGCACTGGAAGAGGTTATGAAACAAACACCCACACGCGACTTCATTATGGTTCTTGGTGACTTTAATGGACAGGTTGGAAGAGATATCTCTTATGGAAATGTGGTGGGCCCCAACAGTCTGCATTTGAATTCGAATGATAATGGTGAGAGAATGACTGAGTTTGCATTATCAAATAATTTGAGAATTGCCAGTACTTTCTTTCCGCACCGATCGATTCATAAGCAGACATGGGTCTCACCGAATGGAAACACTCGAAATCAAATTGATCACGTGCTAGTTACAGCACGTCTCTTTTCGAGTGTTCTGGATGTGCGATCCTTTAGAGGTGCATACATTGGAAGTGACCACTTTCTTGTATGTGCTGAAATAAGGTTCCACTTCCCAAACCCAAGCATTCCGAAATTCAATCAACGGAAACGATTTAACATCTCATCACTAAAGAATGCAGAAACAGAAGAGAGATATCAAAACCATATTGCCGAAACATTGGAGAAATCAGAAACCATTAATGGAGACGTCGATAAGTCATGGTATTTGCTCAAAGATGCTGTTTTAAGCGCTGCTGAGGGAATACTTGGACGACCACAAAACCACTCCCAGAAGCCATGGATGGATCAAGCATGTCTTGACGCTATTCAATACAAAAGAGATTGCTATCTGAAATGTCTGCAAGGACGCAACACCAGGTCCACGAAGGAGAACTATAAACTGGCAAGACAAGGCGTTACAAAGTTATGTAGACGAACGAAGAGAGAATGGTGGAAGAGAAAGTGTGAGGAGAT
>OY856187.1:28272435-28314362 GCA_963693315.1 Diogma glabrata | reverse complement strand
GCTTCGCTACGCTTATAAATAAAGTTTTTGCGTAGACATTTTGTTGACGTAGAAGCAATGATTTCAAAAAGTGATAATGAGAAATGCTAGCATATAATTTTTAATTTTTCTTTTTAAATATATGAATGAAAAATAATCAGAACTCTAGCTGATCAATTCGGATATATGAAAAATTAGCGATAAAATAAGTTTTCAAGTAAGCTTATTTGATTTCTAGCTAATTTTTCATATATCCGAACTGATCAGCTAGAGTTCTGATTATTTTTCATTTATATATTTAAAAAGAAAAATTAAAAATTATATGCTAGCATTTCTCATAACCACTTTTTGAAATCATTGCTTCTACGTCAACAAAATGTCTACGCAAAAACTTTATTTATAAGCGTAGTGAAGCACGCTGGGCCGTCCTAGCTTATTTAAAAAGAAAAATTAAAAATTATATGCTAGAATTTCTCATTACCACTTTTTGAAATCATTGCTTCTACGTCAACAAAATGTCTACGCAAAAACTTTATTTATAAGCGTAGCGAAGCACGCCGGGCCTTCCTAGTTCATGTAATTTAGGAAAAAGAATGGGATCAGAGATTTCAGTACATACAAATTTATGAATCATTTCATTTCCGTCAATTCTATCTTCTTCTGACAAATAACAAACACATCAGCAGTAACATTCTCAGGTCTTTCACAAAATTCATGCATTGATTTAAAAGAACGAACAAATCACACGTATAAGAAAAACTTCACATACATTGGCATTTCTAAAAATTAAAATGAAGAACAGAACAAAATTATTCACATGCATTCACGTCAGTGTACATAAGAAAACTAAAATATAAAATACAACCAGCATTGCATCATCTGACAAATTTAACCGGAGCGTGTCATATCATCGAAAAATCATACCGTCGAAAATCGTTACATCGAAAAAAAGCAATAGATTGAAAAATAAAAATCATACCGTCGAAAAATCACACAACCGAAAATCGCAACATCGAAAATCATATCACCGAAAATTCATTACGTCGAAAAGTCATAGCATCGAAAAATCACATCACCGAAAATCATATCATCGAAAATTTTATTCACAAAATCGAAAAATCATACCATCGAAAATCGTAACATCGAAAAAAAAATCATATCATCGAAATATCATTACATCGAAAATATTCGATGTAATGAATAAATCATTACATCGAAAAATCATACCATCGAAAAACAGGGTGTACTCTCCTCACAGATAAAACTTTTGTAAATTAAAATGTTAAATGTCAGCAGTATATGTTAATTGGGCAATTCGTTTGAAAATGTACATTTATTTGTGGATTTTTTTTTAAATCAAAATTTTGTATGAGTGGAACGAATGAAAAAATCTAAGTTCTAAATTTTTTATTTATTGCTTTGAAATGCAGTTTTGCCGGCATACATTTTTAGTAATTTCTTTTGGTTTACATAGATAATATATTATGTGCTATCATATTTTGAAGATAAAGTTTTAGGATTCCAAACAGATTTTACGTTTTTTTTGAATAATAAATACTATGCCCTATAGTATTATATTATATTCACCCTGTATTCTTTTGAAAATGCGCATGTTTTATAGTTTTTTTTTTGAAAATGCCTAAAACATTTGGTATGTTTAGTATTGACGAGATTTGTATTGGCGCAAGAAAGTGTGTGTCAAGTGTTTTTCAAAAAATAAGGAAGTGTGTTAAAACACGAAAATGAGCATTTTTTGATTAAAAAATCGATCATTCTAAGTGATTACGAGTAGTAACATTGAATGTGGAGAAAATTTGATGGTTGGCATTGGTATGTGGCACCAGAACCTCGATTATTGTACTGTGAGTGTATCAAAAAATACTGTCAAGGGTGTCAAAAGAATGATTTTCATTTATTTTTTAACCCAACTTTTTGGAAAAAAATAAAATTTAGTATGTAATTATTTTTATGACTTGAAGTGTATTTGAACATGAAATTGGACATGTTTCTATCCAGTTTCAACTCCTCCCAACTTATAGGAACAATTGGGAAATATCAAGTTGTTGCAGATTAAATGTTTTTAAAAAAAAATGTAATTATGAGAAAGATATTTCTTTTGTAATCGTTTTGTGTGATTCCACGACTTCTGAATAACAGGAACAGTTGGAAAATAAGTTTGAATTTTTGATTATGTTATAATTTTGGCAATATTTTTAGAATTTTGAAATTTCAATCTTTGATTTTTGATTAATTTTTGGAATATATTAAGAATTTTGAAAAAAGTTTAATTTTTGATTTTATTATAAGTTTTGGAATATTTTTAGAATTTTGAAAATGTTTTTATTTTGTTTTGATTTTTGCAATATCCTTAGAATTTTGAAAATAGTTTCAATTTTTGATTTTGTAATATTCTCTTGAGTATGTTTGAACTTTTGAAGAAAATTGAAATTTATGATTTTATTATAATTTTTAGAATCTTAGAAAAAGTTTGAATTTTTGATTTTGTTATAATTTTTGCAATATGTTTGGAATTTTGAAAAAAGTTTCAATTTTTGATTTTGTAATAATTTTTGGATTGTTTAGAATTTCGAAAAAGTTTACATATTTTGGTTTTATTAAAATTTTTGGAATATTTTTAAATTTTGAAAAAAAATTTATATTTTTGATTTTATGATAATTTTTAAAAATTGTAGGATATTTGAAAAAAGTTTGAATTGTTTATTTTGTAATATTCTCTTGAATATTTTTGGATTTTGAAGAAAGTTGGAATTTTTGGTTTTATTATAATATTTAGAATTTTTTTTAATCAATTCAATCAGGCGTCTTTTTTCCGGCTATGTATTTATATTACTTCGGTCTGAAAGACCTAAGTATTACATTCATGAGCCAAAAGTGAAATTCTTACCCTCACTTTTTTTGCATTGTGTTTGTGTTAAGGCTTTTTATACAGTTTTCACCAAAAGCTTTGTACGAGGACAAAATTATTAACAAAATCAAAAATTAAAACATTTTTCCAATTTTCCAATTCTAAAAGTATTGCAAAAAATATTGCAAAAATTGAAACTTTTTTCAAAATTCTAAAAATAGTCCAAAAATTCTTACAAAATCAAAAATTGAAACTTTTTTCAAAATTCTAAAAATATATATAAAATTCAAAAATTTTATTTTTTTTTCAAAATTCTAAAAATATTCCAAAAATTAGAATAAAATCAAAAATTTAAACTTTTTCTAAATTCTAATAATGGGCCCGATTCAGTGAAATCTTTTATCGAAAATTTCTTTTATTCTTTTATTTTTTGTATGAAATTTTATTTTCCCGTTATAAAATTTCATACAAAAAATAAAAGAATAACAGAAATTTTCGATAAAAGATTTTACTGAATCTGGCCATTCCAAAAATTCTTAAAAATTAAAAAAAATTCAAACTTTTTCCAAAATTCTAAAAATATTGTAAAAATTATAACAATATCATTTTTCCAAAATTAAAAATATTATAAAAAAATCAAAAATTTAAAATCTTTCAAAATTCTAAAAATATTCCAAAAATTCTTACAAAATCAAAAATTGAAACTTTTTTCAAAATTCCAAAAATATTTCAAAAACTATAACAAATTCAAAAATTTCCATGTTCAATTATATTTACGTAAACAAACAGCTAAATTTATTTTTCCAAAAAATTATCTAAAAAAAATACATGAAATCATTTTTTTGAGTCCGCATCATAACATCGAAAAATCAAATCGTCGAATCACCAGAAATCACAGAACCGAAAGTTCATACCACCGAATTTCATATCATCGAAAGTTCATATCATCGAAAAGTCATAGCATCGAAAGATCATATCACCGAAAGTTCATTACGTCGAAAAGTCATAGCATCGAAAAATCACATCACCGAAAATCATATCATCGAAAATTTTATTCACAAAATCGAAAAATCATACCATCGAAAATCGTAAAATCGAAAAAAAAATCATATCATCGAAATATCATTACATCGAAAATATTCGATGTAATGAATAAATCATTACATCGAAAAATCATACCATCGAAAAACAGGGTGTACTCTCCTCACAGATAAAACTTTTGTAAATTAAAATGTTAAATGTCAGCAGTATATGTTAATTGGGCAATTCGTTTGAAAATGTACATTTATTTGTGGATTTTTTTTTAAATCAAAATTTTGTATGAGTGGAACGAATGAAAAAATCTAAATTCTGAATATTTTATTTAGTGCTTTGAAATGCAGTTTTGCCGGCATACATTTTTGGTAATTTCTTTTGGTTTACATAGATTATATATTATGTGCTATCATATTTTGAAGATAAAGGATTTTAGGATTCCAAACAGATTTTTCTACGTTTTTTTGAATAATAAATACTATGCCCTATAGTATTATATTATATTCACCCTATATTCTTTTGAAAATGCGCATGTTTTAAAGTTTTTTTTGAAAATGCCTAAAACATTTGGTATGTTTAGTATTGACGAAATTTGAATTGGCGAAAGAAAGTGTGTGTCAAGTGTTTTTCAAAAAATAATGAAGTGTGTTAAAACACGAAAATGAGCATTTTTTGCCTAAAAATCGATCATTCTAAGTGATTACGAGTAGTAACATTGAATGTGGAGAAAATTTGATGGTTTGCATTGGTATGTGGGACCAGAACCTTGATTATTGTATTGTAAGTGTGTCAAAAAATACTGTCAAGTGTGTCAAAAGAATGATTTTCATTTATTTTTTAGCCCAATTTTTGGAAAAAAATAAACTTAAGTATGTAATTATTTTTATGACTTGAAATGTATTTGAACATGAAATTGGACATGTTTCTATCCAGTTTCAACTCCTCCCAACTTATAGGAACAATTGGGAAATATCAAGTTGTTGCAGATTAAATGTTTTTAAAAAAATGTAATTATGAGAAAGATATTTCTTTTGTAATCGTTTTGTGTGATTCCACGACTTCTAAATAACAGGAACAGTTGGAAAATAAGTTTGAATTTTTGATTATGTTATAATTTTGGCAATATTTTTAGAATTTTGAAATTTAAATCTTTGATTTTTGAATAATTTTTGGAATATATTTAGAATTTTGAAAAAAGTTTAATTTTTGATTTTATTATAAGTTTTGGAATATTTTTAGAATCTTGGAAAAAGTTTTTATTTTGTTTTGATTTTTGCAATATCTTTAGAATTTTGAAAATAGTTTCAATTTTTGATTTTGTAATATTCTCTTGAATATGTTTGAACTTTTGAAGAAAATTGAAATTTATGATTTTATTATAATTTTTAGAATCTTAGAAAAAGTTTGAATTTTTGATTTTGTTATAATTTTTGCAATATGTTTGGAATTTTGAAAATAGTTTCAATTTTTGATGTTGTAATAATTTTTGGATTGTTTAGAATTTCGAAAAAATTTAAATTTTTGATTTTATTAAAATCAAAAGGAATATTTTTAATTATTATGTATTTTTATTAGGAATATTTTAATTTTTAAAAATTTTAGGATTTTTGAAAAAAGTTTGAATTGTTTATTTTGTAATATTCTCTTGAATGTTTTTGGATTTTGAAGAAAGTTGGAATTTTTGGTTTTATTATAATATTTGGAATTTTTTTAAATCAATTCAATCAGGCGTCTTTTTTCCGGCTATGTATTTATATTACTTCGGTCTGAAAGACCTAAGTATTACATTCATGAGCCAAAAGTGAAATTCTTACCCCCACTTTTTTTTGCATTTCTTGCAAAATTTTTTAAGCGAATTTGATTTTTCTCGTTTTATTTTATGACATTACAAATTTAAATAATAAAACAGTAAGGATTGTGTTTGTGTTAAGGCTTTTTATATAGTTTTCACCAAAAGCTTTGTGCGAGGACAAAATTATTAACAAAATCAAAAATTAAAACATTTTTCCAATTTTCCAAAAGTATTGCAAAAAATATTGCAAAAATTGAAACTTTTTTTCAAAATTCTAAAAATATTCCAAAAATTCTTACAAAATCAAAAATTGAAACTTTTTTCAAAATTCTAAAAATATTCCAAAAATTCTTACAAAATCAAAAATTGAAACTGTTTTCAAAATTCTAAAAATATATATAAAATTCAAAAATTTTATTTTTTTTTTCAAAATTCTAAAGATATTCCAAAAATTAGAATAAAATCAAATATTTAAACTTTTTCTAAATTCTAAAAATATTCCAAAAATTCTTACAAAATCAAAAATTGAAACTTTTTTCAAAATTCTAAAAATATGTATAAAATTCAAAAATTTTATTTTTTTTTTCAAAATTCTAAAGATATTCCAAAAATTAGAATAAAATCAAATATTTAAACTTTTTCTAAATTCTAATAATATTCCAAAAATTCTTAAAAAATAAAAAAATTCAAACTATTTCCAAAATTCTAAAAATATTGTAAAAATTATAACAATATCAAAAATTGAAACTCTTTCCAAAATTAAAAAAATTATAATAAAATCAAAAATTTAAAATCTTTCAAAATTCTAAAAATATTCCAAAAATTCTTACAAAATCAAAAATTGAAACTTTTTTCAAAATTCCAAAAATATTTCAAAAACTATAACAAATTCAAAAATTTCCATGTTCAATTATATTTACGTAAACAAACAGCTAAATTTATTTTTCCAAAAAATTATCTAAAAAAATACATGAAATCATTTTTTTGACACACTTGACAATATTTTTTTGATAAACTTATAATGCCATAATGCTCAAAAATAATAATAAAATTTCATGTCAAACAAATAATTAATTTTATTTTTTTCCAAAAAATTGGATAAAAAAATAAATAAAAATCTTTCTTTTGACACACTTGACAACATTTTTTTGACAAACTTATGATGCCATAATTCCCAATAATAATAATAAAACTTCATGTTAAACAAATAGTTAAATTTATTTTTTTCCAAAAAATTGGGTAAAATAAATAAAAATCTTTCTTTTGATACACTTGACAACATGACAAAATTCTAAAATATTCAAATATTCAATAAAATATTCTAACAAATTCAAAAATTTCCATGTTCAATTATATTTACGTAAACAAACAGCTAAATTTATTTTTCCAAAAAATTATCTAAAAAAATACATGAAATCATTTTTTTGACACACTTGACAATATTTTTTTGATAAACTTATAATGCCATAATTCTCAATAATAATAATAAAATTTCATTTCAAACAAGTAATTAATTTTATTTTTTTCCAAAAAGTTGAGTAAAAAAATAAATAAAAATATTTCTTTTGACACACTTGACAACATTTTTTTGACAAACCTATAATGCAAGAATCTAGATTTTGGTCTCACATACCAATCCCGACCATCAAAATTTCTCCAAGTTCAATATTCCTACTCGCAATCACTTAAAACGAAAGTTTTTTAAGCAAAATATATGCAAATTTTCTTGTTTTGACACACTTTACGATTTCTTGACACACTTCCGGTACAGTTATCGAACATATCGTCCTTTCGGCTCTTACAATTGAGTAAACCTATTTTTAGAAAATTTTTGAAATCCGTCCAGCTGTTTTCTAGATTTCGTAGGTTGTGACGGCCGGCCGGCAGACATACATACATTTTCTTTTTGCTTTTTTAGAATCAGTAGGTCCTAAAACGTCGAGAAATGCCAAAAAAGTGGGGGTAAGAATTTCACTTTGAGCTCATGTATGTTATACTTAGGTCTTTCAGACCGAAGCAAAATCTTTTTTTGACACATTTTGACAAACTTATGATATCATAATTCTCTATAATAATAATAAAATTTCATGTCATACAAATAATTAATTTTATTTTTTTCCAAAAAATTGGGTAAAAAAGTAAATAAAAATTTTTCTTTTGACACACTAGACAACATTTTTTTGGCAAACTTCTAATGCAATAATCTAGTTTTTTATCTCACATACCAATCTCTACAGTCATGATTTCTCCAAATTCAATGTTTCTACTCGTAATCACTTAAAACGAATGTTTTTTAAGCCAAAAATATGAAAATCTGCTATATTTGACACACTTAATGATTTTTGACACACTTCCAGTACAGTTATCAAACACAGCGTCCTTTCGGACCTGTCCATAGAGTATACCTATTTTTAGGAACCAAAATTTTTGAAATCGCTTTAGCGGTTTTCTAGATTTCGTAGGTAATGACGGCCGACCGGCAGACAGACATACATTTTTTTTTTGCTTTTTTAGAATCAGTAGGTCCTAAAACGTCGAGAAATGCAAAAAAAGTGGGGGTAAGAATTTCACTTTTGGCTCATGAATGTAATACTTAGGTCTTTCAGACCGGAAACATTGCAGGAATTCTGATTGAATTGATTCAAAAAAATTCCAAATATTATAATAAAATCAAAAATTCCAACTTTCTTCAAAATCCAAAAATATTCAAGAGAATATTACAGAATAAACTATTGAAACTTTTTCAAAAATCCTAAAATTTTTAAAAATTATCATAAAATCAAAAATTTAAATTGTTTTTCAAAATTTAAAAATATTCCAAAAATTTAAATCAAAATCAAAAATTTAAACTTTTTCAAAATTCTAAGCAATCCAAAAATTATTACAAAATCAAAAATTGAAACTTATTTCAAAATTCCAAACATATTGCAAAAATTATAACAAAATCAAAAATTCAAACTTTTTCTAAGATTCTAAAAATTATAATAAAATCATAAATTTCAATTTTCTTCAAAAGTTCAAACATATTCAAGAGAATATTACAAAATCAAAAATTAAAACTATTTTCAAAATTCTAAAGATATTGCAAAAATCAAAACAAAATAAAAACTTTTTCAAAATTCTAAAAATATTCCAAAACTTATAATAAAATCAAAAATTAAACTTTTTTCAAAATTCTAAATATATTCCAAAAATTAATCAAAAATCAAAGATTGAAATTTCAAAATTCTAAAAATATTTCCAAAATTATAACATAATCAAAAATTCAAACTTATTTTCCAACTGTTCCTGTTATTCAGAAGTCGTGGAATCACACAAAACGATTACAAAAGAAATATCATTCTCATAATTACATTTTTTTAAAAAACATTTAATCTGCAACAACTTGATATTTCCCAATTGTTCCTATAAGTTGGGAGGAGTTGAAACTGGATAGAAACATGTCCAATTTCATGTTCAAATACATTTCAACTCATAAAAATAATTACATACTTAATTTTATTTTTTCCAAAAAATTGGGTTAAAAAATAAATGAAAATCATTCTTTTGACACACTTGACAGTATTTTTTGACACACTTACAATACAATAATCAAGGTTCTGGTCCCACATACCAATGCCAACCATCAAATTTTCTCCACATTCAATGTTACTACTCGTAATCACTTAGAATGATCGATTTTTAAGCAAAAAATGCTCAATTTCGTGTTTTAACACACTTCATTATTTTTTGAAAAACACTTGACACACACTTTCTTTCGCCAATTCAAATTTCGTCAATACTAAACATACCAAATGTTTTAGGCATTTTCAAAAAAAAACTTTAAAGCATGCACATTTTCAAAAGATTACAGGGTGAATATAATATAATACTATAGGGCATAGTATTTATTATTCAAAAAAACGTAGAAAAATCTGTTTGTAATCCTAAAACTTTATCTTCAAAATATGATAGCACATAATATATTATGTAAACCATGTAAACCAAAAAAAATTACTAAAAATGTATGCCAGAAAAACTGCATTTCAAAGCAATAAATAAAAAATTCAGAATTTAGATTTTTTCATTCGTTCCACTCATACAAAATTTTGATTTAAAAAAAAATCCACAAATAAATGTACATTTTCAAACGAATTGCCCAATTAACATATACTGCTGACATTTAACATTTTAATTTACAAAAGATTTATCTGTGAGGAGAGTGCACCCTGTTTTTCGATGATATGATTTTTCGATGTAATGATTTATTCCTTACATCGAATATTTTCGATGTAATGATATTTCGATGATATGATTTTTTTTTTCGATTTTACGATTTTCGATGGTATGATTTTTCGATTTTGTGAATCAAATTTTCGATGATATGATTTTCGGTGATGTGATTTTTCGATGCTATGACTTTTCGACGTAATGAATTTTCGGTGATATGATTTTCGATGTTGCGATTTTCGGTTGTGTGATTTTTCGACGGTATGATTTTTATTTTTCAATTTATTGATTTTTTTCGATGTAACGATTTTCGACGGTATGATTTTTCGTTGATATGACACGATGCGGACTCAATTTTATGCGGATGAGTCCGCATCATAACATCGAAAAATCAAATCGTCGAATCACCAGAAATCACAAAACTGAAAGTTCATACCACCGAATTTCATACCATCGAAAGTTCATATCATCGAAAAGTCATAGCATCGAAAGATCATATCACCGAAAATTCATTACGTCGAAAAGTCATAGCATCGAAAAATCACATCACCGAAAATCATATCATCGAAAATTTTATTCACAAAATCGAAAAATCATACCATCGAAAATCGTAAAATCGAAAAAAAAATCATATCATCGAAATATCATTACATCGAAAATATTCGATGTAAGGAATAAATCATTACATCGAAAAATCATACCATCGAAAAACAGGGTGTACTCTCCTCACAGATAAAACTTTTGTAAATTAAAATGTTAAATGTCAGCAGTATATGTTAATTGGGCAATTCGTTTGAAAATGTACATTTATTTGTGGATTTTTTTTTAAATCAAAATTTTGTATGAGTGGAACGAATGAAAAAATCTAAATTCTGAATTTTTTATTTATTGCTTTGAAATGCAGTTTTGCCGGCATACATTTTTAGTAATTTCTTTTGGTTTACATAGATAATATATTATGTGCTATCATATTTTGAAGATAAAGTTTTAGGATTCCAAACAGATTTTTCTACGTTTTTTTGAATAATGAATACTATGCCCTATAGTATTATATTATATTCACCCTGTATTCTTTTGAAAATGCGCATGTTTTATAGTTTTTTTTTGAAAATGCCTAAAATATTTGGTATGTTTAGTATTGGCGAAAGAAAGTGTGTGTCAAGTGTTTTTCAAAATAATAATGAAGTGTGTTAAAACACGAAAATGAGTATTTTTTGCTTAAAAAATCGATCATTCTAAGTGATTACGAGTAGTAACATTGAATGTGGAGAAAATTTGATGGTTGGCATTGGCATGTGGGTTCAGAACCTCGATTATTGTATTGTAAGTGTGTCAAAAAATACTGTCAAGTGTGTCAAAAGAATGATTTTCATTTATTTTTTAACCCAATTTTTTGGAAAAAAATAAAATTAAGTATGTAATTATTTTTATGACTTGAAATGTATTTGAACATGAAATTGGACATGTTTCTATTCAGTTTCAACTCCTCCCAACTTATAGGAACAATTGGGAAATATCAAGTTGTTGCAGATTAAATGTTTTTTAAAAAAATGTAATTATGAGAATGATATTTCTTTTGTAATCGTTTTGTGTGATTCCACGACTTCTGAATAACAGGAACAGTTGGAAAATAAGTTTGAATTTTTGATTATGTTATAATTTTGGAAATATTTTTAGAATTTTGAAATTTCAATCTTTGATTTTTGATTAATTTTTGGAATATATTTAGAATTTTGAAAAAAGTTTAATTTTTGATTTTATTATAAGTTTTGGAATATTTTTAGAATCTTGGAAAAAGTTTTTATTTTGCTTTGATTTTTGCAATATCTTTAGAATTTTGAAAATATGCAGTTTCAATTTTTGATTTTGTAATATTCTCTTGATTATGTTTGAACTTTTGAAGAAAATTGAAATTCATGATTTTATTATAATTTTTAGAATCTTAGAAAAAGTTTGAATTTTTGATTTTTATAATTTTTGTAATATGTTTGGAATTTTGAAAAAAGTTTCAATTTTTGATTTTGTAATAATTTTTGGATTGTTTAGAATTTCGAAAAAGTTTAAATTTTTGATTTTATGATAATTTTTAAAAATTTTAGGATTTTTGAAAAAAGTTTGAATTGTTTATTTTGTAATATTCTCTTGAATATTTTTGGATTTTGAAGAAAGTTGGAATTTTTGGTTTTATTATAATATTTGAAATTTTTTTAAATCAATTCAATCAGGCGTCTTTTTTCCGGCTATGTATTTATATTACTTCGGTCTGAAAGACCTACGTATTACATTCATGAGCCAAAAGTGAAAATCTTACCCCCCACTTTTTTTGCATTTCTTGCAAAAATTTTTTAAGCAAATTTGATTTTTCTCCTTTTATGACATTACAAATTTAAATAATAAAACAGTAAGGACTGTGTTTGTGTTAAGGCTTTTTATATAGTTTTCACCAAAATCTTTGTACGAGGTCAAAATTATTAACAAAATCAAAAATTAAAACATTTTTCCAATTTTCCAATTCTAAAAGTATTGCAAAAAATATTGCAAAAATTGAAACTTTTTTCAAAATTCTAAAAATATTCCAAAAATTCTTACAAAATCAAAAATTGAAACTTTTTTCAAAATTCTAAAAATATATATAAAATTCAAAAATTTTATTTTTCTTTCAAAATTCTAAAAATATTCCAAAAGTTAGAATAAAATCAAAAATTTAAACTTTTTCTAAATTCTAATAATATTCCGAAAATTCTTAAAAAATAAAAAAATTCAAACTTTTTCCAAAATTCTAAAAATATTGTAAAAATTATAACAATATCAAAAATTGAAACTTTTTCCAAAATTATAATAAAATCAAAAATTTAAAATCTTTCAAAATTCTAAAAATATTCCAAAAATTCTTACAAAATCAAAAATTGAAACTTTTTTCAAAATTCCAAAAATATTTCAAAAACTATAACAAATTCGAAAATTTCCATGTTCAATTATATTTACGTAAACAAACAGCTAAATTTATTTTTCCAAAAAATTATCTAAAAAATACATGAAATCATTTTTTTGACACACTTGACAATATTTTTTTGATAAACTTATAATGCCATAATGCTAAAAAATAATAATAAAATTTCATGTCAAACAAACATTAAATTTTATTTTTTCCAAAAAATTGGATAAAAAAATAAATAAAAATCTTTCTTTTGACACACTTGACAACATTTTTTTGCCAAACTTATGATGCCATAATTCTCAATAATAATAATAAAACTTCATGTTAAACAAATAGTTAATTTTATTTTTTTCCAAAAAATTGGGTAAAAAATAAATAAAAATCTTTCTTTTGATACACTTGACAACATTTTTTTGACAAACTTATAATGCCATAATTCTCAATAATAATAATAAAATTTCATTTCAAACAAGTAATTAATTTTATTTTTTTCCAAAAAATTGGGTAAAAAAATAAATAAAAATATTTCTTTTGACACACTTGACCACATTTTTTTGACAAACCTATAATGCAAGAATCTAAATTTTGGTCTCACATACCAATCCCGACCATCAAAATTTCTCCAAGTTCAATATTTCTACTCGCAATCACTTAAAATGAAAGTTTTTTAAGCAAAAAATATGCAAATTTCCTTGTTTTGACACACTTGACGATTTTTTGACACACTTCCAGTACAGTTATTGTACATATCGTCCTTTCGGCTCTTACAATTGAGTAAACCTATTTTTAAAAAATTTTTGAAATCCGTCCAGCTGTTTTCTAGATTTCGTAGGTTGTGACAGTCGGCCGGCAAACATACATACATTTTTTTGTTGCTTTTTTAGAATCAGTAGGTCCTAAAACGTCGAGAAATGCCAAAAAAAGTGGGGGTAAGAATTTCACTTTGAGCTCATGTATGTTATACTTAGGTCTTTCAGACCGAAGTAAAATCTTTCTTTTGACACATTTGACAACATTATTTTGACAAACTTATGATACTAATACTCTATAATCAGTATCATAAGTTTGTCAAAATAATGTTGTCAAATGTGTCAAAAGAAAGATTTTACTTCGGTCTGAAAGACCTAAGTATAACATACATGAGCTCAAAGTGAAATTCTTACCCCCACTTTTTTTTGGCATTTCTCGACGTTTTAGGACCTACTGATTCTAAAAAAAAAGCAACAAAAAAATGTATGTATGTTTGCCGGCCGACTGTCACAACCTACGAAATCTAGAAAACAGCTGGACGGATTTCAAAAATTTTTTAAAAAAAAAAATAGGTTTACTCAATTGTAAGAGCCGAAAGGACGACTTATGATACTAATACTCTATAATAATGTGGGCGAGATGGAGAAGTGGATAAGTCAACAACATCTCTTATAAGGAAGTTAAGCAACACTGGGAAGGGTGCGAACTTAAACGGGTGACCGCTTGGGAACTTCACCAGAAAAAATATGGAAATATGATTGAATCACATTGAAGCAGGAATATCTCGCCCACGGTATGCCAGTATACCTTATCCAGCAGCCCTGGAAACTGGCTAGGATTCGATGGCCCAATCACCCGTTAATCCGAAAGGTGAATCCGAAATTCAAATGATTAAAGAAACGCATACTAGAAAGATACAAAGCAAAACAAACCGGAATAATAAAATATCGACCCTTAGCTATCGTACCCGGACACGAGTAGGAAACTGGAATGTCAGAACTCTGATAGAAACATCGCGGTTAGCACAAGTTGAGAAAGTAATGAAAGAATATAACATCGAGATACTAGGACTCAGTGAAGTAAGATGGAAAAACAGTGGAGAGTTAACAACAAGCGAAGGAAATTACATGATGTTCTCTGGTAAATCCAACACACACGAACAAGGCGTAGCAATATTAACAACACCTAACGCAAAGAAAGCACTTCTCGAATGGAAACCAATCAGTAGCAGAATAATAACAGCAAGATTCCAATCGAAAATTAGAAACACAACGATCATACAGTGCTATGCACCTACCGAAGAAGCTGATGATGCGACAAAAAATGAATTCTACGAACAGCTCCAAGCAACGGCTAGTGCACACCGAAATGACATCAAAATAATACAAGGGGATTTCAATGCCAAAATTGGAACCGACAACACCGGAATGGAATCAGTCATGGGCAAGAATGCACTAGAATCAACACGTAACAATAATGGAGATAGGCTCATCGATTGTTGTGTCACAAATCAACTATTCATAGGAGGCAGCAAGTTCCCACACAAGAACATACATAAATACACTTGGACATCACCAAATGGAAGAACCAAGAATCAAATTGATCACGTACTGGTGAATAAGAAGTTTCTATCCTCACTACAAGACGTCAGAGCAAAGCGAGGAGCAGACATACACAGCGATCATCAACTGGTAATTGCAACATTCAAAATTAAACCAGCCGCTGTAAAACACAAGTCATGTCAGAGGAAATTTAACATCAACAGATTGAGCGACAAAAATACAAATAACATCTTCAAAGAATCGCTCCAGCTCAATCTACCAAACAACGAAACCACCAGCATTGATGAAAAATGGGAACAAGTTAAAGAAGCTTACGTCAAAACTGCTACAGATGTGCTTGGATACCAAGACAAATCACGGAAACCATGGATTAGCGATGATACCTGGAAGAAAATTGAAGAGCGTCGTCAGCTCAAGTTGCAATTGTGTCACCAGAACACAACCGAGATCCGCAGTAAATATGAAAGTACAGCAAAACAAGTTAAAAAGATGGCAAGGAATGATCGCAGAAGATATACAGAAAGCATTCTCAAGACTGCAGAAACAGCAGCAGCTAATAGAAATATGCGCACACTACACAAATGCGTGAGAAAGGTCACCAACAAATATACAAACACTCCACCAATAAAGGATGAATCTGGTCAAACCCTCACAACACATGAACAACAGCTAAATAGATGGAAAGAATACTTCGAAGACAACTGCCATCAACAAGAAAATAACTTGCAGTCTCCGGATGACAACTATAACGAAACTATCAGCACCCATCCACCAACGGAACGGGAAGTTAGAGATGCCATACAGAAACTCAAGAAT
Organism: Diogma glabrata; assembly: GCA_963693315.1. NCBI lineage: Eukaryota > Metazoa > Arthropoda > Insecta > Diptera > Cylindrotomidae > Diogma > Diogma glabrata. The sequence continues at coordinate 28,298,415 of OY856187.1, read as the reverse complement.
AACAAATCTGCTGGTACAGATAATATATCAGCAGAATTACTCAAAGCAGATGTAAACACAACAGCAGAAGCTCTAACACCACTATTAGCTGATGTATGGAACGAAGGAAAAATACCAACCAAATGGAAAGAAGGTTTAACCATAACAATCCCAAAGAAAGGTGATCTAAGAGAATGCAAAAATTGGAGAGGTATATCTCTGCTCAACACAATAATGAAAATACTAGCGATGATCATTCTCGAAAGAATATCCCCACCAATAAACATGAAACTAAGAAACGAACAAGCCGGCTTTAGGCCAGGAAGAAGCTGTACCGATCATATCAACACAATCCGTATCATCATAGAGCAATCAAACGAATGGAATTCACCATTGTATCTCCTCTTCGTGGACTTCGAACGCGCCTTCGACTCAATTAACAGAAGCGCAATATGGAAGACACTTTGTGAAATGGGCGTCCCGAAGAAAATAGTTGATCTAATCAAAGAAATGTATCGGGATGCTGGAAACAGAATACAATACAAAGGACAGCAAAGTGATAAATACTACAACCACCGAGGAGTGAGACAAGGTTGTGTACTATCCCCGCTACTATTCCTGATAGTACTAGATAGTATCATGAGGAAGCTCGATGATGCAAGTCCAAATGGAATCCAATGGAACACAACAAGCCGGCTCAATGATCTAGACTACGCAGATGACATCTGTCTACTTACACACACACATACGGACATGCAGCAGAAAATACAGAAGCTATCAGCCCTTGCACATGAAGTCGGTCTCAACATTAATATCAGGAAAACAAAGTCTATGAGATTGAACACCAAAACGATAACACCAATTACCATCAACAATACACAAGTGGATGAAGTCGACAAATTTGTGTACCTTGGTTGTACTGTAGCAAAAACAGGCGGGACTGAAGAAGATATCAGTCAGCGTATTAACAAAGCTAGAAATACGTTCAATATGCTTCACAAGATCTGGAATGCATCCGTCCTGTCAAGAAAGACAAAGCTACGAATGTTCAATGCATGTGTCAAGTCAGTACTGCTATATGGGTGTGAAACGTGGAAACACACAAAGAAGATCACAAATCAACTACAGGTGTTTGTGAACAAATGCCTGAGAAGACTGATCAAATGCTTCTGGCCGAAAACCATCAGTAACCAGGAACTTCTACGACAGACAGAGCAGTTAGACATTGAGTCCGAGATAAGACAAAGGAAATGGAGATGGATAGGACATACACTGAGGAAACCAGCTATAGATATAACAAGGATGTCCCTAGAGTGGAATCCACAAGGTAAAAGGAGAGTTGGAAGACCACCCATGACGTGGAAGAAAACGGTGCTAGCTGAAGCAAAACAAATCGGCAAGACATGGGGTGAACTGAAAGCGATTGCCCCGAACAGAGTCAGATGGTCCAGCCTAGTAGACGCCCTATGCTCCTAAATGGAGATAAAGGAAAAAAAAAAAAAAAAAAAAAAAAAACTCTATAATAATAATAAAATTTCATGTCATACAAATAATTAATTTTATTTTTTTCCAAAAAATTAGGTAAAAAAGTAAATAAAAATTTTTCTTTTGACACACTTGACAACATTTTTTTGGCAAACTTCTAATGCAATAATCTAGTTTTTGATCTCACATACCAATCTCTACAGTCAAGATTTCTCCAAATTCATTGTTTCTACTCGTAATCACTTAAAACGAATGTTTTTTAAGCCAAAAATATGAAAATCTGCTATTTTTGACACACTTAATGATTTTTTGACACACTTCCAATACAGTTATCAAACACAACGTCCTTTCGGACCTGTCCATAGAGTATACCTATTTTTAGGAACCAAAATTTTTGAAATCGCTCCAGCGGTTTTCTAGATTTCGTAGGTAACGACGGCCGACCGGCAGACATACATTTTTAAATTAAATAAAGACATCCATTTTTTTTGCTTTTTTAGAATCAGTAGGTCCTAAAACGTCGAGAAATGCCAAAAAAGTGGGGGTAAGAATTTCACTTTTGGCTCATGCATGTAATACTTAGGTCTTTCAGACCGGAATCATTGCCGGAATTCTGATTGAATTGATTTAAAAAAATTCCAAATATTATAATAAAATCAAAAATTCCAACTTTCTTCAAAATCCAAAAATATTCAAGAGAATATTACAATATAAACAATTCAAACTTTTTTCAAAAATTCTAAAATTTTTAAAAATTATCATAAAATCAAAAATTTAAATTTTTTTTCAAAATTTAGAAATATTCCAAAAATTTAAAAAAAATCAAAACATTTAAACTTTTTCAAAATTCTAAACAATCCAAAAATTATTACAAAATCAAAAATTGAAACTTTTTTCAAAATTCCAAACATATTGCAAAAATTATAAAAATCAAAAATTCAAACTTTTTCTAAGATTCTAAAAATTATAATAAAATCATAAATTTCAATTTTCTTCAAAAGTTCAAACATAATCAAGAGAATATTACAAAATCAAAAATTAAAACTATTTTCAAAATTCTAAAGATATTGCAAAAATCAAAACAAAATAAAAACTTTTTCAAAATTCTAAAAATATTCCAAAACTTATAATAAAATCAAAAATTAAACTTTTTTCAAAATTCTAAATATATTCCAAAAATTAATCAATCTTTTTAAAAACGACATTTAATCTGCAACAACTTGATATTTCCCAATTGTTCCTATAAGTTGGGAGGAGTTGAAACTGAATAGAAACATGTCCAATTTCATTTTCAAATACATTTTAACTCATAAAAATAATTACATACTTAATTTTATTTTTTTCCAAAAAATTGGGTTAAAAAATAAATGAAAATCATTCTTTTGACACACTTGACAGTATTTTTTGACACACTTACAATACAATAATCAAGGTTCTGGTCCCACATACCAATGCCAACCATCAAATTTTCTCCACATTCAATGTTACTACTCGTAATCACTTAGATTTTAGAATGATGGATTTTTTAAGCAAAAAATGCTCATTTTCGTGTTTTAACACACTTCATTATTTTTTGAAAAACACTTGACACACACTTTCTTTCACCAATACAAATTTCGTCAATACTAAACATACCAAATGTTTTAGGCATTTTCAAAAAAAAAAACTATAAAACATGCGCATTTTCAAAAGAATACAGGGTGAATATAATATAATACTATAGGGCATAGTATTTATTATTCAAAAAAACGTAGAAAAATCTGTTTGGAATCCTAAAACTTTATCTTCAAAATATGATAGCACATAATATATTATCTATGTAAACCAAAAGAAATTACTAAAAATGTATGCCGGCAAAACTGCATTTCAAAGCAATAAATAAAAAATTCAGAATTTAGATTTTTTCATTCGTTCCACTCATACAAAATTTTGATTTAAAAAAAAATCCACAAATAAATGTACATTTTCAAACGAATTGCCCAATTAACATATACTGCTGACATTTAACATTTTAATTTACAAAAGTTTTATCTGTGAGGAGAGTACACCCTGTTTTTCGATGATATGATTTTTCGATGTAATGATTTATTCATTACATCGAATATTTTCGATGTAATGATATTTCGATGAGATGATTTTTTTTTCGATTTTACGATTTTCGATGGTATGATTTTTCGATTTTGTGAATCAAATTTTCGATGATATGATTTTCGGTGATGTGATTTTTCGATGCTATGACTTTTCGACGTAATGAATTTTCGGTGATATGATTTTCGATGTTGCGATTTTCGGTTGTGTGATTTTTCGACGGTATGATCTTTATTTTTCAATTTATTGCTTTTTTTCGATGTAACGATTTTCGACGGTATGATTTTTCGATGATATGACACGATCCGGTTGTTCTGTGTTAATAGTGAACGTGATTTTATAGTGAATTTGAATTATATTTGATCACTACACGTGACTTTAATTTTACTATTATTCAAATTGAAATTCAACTACCAAAAAAAAATGCAAGCTCTAAAAAAGCGTCGTGGTGTTATAAAAGCTCAAATGTCTCGGTTAGCAGTTTTTGTGGACGCTATTGAAGAGGATACTATGGTTGAAGAAATAAAATATCGTTTAACACGTTGTGAGGAATTATTGAACGCTTTTGTCGAGATAGAAAATCAAATGTTTACGGAAGATGATAAAGTTGAATCGGAAATGGAAGAGTTTGAGGTTAAGCAATATCGCGTGGTATCGGTGTTAAAAACGTGGTTACGAACGCATGACAACGTTAATCAAACCATTGATTTAACAAACGAGTTAAATTCTAGTTTCAGAAACAAGTCTGATTTCAAATTACCTCGCTGCAATATTCCTCCATTTGAAGGCAATTATCAAGATTGGCAATCATTTTTTGATTTATATTCAACTTCGGTTCACGACAATAATTCCATACCGGCAGTTCAAAAGTTTCAATACTTAAAGGGGCTTTTAAGGGGTGACGCTGCCGAGCTAGTGAAACATTTTGCTATAACTGAAGCCAACTATATTCAAGCGTTTCACAAATTGTGTAAGCGATATGATTGTAAGCAACAAATAATACACTCATTTATCGAAACCTGTATGGAGCAACCAAGCATAAAACAACTTAATGCAACTTCTATTAGAAAACTATCTGATACAACAGATCAGGTACTGCGCGGTCTCAAGGCTATTGGTGATAGAGCTGAATTACGTGACCCATGGGTCATTTACATAATTACAAATAAATTAGATGATGAAACCAAACAGCGGTGGAGAGATGAAACAGTTGAAATGGATTATCCAAAAATAGATGATTTATTAAAATTCCTTAATAAACGAGCAATTTCGTTGGAAGGAATAAAATCAATAAATAAACCCTTGATTTCTAGAAATATGAATACAAGGTCCTGTAGATCAATTCATGTTTCAACAACAAGTTTCAATTGTCCATTGTGCTCTAAAGTTCATCGACTTTACGAATGCGAAAGGTTTCTTGCATTCGATGTTTTACAACGAAGAAATTATTTAAAAACAACTGATAGGTGTTTCAATTGCCTCAGCGACACACACTCGGTTTTCAAATGTAAGGTCGTTAGAAGGTGCAATTTGTGCGGACGGAAACACAACAATCTTGTTCATCTTGATGATAAAGGTAGTTCACAACCTACCAGTACTGTCTCAAATCTTGTCAGACAACAACCTGCAGTAGACAGCTTTAGTAATTCAGAGAATGATACTGATGAACTTGCTACAACATCTGCAACAGCTTTTAACTCTTTTATTCAAAATATTTCAAATACTCCCATTCCAGCTGGTTTGCTGCCCACCGCTGTTGTCAATATCAAGGATCAATCTGGTAATTACCAAAGCTGTAGATTATTAATTGATTCAGGTTCTCAGATGTCGTTCATATCTGAGGCATGTATGCAGAGGTTACAGCTAACTAGACAGAATGCACGGATATGTATTAAAGGCATTTCTTCAGCGCCAGCAGGTACTACACGAGGAGTTACTCAAATGCATTTATCATCACGGTTTAATCCTAATATATTTATTGAAATAAAGGCATTGATTCTATCAACAGTTACTGCCGCAATTCCAGATTCTGAATTTGTGGTTCCATTGGAATATAATATAAAAAATTTGAATTTGGCTGATCCCAAATTTAATATTCCTGGACACATCGACGTTATACTAGGAATTAATCAATTTTTGAAAATCTTAAAACCTGGACAAATTTGTAATAAGGACATGGAGCCCATTGCACAGCAAACTATATTTGGTTGGGTAGTTGCAGGGGAAATACCATCAATATCACAATGCGACAATTATATAGTTCGTGAAATTGAACATGATTTCGACATTGATAAGTCCTTGCGAAAATTCTGGGAGATTGAAGAAGTCGAAAGAATTGAAGAGCTTACAGATGAAGAGTTAAAATGTGAAGAACATTTTGAGAAAAACTTTAGAAGAGACAAGGATGGCCGATTCATTGTAAGATTGCCACTAAGAGATGAAAAGATTGAAATTGGCGACTCAAGAAAATTAGCAATAAAACGTTTAGCTTCCACAGTTAATCGGTTTAACAAAGATACCAAGCTAAGAGAAGCATATATTGATTTCATGGATCAATATAAACAACTTAATCATATGGAACTAATATCAGAAGATGAATCAAAAAATACTAATTCTTATCAATTCTATTTACCTCATCATGGAGTGGTCAAGGAAGCCAGCTCCACAACAAAACTTAGGGTTGTGTTTGACGCCTCTGCGAAATCCTCATCTGGAAAATCATTAAATGATTTCTTGATGGTAGGACCAACAGTACAAGAATCTTTAATATCAATACTTCAACGGTTTCGGTTGCACAAAATAGTCTTCTCCGCTGATATTGTTAAAATGTATCGCCAGATATGGGTCGATAGGCAAGATGTTGACTTGCAGCGCATTATTTGGCATGAGAGTTTTATTCAACCACTACTAGAATACAGATTGCTAACAGTAACGTATGGTACAGCAAGTGCACCATACTTAGCTACAAAGGTTTTATGTAAATTGTCAGAAGAAAATGCAGAACGTTATCCAAGTGCAGCAAAGATGATCAAACATAACTTCTATGTGGATGACTTGATGTCGGGTTGTGACAAAGAGGAAGAAGCTAAACAACTAATCACTGATATTACCACAATCTTAAGCTCAGCCGGCTTTCAATTGCGTAAATGGGCGTCAAACAACCCAGATGTGTTAACGGCGGTCCCAGAAGAATTTCGAGATGTACAACAATTATTAATACCATCTGATGCAAGTTTAAAGATTTTAGGAATTCATTGGCATCCAATAAAAGATGTATTTGTATTTAATGTTAAATTAAATTGTTTTTCAGTTATAACTAAACGCTCTATTTTATCAGAGGCATCCAAAATCTTTGATCCGCTTGGATGGGTTGCTCCTGTAATTATTAGAATAAAAATATTTTTCCAGAAACTATGGCTTCTTAAAATAGATTGGGACGATTGTCTACCAGCAGATTCGTCTTTACAATGGTCAATATTACGCAATGATCTTGAGCGTTTATCAGCTATTGAAATACCGAGATGGTTGAAAACAAAAAATGGCGAGTTTGAATTGCATGGGTTTGCGGATGCTTCAGAAGATGCCTACGCTGCCGTTGTATTTTGCAGAAATATCAATCTTGATGGCACAATTACAGTTAATCTGATCACATCAAAAACCAAGGTGGCGCCTTTAAAACAAATTTCCATCCCGAGATTAGAGTTATGTGCTGCGTCACTGTTAAGTAAGTTGTTAAAATCCACAAAAGAAATATTGGTCATTGCAGATTCGCAGATTTTTGCATGGACCGACTCTACCATCGTCTTGTCTTGGTTGTCTTGCCATCCGCGTCGATGGAAAACTTTTGTGGCAAATCGAACATCTGAGATCCTAAATGATACTTCAAGAGCCCAGTGGAGTCATGTTCAATCAAGAGACAATCCGGCAGACTGTGCATCATGTGGAATTGCTTCAGGTGAAATAATAAACAATCAATTGTGGTGGCACGGACCAGCTTGGTTAAGCAAAGAGCGAGAATATTGGCCACCCCAAATGGAAATATGTAAGGTGTCAAACGAAGCAACTAATATAGAAGAAAAATTGATAACCGTCAAAGGACATCTAGTAGTTGAAAACTCATCAATTTTAGAAGAGTGCCAAGTGTGTGCCAAGTTTTCAAAATTTTACACACTTACTGCAGTATTAGGTTGGATACTAAGAATTAAGTACAATGGTTCCATGCATAATAAGATCAGATTAAAATATTTAAAGGCTTCCGAATTACAATTGGCGGTATCGAAAATTATACGTCACGTTCAACAGCAAGATTTTGGTGATGAAATCAAATTACTTTCATCAAGGAAGGCACTTTCTAATCTCAGTAAGATACGAACATTGAATCCGTTCATTGATGACGATCAGATTTTACGAGTGGGAAGACGACTTCAAAAATCGTTTGCATCGTTTAATACAAAACATCCGATAATTTTGTCATCTAAAAATAACGTCACACGGCTAATAGTAGAAGAGCTCCATCTCAAATATTTACATGCTGGGCCTACTTTGCTAAAAAATATTATCATGAAGAAATATTGGATTGTTGGTTGCAGAAATTTGGTGAGGTCAGTTACAAATAAGTGTGTTACATGTGTACGTTATCAACAACGGGGATCAGAACAAATGATGGGAGATCTGCCAAAGTCAAGAGTAACTTTTATACGCCCGTTTTTAAAAACTGGCGTAGATTATGCTGGGCCACTAACCCTTAAATTATTGAAAGGACGAGGTCAAAGGACTTTTAAGGGTTATGTCTGTTTGTTTGTGTGTTTCAGCACTAAGGCGGTTCACATTGAACTCGTTGGGGATCTAACAACAGACTCTTTTTTGGGAGCACTTCGATGATTTACGTCACGTCGTGGTATTCCCACGGATATACATAGTGACAATGGCACCAATTTTATCGGTGCTAATAAGGAGTTAAAATTAATATATGAATTTATAAAATCAAATAATAATACAATTTCTCATTTTTGTTTAAGAGATCATATCACCTGGCATTTTAACCCTCCTTCCGCCCCACATTTTGGAGGTCTGTGGGAAGCAGCCGTTAAAGCAACCAAATTTCATATGAAGAGAGTTATCGGTAGTCAAATCCTGACTTTTGAAGAGATGAGTACTCTTCTAGTACAAATTGAGGCAGTTTTGAATGGCAGACCAATATGTTCAAATTCAGCAGATGAACTTGATGCGCTTACGCCGTCTCATTTCTTGATTGGTCATTCTAGCACTTTAGTCCCTGATGCAGACTTAAAGGAAATCAAAATGTCAAAACTCTCTAGATGGCAGCTTGTGCAACAAATGTTTCAGCACTTTTGGTTACGTTGGCACAAGGAATACCTAACAGCACTTCAGCAACGATACAAATGGCAAACTAAAAATCAAAATTTAAAGATTGGTGATATTGTTTTAATAAAGGAAGAAAATTTACCCCCAAATAAATGGTTATTAGGACGAATTACAACAGTTTATCCCGGTGATGATAAAATAGTAAGAGTGATGTCATTGAAAACAACCACTGGTATGATGAGAAGACCAGTTCACAAATTATGTGTTCTTCCAGTTGAATGAAGTTGGCACTTCATGGTGGGCGGAATGTTTAGAATACTATATATTATTTATTTCACTTAACTAAAAATTTCTTTGTTACAACATTTATGCTCGTTAATGTTAAATGTAAATTTATTTATAAAAAATCAAATTAGTATCATAAAATTAACTGTAATATTTAATGCTAACATGTATTGTAATTAGAGTTTTGGTTTTTGTAAAATTATTATTATAAATCACTTTTTCGTTGTACTTTTTCGTTTTTTTGGTAAACTTCTAATGTAATAATATAGTTTTTGATCTCACATACCAATCTCTACAGTCAAGATTTCTCCAAATTCAATGTTTCTACTCGTAATCACTTAAAACAAATGTTTTTTAAGCCAAAAATATGAAAATCTGCTATTTTCGACACACTTAATGATTTTTTGAAACACTTCCAATACAGTTATCAAACACAGCGTCCTCTCGGACCTGTCCATAGAGTATACCTATTTTTAGGAACCAAAATTTTTGAAATCGCTCCAGCGGTTTTCTAGATTTCGTAGGTAATGACGGCCGACCGGCAGACATACATACATTTTTTTTGCTTTTTTAGAATCAGTAGGTCCTAAAACGTTGAGAAATGCAAAAATAAGTGGGGGTAAGAATTTCACTTTTGGCTCATGAATGTAATACTTAGGTCTTTCAGACCGGAATTCTGATTGAATTGATTTAAAAAAATTCCAAATATTATACACAGAGAAAAAAGCATGAACTTCAATTTAAAATTTTGTAAAGTTTGATTCTAAGTTTCTTTTAAAACCTTTCACTTAAAATGTTTTGTTTCAATATAAAGTGAAAAAAATTTAACCTAATATATTTACATTTTATTGCAATTTTTTTTTAAATTTCAAGCTAAAAAATGCACGTATTAATATAAAGTTTAAAAAAAATTCAAATCAAATACTAGAAAAATTCAAAATTTATTGGCACAAATGTATTAATAGTTTGCTTCAATATTATTATCTTTTTGGGCTGAAATGTAAAAATTTTGTTTCAGATTCTGCTTTGTTATATTTTAAACCAAAACACAACCATTTCAAAATAAAGTGTGTAGTATATTTTTTATTCTGAATTATAATTTACCGTATAACTATATATGTTTCGATTTTGTTTGAAAATTAAAACATTTTGATTTTATAAAATTTGTTTCATTTGTGCAGTGAAGTGACAGATAACAAGTTTGATTTGTGCAAGTTGTGTAAATTATTTATTATTATATTTTGGACAAATTCAAATTCAGTCCTTGAATAAATAGGTGTGACGATCAAATACATCGCCGGAAAAAAGACGCCTGATTGAATTGATTTAAAAAAATTCCAAATATTATAATAAAACCAAAAATTCCAACTTTCTTCAAAATCCAAAAATATTCAAGAGAATATTACAAAATAAACAATTCAAACTTTTTTCAAAAATCCTACAATTTTTAAAAATTATCATAAAATCAAAAATATAAATTTTTTTTCAAAATTTAAAAATATTCCAAAAATTTTAATAAAATCAAAAAATTTAAAACTTTTCGAAATTCTAAACAATCCAAAAATTATTACAAAATCAAAAATTGAAACTTTTTTCAAAATTCCAAACATATTGCAAAAATTATAACAAAATCAAAAATTCAAACTTTTTCTAAGATTCTAAAAATTATAATAAAATCATAAATTTCAATTTTCTTCAAAAGTTCAAACATACTCAAGAGAATATTACAAAATCAAAAATTGAAACTATTTTCAAAATTCTAAGGATATTGCAAAAATCAAAACAAAATAAAAACTCTTTCAAAATTCTAAAAATATTCCAAAACTTATAATAAAATCAAAAATTAAACTTTTTTCAAAATTCTTAATATATTCCAAAAATTAATCAAAAATCAAAGATTGAAATTTCAAAATTCTAAAAATATTGCCAAAATTATAACATAATCAAAAATTCAAACTTATTTTCCAACTGTTCCTGTTATTCAGAAGTCGTGGAATCACACAAAACGATTACAAAAGAAATATCTTTCTCATAATTACATTTTTTTTAAAAACATTTAATCTGCAACAACTTGATATTTCCCAATTGTTCCTCTAAGTTGGGAGGAGTTGCAACTGGATAGAAACATGTCCAATTTCATGTTCAAATACACTTCAAGTCATAAAAATAATTACATACTAAATTTTATTTTTTTCCAAAAAATTGGGTTAAAAAATAAATGAAAATCATTCTTTTGACACACTTGACAGTATTTTTTGACACACTTACAATACAATAATCGAGGTTCTGGTCCCACATACCAATGCCAACCATCAAATTTTCTCCACATTCAATGTTACTACTCGTAATCACTTAGAATGATCGATTTTTTTAGCAAAAAATGCTCATTTTCGTGTTTTAACACACTTCCTTATTTTTTGAAAAACACTTGACACACACTTTCTTGCGCCAATACAAATCTCGTCAATACTAAACATACCAAATGTTTTAGGCATTTTCAAAAAAAAAACTATAAAACATGCGCATTTTCAAAAGAATACAGGGTGAATATAATATAATACTATAGGGCATAGTATTTATTATTCAAAAAAAATGTAAAATCTGTTTGGAATCCTAAAACTTTATCTTCAAAATATGATAGCACATAATATATTATCTATGTAAACCAAAAGAAATTACTAAAAATGTATGCCGGCAAAACTGCATTTCAAAGCAATAAATAAAAAATTTAGAACTTAGATTTTTTCATTCGTTACACTCATACAAAATTTTGATTTAAAAAAAAATCCACAAATAAATGTACATTTTCAAACGAATTGCCCAATTAACATATACTGCTGACATTTAATATTTTAATTTACAAAAGTTTTATCTGTGAGGAGAGTACACCCTGTTTTTCGATGATATGATTTTTCGATGTAATGATTTATTCATTACATCGAATATTTTCGATGTAATGATAGTTCGATGATATGATTTTTTTTCGATTTTACGATTTTCGATGGTATGATTTTTCGATTTTGTGAATCAAATTTTCGATGATATGATTTTCGGTGATGTGATTTTTCGATGCTATGACTTTTCGACGCAATGAACATTCGGTGATATGATCTTTCGATGCTATGACTTTTCGATGATATGAACTTTCGATGATATGATATTCGGTGGTATGAACTTTCGGTTTTGTGATTTCTGGTGATTCGACGATTTGATTTTTCGATGTTATGATGCGGACTCGTCAGCAGTAACATTCTCAGGTTTTTCACAAAATTCATGCATTGATTTAAAAGAACGAACAAATCTCACGCATAAGAAAAACTTCACAAACATTGGCATTTCTAAAAATTAAAATGAAGAACAGAACAAAATTATTCACATGCATTCACGTCAGTGTACATAAGAAAACTAAAATATAAAATACAACCAGCATTGCATCATCTGACAAATTTAACAAACACATCAGCAAACAACACATCACTGATAACGACACTTCTATTGAAAGTGGTATTTTAAAATAATTTTAAGCCCGTATTGGATTTGACTCGTTCAATAACGGGTTATTGGAATAGTCAAATCAAATTAAAAGTTTATAAATTTCGAAACATATTCCAATACCACACGTCTTATGTAGACTATCACACGTAAGAGTGAAATCAATGTCAATCTTCGTTATAAAAACGTATTGTAGAATTTTGGTAAAAAAATCAGAATTCAGACTTTCTAAGATAAAGAGTCATTTATTTGTATCAAAAAAGACTTTAAGATTGGTGTCGTATATATGTAAGTACTAAATTACATAGCAATCATACACATACATTTTCAATTTACTACTTAAATATACGAGCTTTTCAAGGCTTTTTCGATGCAAATAAATAATTCTTAGTCTTAGAAAGTTACTTAGATAGAATGTTACTTTTTTACCATTTTTATCGTAGGGTTTGTTTCTTTTCAATTAGCTTTGAAAATTATCCACCTTAATCCGTTTCCTTTAAAGTTTGTAGTTAGAGATTTAGAGCAGAAGAACTATGTTAGAAGCCGAGATTGAAAATAATATGAAGTTTAATTCTCATATTTTTTGGCTACCTTAAAACGCTGTTCAAAGGTTTTGGACCACAAAGCTATGCATTGAATACTGTTCTGACATTAGGGTAGAGCGTACATGACTAGTTTGAAGCATTTTGATTCGGTCCAACAGAGAGCAATTAAATTGATCTGTAACTCTAATCTAACTAATGAACTTGATTCCTTGCAAAATAGAAGAAATGTTGCTGATTTAACCATTTTTTACAAGTAAATGATGTGTGAACTTAATTCTCAGGAGATAATATCGATTTTGCCTAAGCTTGATAACTTTTCACATCATACCAGAGCTGCAGCTGCGATTCATTGCGATCCTTCATTATATATCTTGTAGAACGGACATGGAGGAAATACAAATATAATTAGAAGTAAAAAGCAAATGTTTTTAAAAATGTATGATGGAGCACCAGTAGCACTTGTAGAGTTTCTCTTAGAAATCATGAGGTGATCGATTTGATTTTCTGTTCTTGCATCATAAGATTCCACATAGTTTTGGCGATTTTTTTATTTTTATTTTGTTTTTTTAATTCCATTAATTAGGTTAGACAGTGCTAGAAACCACTAAATTATGCATTATAGCCATTTCAGCTGCGCCCTAGTCGTTATTGTTACTGGTACGATGCAAACTGTTTGGGCCAATCTTAGAATATATATAAATATAGCGATAACGTATACAAAAATGTATAAAGAGCAAACCAAAAAAATCGTACATCTGTCAAATGCAATTTCTTTTTGCTCCATCTTGATTTGTTTTTCAATGTTTCTATTTACTACCACAAACTTTTTTATCAACTTATAAATTAAAAATAATTCTAAATTTAATTTAATTTAATTTAATTTTTTGTTAATTTTTTGTTAATAATTGTGTACAATTTTGAATCAAATGAAAAAGATACGATGATTATGGGAAGAAAAGTCGGTTTCTCAGAAAGCAAAACAAACAGAAAAAAGTACGATAGACGTCTAATTTCAGAGTACTGAATTGTAATACTGCTAATTGGACGTCCAAATTTAACTAATAAAATCAGAGTGCATCTCTATCATACAAACGGATAATTTTCTCTTTATCTTTTTAATTTGCTTAACTTTTTCGCCTTGGTCATTGTGAAAATCATGCATTATTTTACTGAAAATTTCATTGCAATGCGTATTTTTGATTAAGTAAAATTAGAAATCTATACTAACCAAAAAAACATTATTTTTGTAACAAATAAGCATATTTAAAATAACAAACAACAATCTGAATCTCATTTCTCTTATACACAAGTATCAATCATATTGTTATTCCCACATCCAATCTACGCGTACAAATTGCCTTTACCAACAAATCAAGCAACTTTATTTTCATCAATGTAAATTTTTCATTTTATATTATACAAACAGATCGAATAATGCAAAAATCAAATAGAAAATGAAAAATGGGAAATTTAGTGCTCAAAATATGGAGGGGCTGAAATCTCAAGCTCTGAGATATCAAGACTTCGGTTTTGGTTAAGGATTTTTATATAGTTTTCGGCATAAAACTTTTATGAGGACATTGTTTTTAGTTTTGGGCAGCGATGTATATCAAACATAACTCTTTGTTAAAGTGCGTGCATTTTTAAATCTCTGTTTAGAAATTTATTACAAAACTAGCACGAAACATCAATAGGCTGCCGGAAAATTATAACAGATCATAAATTAACATAATTTAGTGAAAAGATGAAACAATCAGCAAACTACTCAAATACCTCTCCCTTCAGCGTTTCGAGAAAATTATACAAAATCACAAATTCATATTTCTTTCAAAATTCCAAAAATATGTAAAAATTAAATAAAATCAAACTTTTTTCAAAATTCTAAAAATATTCCAAATTTATTACAAAATCAAAGATTAAACTTTTTTAAAAATTCTAAAAATATTGCAAAAATTATAACAAAACCAAATATTGAAACTTTTTTCAAAATTCCAAAAATATTCCAAAAATTAGAAAAAATCAACTGTTTAAACTTTTCCTAAGTTCTAATAATATTCCATAAATTCCAACTTTTTCCAAAATTCTAAACATATTGCAAAAATTCATACAATATCAAAACTTGAAACTTTTTTCAAAATACAAAAATTATAATAAAATCAAAAATTTTAAATTTTTCAAAATTCTAAAAATATTCCAAAAATTCTTACAAAATCAAAAATTTGAAACTTTTTTCAAAATTCTAAAATTCACAAATTCAAAGATTCTATTTTTTTTTTCAAAATTCTAAAAATATTGCAAAGCTTATAACAAAATCAAAAATTAAAACTTTTTCCAAAATACTAAAAATATAGCAAAAACTATAACAAATTCAAAAACTTCCATGCCACATTTACGTCATACAAACAGCAACATTTTTTTTCCCAAAAAATTGGCTAAAAAAATAAATGAAATCATTTTTTTGACATACTTGAAAATATTCTTTTGATAAACTTATAATGCAATAAAATTCTCAATAATAATAATATCATGTTCATTACATTTCATTTCATCCAAATTACTAATTTTATTATTTTCTAAAAACAGAAATGAAAATCATTCTTTTGACACACTTGACATTATTTTTTTGACAAACTTATAATGCCATAATTATCTATAATAATAATAAAATTTCATGTCATACAAATAATTAATTTTATTTTTTCCAAAAATTGGGTAAAATAATGAATAAAAATCTGTCTTTTGACACACTTGACAACATTTTTTTGACAAACTTGTAATGCAATAATCTAGTTTTTGGTCTCACATACCAATCCCGACCATCAAGATTTCTTCAAATTTAATGTTTCTATTCGTAATCACTTAAAACGAACGTTTTTTAAGCAAAAAATATGCAAATTTCTTTGTTTTGACGATTTTTTGTCACACTTCCGGTACAGTTATCGAACACATCGTCCTTTCGGCTCTTTCCATTGAGTATACCTATTTTTAGAAAAAAATTTTGATATCCCTCCAGCGGCTTTCGAGATTTCGTCGGTTTTCAGACATACTTTTTTTTTTGCTTATTTTAGAATAGGTCCTAAACCGTTGAGAAATGCCAAAAAAGTGGGGGAAAAATTTTCACTTTTGGCTCATGAATTCAATGTTTTGGTTTTTTCAAAACCGAAGTAAAAATCTAAAAACAATATAACAATAAAGCCGTACCTAGCTATAGTATCTACTGAGCTGAACAATGAATGTTGAGAAAAATGCTCATCACATATGCAGATTGTTCGGAATAAAATTTTAAATCCTTTTTGATTAATCTGAACTTGAAATTGATGAATTAATGAAAATGTTTGTTCTTTTTTTTTAATTAAATTTTTGTGTAGTAGGAATTATAATATGTGTCACAACACAACATAAAAGCCTTTTAAGAATAAGGTCCCACAACAACATGCGTTCCAAGGTGTCGATAAACCCAAATTTGTTTTTTTTTAATATTTTTTTATCGAAGGGACAACTTAACAAAAAACCCTATCACAATTAATATATAAAATAAGACATAGGCCAATATTTCATGATAGGATAGAAAAAATAAAAACAAAATAAAAGATAAAAAAGTCCAAGCGTCAGGTATATCCGCTAGAAATAGGTAGATTTCGGGGTCAGACAGTTTTGTGTACAAATAGAATTAGATGTGTTAGATTAGTTTAAATAAAAATTTAATTAGAAACAGAATACTGAATAATTCAAAAAAATTACCAAACCATATTAAATACATTAACCGAAACTACTTTATCAATGCAATTTCGGAACAGTTTTATTTAAGTTGGTTAAAACTACCTTTAATAACATATTAAATCCACCAAAGAGCAAATTAACGTTCTAACTACGTCACACCTATAATACCACAACACATAATTTATAGTCAAAAATTATCAAACAAATTTTACACCTCAAAAAATACAAATATCTATCAATTTAAGAAAACTTTTGTAAACGTGCAATCATATTTATTGGAACTAAAAAATTTCCAATTTTCCCATATTTCCAAAGAAAATATTCCTTAACTCAACTTTGTTTTTCTTTTTATTTAAATTTTTGCGAAAAAAAATAAAAACTCAAAAATTAAAACTGAAATAAAAATTATTTATTATTTGGACTTATTGTTGTAATTGCATGGCGTGAGAGTGTCGTGCATTATGTTAGTATAACGTTAATTAGATTGGAACCTCTTGGGTTAGAAAGCTGAAAATCTCTGAGGTTATAAATAAAAAGTGTATCTAAAAGAAAGTAGGAGTTTATAAACTCAAAAATGATGAAAGCAGGCCGTTTTCGTTTGTATTCGTTTCAGCAGCCTCAGGGTCACAATATCTGGGCTTGGATAATTTGTTTTTTAAATTTGGGAATGATTTATGTTGCATCTACGTATACAAACGTTTTCTAATGTGAGCTTGGTCATTTTCATCTAGATCAAGGACCATAAAGTTTATTAAATTTTTAAAACAGCTGATTTTTCAGGAACCCCAAACGCCAAGGTTGTCGTCTGACAAAAAATGATAAAACAGGTTCAAATATTCAATATTTATAAATTTTATTTAATTTTATTGTGTTTCAAACGGCCGTTATAACGTCTTAAATTATTCGACTTTAAAGGCTCGCTTACATGGTGCCCCTATATGGTCAGTTCACCAGTTCGAGCTGGTCGTTATATATATATATATATATATATATATATATATATATATATATATATATATATATATATATATATATATATATATATATATATATATATATATATATATATATATATATATATATATATATAATATATATATATATATATATATATATATATATATATATATATATATATATATATATATATATATATATATATATATATATATATATATAATATATATATATATATATATATATATATATATATATATATATATATATATATATATATATATATATATATATATATATATATATATATATATATATATATAAATATATATATATATATATATATATATATATATATATATATATATATATATATATATATATATATATATATATATATATATATATATATATATATATATATATATATATATATATATATATATATATATATATATATATATATATATATATATATATATATATATATATATATATATATATATATATATATATATATATATATATATATATATATATATATATATATATATATATATATTAGGGTGGATTGATTAACAAAGGATTTTTGTAACCCCCTTGGCTACACTCATTTTTCGAATTAGGGGCTCCCAAAAACAGTGTCGGCAAAGAAATAAGCGATCTGCACCAGTGTCTTGGGTTTCGGGATTGTCGATTTATGTAATAAGCTTATATATCGCCAGAGCGAATCGCTAGAACAGCCGCCATTTCATCAAATTCCAGCCGATTTTCACGATCTTGGTCTTGTTGGAAAGGTATTAGTGTGTTCTATACGCTATTTTTTATTGGCCGGTGCGATTTGAGAGAAAACATATTGTTTTGTTGACCCGGAATGTCGATTTAAGCCTAATTTTGCATTTCATGTAATGTATAATGTTTTTTTCTGAATTTCTAATACATCAAATCGCACAGACAAGTTCAAATACGTAAAAAATACACAAATACCTTTTCAATGAGACTGATTTCAATGAAATCGGACAATTTTTGACCAAATAATGAGCGTTTGAAAATGTGGAACAAAAATCGATATTTGCATATTTGCATGAATTTCATCAATTGATTGATGATTAATAATTACGGAGACGACGATGAGGACATACACTGTTAGTGTGTGGTATTTGTTGTTATTTCAAATTCCACTGGTCAGTAAACAATTTATAATAAAGAAAATTATCCTAAACAAAATTTGACTGTATCTAAATAAACTATGTCGTATACAATGAATATTTATTCTACTCCATCTGCTACGTTATTGATTCGTTGGATTTTTGAGCTTTGTCACCTAAATATATTTCTGCGAATGCTCAGTTCTATTTCAACTGCAACGACGAACACTTCACGTCAGTACAAGAACAAAATTATTGTGCATAAGAAGTTTCTGAAAATGAAAATGGAAAGTGAAAATTTGAAAAAAGTACAGGACGCACGCGCTTAGGCAAAGGCCGACATCGAACGTATGCGCGTCTTGCGTCGGGAACGGGAGCAAGCTGGAGTCAAGGCTCCAGTAAAAGCGCAGCACAAGAAGAGAAAAAATACCGGCCACTTCCAAGAAAATGTTCTCAACTACGTGCAGACAAGAAGGAATAAAAGCCTATTTGTTTTTAAAAATTTTTTTTTTTTTGCAATGATGAATAAAAATAAATCATTTTTTGTTATATCATGAGCGCTCGCTTTTTTTCATTACGGACAGAAGATATAAGATATATTATAGGATATAATAGAAATATAAGATTTGATGTTGTCTAGCTAAGCCATATCTTTTTTGGTATCCGTTTTTGGTCGTTTCGCGCGTGATGTGATTGTAGAAGCAATCACACCTTCTCTACGCTCTTTTGTAGTTACGACCGTTGCAGCCTCTGTAACGATTTTTATGTGCCGTTCAGTGCCTTGAATGTGGCATGGGACCTCTGTAATGGTATCCGTTATGATTCCACAATATTCTGCAAGCAATTCAGGTTCCTCGTAAGACCTTGTGCGCGTGTATGGTGGCTCTGTATATGCCAAATTCCAGTTGATGAGATCGTGATAGTGCTGGCAATCGAACAATATTTGTGGACAGACGTACTCCCGAACAATTCCGTATTCTTCTGCAAAATTATCGTCTCTAGATCGCAGTATTCTCTGGTAGCCGACTTGCCGAATATTGGGGTCCTCGTCGAACATCATTGCCAGCAGCAGATTTTCCGAATGTGCGAAGTACGAGTTACGTGCGCAAACATCCTTGATGATATTAAAATAATTGCTTGGCAAATACCGACTAAATTGAATGAGATTAAAAAAGTGGATGCTGCCTTTAGTGCATTAATATCGATGTTTTACGCCAAAATAGATGGGTACGTAGACGCGCATAATATATTCTGCCAAGTCGTATAAGTTCTTAGACGGCTCTGCGGTTGCAACATAGAGCCGAAGAACTCTGTTGGCTTTCGTTAGCCATCGCGCGTGATGAATTTCGCCCGGCATCCTATTAGCTAAAGCTGTTGGGCATTCACCAGTTGACACAGCGACAGAAATGTGGTACAAATATTCTTCATCTGTTGATAGCTCAAAATGAGCAATATTTTGCGGAAGTTTTTTCTCATCGACGGGAATAGGACGAAAATTTTGAATCTGAGAAGTAAAATGCAAGGAAAACATAAGAATAAATTATTTGAAAATTGAAATACAGTATAAAACTCGATTAAGTGAATAGAATAGGATAAATCGAAATACATAATACGTACTGGTAATGGCTTATCAACGTTTTCTATTGATTTCGAAATAGTGCCCGATGCTGTTGTTGGACCTCTGGTAACGGATTTATTCATTTTCTCAAATAAGTGGCGGAAAGGCAATTCGTTAAAATGGAACATGCATATGAACCAATGCAGTGGCCTCTCAAGTTTGATTTCCAAATTTCGCAGTATTCCATTCCCTCTGCGTGTTCTTGACTTCACCGTCGGAGCAAAGGCCAATCAACGAACTGGTGTCCATTTGCTTTTCTTGTTGCAGAAAATCCATTAGAACTTGAGCAATTTGTGGTGCTTTTGTATGTTTTTCTGCTACAGCATAGCCTAAGAACTTTGATTCTGGCTGCTTCAGCACTGCAATATGATTCTCATTAATTCTTCGCGGGTGCAATCGACCATCTTCTGTTCGCATTTCCACGAGAGTTTTATCAACTATGAGTTGAAAACGAGTAATGCATCTGTGATGTGGCTCAGTTTTAGCAATTCTTCACGAATTAAGGTACGTTCTCTTCGGACCTTGTTTCAATCCACAATAACGATTTTGCCATCTCTTTCACCAATTACTTCAAAATCTTTTAAAAGCGCACACGCCAATGCTGAGGCTTCTCTGTCCGAAATTTTGTATCGATCGCATTCCATAGCAAAATTCGGAAAATTTCGTCGTGATGAATAAACCCTTACGTTATGTTTAAAACTTAAGTTCTAAACTGTTATATATAAAAATTACCTAATTTTGTTACATAGGCAATTCAGTTTTATCTTTTGTTTATTTTTCTATTTTTCTAATTTTTTTTAAGTTTTTGTTCGCTAATGTTAAATCTATGTTAAGTGGCATTCTCCTTACAAAGATTATATCATAAGGACGTGTTTTTCTTTAGAAATAAAAATAGATATATATACAAATATTAAAAGTGTTGTGTATTCAATTTATTTCTTTGTTAAAAAGTGAAATTGTCTCTTTATTAGAAGTAAAAGCGACAGTTCTCAGTTTGAATAACTAAAAATCATTCAAGATACAGTCCACTGCCGTAGTCTGAGCCAGTCGCATAAATCTAATCCAACATATTGGCCCATCGACCGGATGATCAGATTCATTATACATAGTTTAAACATGCATACTATATAGTTAAAAGTGTTAAGCAATCGTCTATACTAATACCTAAAGATTAAATCAGCTCTAATCAACAACAGATGATTTTCAACATTTGGATTGCCACTGCAGATAATGAGTGAATAGATTCAGCATTAGAGAATTCATCAATTTTATTACATAATCATACTCATCAAGAACGTAATCATACGTTAATCAAATTCATCGAGCTCATCAATTCAAAATACATCTAGATCATACATATATGTACATTTCAGTATAAATCATTTTGATTTGATTTTTAAAAAGGTAAACTATTTATCATCTTAAATTGTTTAGTCGTAGTTCTTTTTATTTGTTCAATTTTTAGGTGTTATCTTTACAAGGTTTTGAAAGATTTTATTTACTTATTTTATTGTATTGATTTAAAATTTTGTTTTCAATATCTGAAGTTAGTTTACATTTTGTTTTAAAAAATATTTCGTTCATATTAAAAAATAATTTTCCTTTCATTAATTCATTATATATAAAATATTATAAAAATGACTCATTCAGTAGAATCGTGTAAACGCTCGGTTGCTTCATTAAAAGGCCGCGTAACTTATTTCAAGAACATTTTGGATGATTCCAACGAACAATTAAGCAAAGGCGAACTCGAGTCTATGTTGGATCGAGTTAAAACACTTTACGATAAATTCGATCTAGCAGTATCCAATTTGCAAGAATGTGATGAAACTGCTGTATTATCAGATCCAAGAGAAGAGTTCGAGACAAATTGTCGTGGAATCGAAACTCGTATTAGAAATTTATTAGATGGTGAAATTCATTCCAAAAATACTGTAAATACTAGTAAAAGAGAAACAGGTATTTTGAGTCTACCGTTACCAGAGATTCCATTACCAAAATTTGACGGATCATTTGTTTCCTGGATACAATTTCGAGAAAGTTTTTTAAATCGAGTTCATGAAGAAAAACGATTGAATTCTATTTTAAAATTTACCTGTCTGCAAAACTGTTTACGTGGAGGTTCTGCCTTTCATTTCATAGATCAAGTTCCAAAAACTTCTGAAAACTATACTCAAGTTTGGGCAACTATTTTCGATCATTACGAAAATGAACCTCGGATTAAAGCGCATCATATGAAAGCAATGTATTATTTGAATCCAATTAAAAAAGAAAATAATGCGTTTGAATTACTTTCATTCATAAACACTTTTTGGAAACAATACAATGCTCTTAAATCTCTAGATGTACCAGTCCATCATTGGGATTTAATTTTAGGTTTTCATGTATGCGAATTACTAGATCCTATATCGAGGCAAGAAATTGAAAACATAAAGCACAATGACAAAATTTTATCTATCAAGGAAATAATGGATATTTTATCCAAAAGAGCACGCATTTTAGAAAGTATTTCTTCTTCGTCTGCTAAAGTTTCACCTTCCTCTTCTAATAATATGTCTAAATATCAAACTCATAAATCTCAAGCATATATTGTTGGTGAGATGACAAAACCAATAACTTGTATATATTGTAAACAACCGCATTCAATACGTTATTGCCAGTCATTTGAAAACTTGAACTGGAACGATAGAAATCAATGGGTTATTTCTAACAACCTGTGTCGTAACTGTTTTGGTCATCATTTGCTAGATAAATGTTCATCTAAATTCAGATGTTTTATCTGTCACAATCGACATCATACTCTGCTCCATTATAATACGAGTCAACATTATTCATTGAAACAAACTTTAGATTCTGACACACCAAACTCAAACACTGATAATATTCCATCGTCCTCGGAAGCAGCACTCATCCATTCTAATCTAACTACAGACGAGCAATCCAGTCTCATAAATACTGATATATCAAATGCTTCAAGTTCACTTGTTGCCAATATGAAGGAACCAAATTCTTCAGACAATTGTATTAACATTAATTCAAAACAGATTGTATTAGCTACAGCTGTTATTTATGTTGAAAGTCCCACGGGTGTCCGCACTTTATGTCGTACGTTATTAGATTCAGGCTCACAATGTAATTTTATTACTGAAAACTTATGTCAAAAGTTAGGAACAAATAAAAAATCAATTCAATTACCGGTGACGGGTATTGATCAAAAAACTTTTTTAATAAAAAATCAAGCGAGCCTTAAAATTCAATCTCGTTTCAATAATTTCAACATCAAATTAGATTTTTTGATTCTTCCTCATCCATTTTCTAACTTACCATTACAGTCAATTAATTTTGATTTTTCTAAATTACCGTTATATTTTCAATTAGCCGATCCTAATTTTCATAATCCGCAAAAAATAGACATGCTATTAGGAGCCGAAATCTATTTTGACATCATCAAAAGTCAAAAAATTAGCGTTGTCAAGGAACTACCCCCATTTCAGAGCACTATTTTTGGCTATGTTCTGTCTGGTAGAGTCAATTCAACCTTTTTACCACAACCATCGTCATTTTTATGTTGTGATGTTGAAGTCGTTCGGAAAGAAGTACAACGATTTTATGAAATTGAGGATATAAGTCCTAAAAACAATTAGTCAAAAAAAAACTTACAATGTCTAACACAAGCAACATCAATAATTTTCAAAAGGGAAAAAAAAACTTTTATTTTCATTACCGCTAAGCACAAACCATTGAAATACCACGCTGTGTCATAAAAATCAACCCTAACATGAAGTCAATTGAACTTCATGGCTTTGGTGACGCTTCGGAAAGGGGTTATGGTTGTTGTATATATTTACGAACCATTGATCACCAAGATATTATTAATTGTCATCTTTTGTGTGCAAAATCAAAGGTTGCTCCGTTAAAACGTGTAACTATTCCACGGCTCGAATTATGTGCCTCTCTTTTACTAAGCCAATTATGTAAAAAGGTACATGAAGCATTAGAGATAGTATTTGACAAAGTAACTTTATGGTCAGATTCAGAAGTTACTTTGTATCGCATAAACTCACCACCATCAAAGTACGCAACCTTTGTTGCAAATCGTATCTCACAGATTCAAGACATGTCTAATCCGAGCTGGTGGAATTACATTCCATCTGATTTAAATCCTGCTGATTTGGTTTCCCGAGGTATGATGCCTTCGCAATTAAAAGAATCCAGATTATGGTGGCATGGTCCAGCTTTCCTATTTCAATCTGAAAAAAGTTGGCCTAAAACTAAATTTAATTCTAAACTAGATTGTAATGATCCAGAAGTCAAACAGCAACAGATATTTTTGGGAATTGAAAACAATGTATCTTCATTTGTGGAAAATTACTCCAATTTCAATAAACTTATTCGAGTTACTGCTCTGTGCTTAAGGTTCTTGCATAATCTTAGATTCAAAACCTCTCGCAAGGTCAATGAACTCACATTGATCGAAATTGACCATGCCAAAATTCAATTAATTAAATCCATTCAACGTCAATCTTACCCAGATGACATTAAACGTTTATCCCATAATGAGTTTGTTGGAAAACAAAGTTTACTACGAAAATTAAATCCTTTTATCGATACAGAGGGTGTATTACGCGTTGGTGGCCGGTTAAATCATGCCGATTTACCTTATGAACAAAAACATCCAATAGTTATCCCTTCCAATAATAATTTTTCCAAACTTTTGGTAAGAAAAGAGCATATCAGCAACTTACATGCAGGTCCTCAGGCACTCCTCAGTTTTATACGACAACAATTTTGGATTATAGGGGGAAGAAACCTTTGTAAAAAAATTGTTCATGAATGTATCATTTGTTTCAAAAATCGACCAACATCCATATCCCAAATAATGGGTGAATTGCCACCAGAGAGAGTTCAAAAGTTTCGTGCCTTTGAAAATGTTGGAGTTGACTTTTGTGGGCCATTTAATACATGTTCCAGAGCTAGGTCAAAGCTTTTAATCAAAGTTTACATCTCAATTTTTATTTGTTTCTCTACTAAAGCAACTCATATTGAAGTTGTCAACGATTTATCTACCAATGCTTTCATGTCTGCCTTTCGAAGATTCATATCTAGACGTGGCAGATGTTCAAATATTTTTTCTGATAATGCAACCAATTTCGTTGGTGCAAACTCTAACTTACGTGAACTCCAAAACCTTTTTAATCAAGAATGCTCTAAAAATGAGTTATTCAAATTTTTTACCTCTGAAGGCATAAACTGGCAAACTATACCCCCGAGATCTCCACATTTCGGTGGATTATGGGAAGCTGCAGTAAAAAGTGCCAAACACCATCTAAAACGATCA
>OY856187.1:28226282-28272235 GCA_963693315.1 Diogma glabrata | reverse complement strand
TATATATATATATATATATATATATATATATATATATATATATATATATATATATATATATATATATATATATATATATATATATATATATATATATATATATATATATATATATATATATATATATATATATATATATATATATATATATATATATATATATATATATATATATATATATATATATATATATATATATATATATATATATATATATATATATATATATATATATATATATATATATATATATATATATATATATATATATATATATATATATATATATATATATATATATATATATATATATATATATATATATATATATATATATATATATATATATATATATATATATATATATATATATATATATATATATATATATATATATATATATATATTGTAATGAACTTCGTCCAGAATGGGTTAATTTTATTTACTCATTCATTAATTAAAAGTTAACTCCTTTTTCAATCTTTTACTTGTATTGCAAATTGTATTGCATAAATTAATGTAAATTAAATTTGTTATACAAATGTTTACATTAATTAAAAGGAGTTACCTAATACATTTTGCATAAATTAAATTTGAGTTCGCTAATACAAATGCAAGTATGAATGAAAACAGGTGTGGCCTATTTCAGATGTACGGACTACGTAGTATTGATTTCTAGTGGATTATAGAAGTTTCGATTTATTTATTTTTCGATATAAATAAGCAAACAAAAATATCAGATAGTCAGTTTTACTTTTGCAATTGAAAGTGTTTATAAATATTCGCAAGTTTAAGGAATAATCGGTTGTACTTGAGCCTGGGTACTAATAGTAAAAGAATCTGAACTTAGTGGAATAGTAAATACAGATTTTACGATTCCGAATATTTTTGATTCAAATTGTGGAAAAGCGGTGAAGTTTATGGTACATAAATTGGAGACCCTGGAATTTATTGTAAGGAAAAACGGAAGCTGCTGTAATTTGATGACAAATAAAGTTTGAGATTCTGTTAACTAAAGATCTGTCTTTTTACTGTCGTGTTTGTTCAATAATCTAAAAGAATCAACGAAGAGTCGTTACAGTGGTGTCAGAAGTGGGATTATTGAAACAATGGTCAAGACAGTAAATATTAGTGATCTCAGCCAGACCCAGCTAAAGGATGAGTTGAAGAAAAGGAATGCTCCAATCCACGGAACGAAGGCAGAACTTGCATTTCGGCTGCGTAAAGTTTTAGAAGAAGCAGGCCAAAGCACAGAGGTCATAGAGGTAGAGCCGGAGGAAGCTCCTGTCCAGAATGCCCCAGCAATTGATCCGATGATGATGTTGATGAAAGAAATGATGGCACAGCAACAACAACAATTTGCTGATATGATGGCCAAACAAGGAAACAATCTGATGGCCCGACAAGAGAAACTGGCAGCAGAACGAAAAAGTTCTGGCAGCAGAACAAAAAGTAGAGCAACAACAACAACTTGCTGATATGATGGCTCGACAAGAGAAACAGGCAGCAGAACAAAAAGTTCTAGCAGCAGAACAAAAAGTAGAGCAACGACAACAATTTGCTGATATGATGGCAAAGCAAGAAAGTCTACGTGAAGTAATCGAGTCACGTATATCCAGTGCAGAGGGTAAAATCAACAACATGGAAAGGGAGCTGCGGAAAGTTACCGAAGAACATGAAGAGAAATTACGCAATCTTTCGAGTGAATTCCGTCAAGAAATAGCACAAGGAAAGTCAGGTAACATGAGCAATCCATCAACTACTTCAGCTCCAGCTAGAGTAAAAACACCCGCATTTGATGGATCTACATCGTATCAGATATTTAAGATGCAATTTGAGATAGCAACAACTGGGGTTGAGCACCAGCAAAAAGCAAACGCGCTTATATTGGCATTGAAGGGACCTGCTGCTGAAATTTTGCAAACACTATCAGCGACAGAGCGTGATTACAGCAAGATAATGGAGGCCTTAGAAGTAAGATATGGGGAAAGTCATATGCAAGCTCTCCATCGCATGCAGCTCAAAACACGGAAACAAGGAGTCAACGAAACTTTGCAAGAATTAGAGGCTGACATTGTGAGACTGGTAAATCTGTCATACCCGAACTATAACGCTGAACACCGAGACGAATTGGCAGCTGATACATTTATCAATGCTCTTCGAGATGTCCAAATGAGGAATCAGCTTTATTTAAGCGGAAAGAAGCTACCTGCAGAAGTCTTAGCATTGGCCCTGCAAATGGAAGCTGGAAAAAGAGCGTATGGCTCAGATAGAGTACGTCAGATGGAAGTTACTGAGGAACCACTGAAAGCAGCGCTTGATGAAGTGATCATGCGTGTCAAAAGTTTGGAAGATAAACCTGAACGAAATCAACGAAGTAGATCTAGCAGAGTAAGATGCTGGAACTGTGGGAAGTTGGGGCACATCCGAAGAGAATGTAAATGGGAGCCGCATTCGGAAGAGAGATGCCGCGTTCCGGAGTCGGGAAACTAGATCGTGCCAGTTTTGAAGGGCGAAAGCTGGCTCAATTACAATGCCCTACATTGATGGTATCACAAGTAAAAAGAGAAAATAGTAGTCTAGTCTTAGAGGCAACCGTTGGAAGCAAATCGTGCATGTTGACTTTGGACACAGGTGCTTCGAGATCGATAGTGCGTCCAGATGTGGTTTGTGATAGTCAGATCGATACAGCAAGACGATTCACCCTAAAAACAGCTACGGGTGAAACAGTTCTAGTTCATGGAGAAAGCGACCAAGAAGTTCACCTTGGAGGAAATTCATTTAGGCACCGATTTATTGTAGCAGATATAGAAGATGAGTGCATAATTGGGCTTGACTTCATGAAAGAATACAATTTTATATTAGATCTGGGAAGCCACGTACTGAGATATGGAAACACAGAAATAGTGCTAAACGCCACCAACGACAATGCTGAGGTCCGTGTTATTAGTGATGGACCAACTGAGATCCCGGCAAAATCTGAGAAAATCATATGGACTAAGCTACTAGATAAAAGTGACCAAAATTCACCTGTGATGATTGAGCCAGCTAACAACGACTTTGGGGGAAACATTTTGATTGGCCGAACGCTAGTTGCAGCAAAAGAGGGAGTAGTTCCAGTGCAACTGATTAACTTCTCAAATAAACGAGTGGTCATCAATCATGGAGAAGAAATCGCCAAATGCAGCACCATAAAAGAGATAATCAGCTGTGAAGAAGAGCAAAAGGTCTTCATGCAGAGAAACAATCCCGCATTAGTAGCAATACTTCAAGATCTTAGTAAAAGAATGAATCCAGCCGAATTCAAAGAAATCAAGAGGGTATTAACGAAGATGAGCAGCGTTTTCTCTACTGGAGATGAAGATGTTGGAAGAACAAACATCGTGCGACATAGGATCAACACTGGAAACGCTCATCCTATCAGACAGCCTCCTAGAAGACTACCACTGGCTAAACACGAGGAAGTGCAGGGAATGCTGGACAAAATGAAAAGTGATGGAGTCATCAGGCCATCTAAGAGTCCATGGAGCTCACCAGTGGTGCTAGTTAGAAAAAAAGATGGGTCAGCTCGTTTTTGTGTAGACTATCGAAGGCTCAATGAGGTAACCATTAAGGACAGCTATCCACTGCCACGAATTGATGACACACTGGATACATTATCAGGGGCCAAATGGTACAGCACATTAGATCTGAAGAGTGGCTACTGGCAAGTTGAAATGCATCCAGAAGATCGACGAAAGACAGCATTTTCTACTGGCAATGGGTTGTGGGAGTTCAATGTGATGCCGTTTGGTCTATGCAATGCCCCAGCAACATTTGAACGTCTAATGGAATGCGTGTTGCATGGTTTAACCTGGAAGGCCTGCCTAGTTTATCTTGATGACATCATTATAATGGGTCGCAACTTCGAAGAGCATCTAACGAACCTCGAAGAAGTACTCAGAAGAATAAGTAATGCCAACATGAAGTTGAATCCGGTAAAGTGCAATCTCTTCCACAAAGAAGTGAAGTACCTTGGACACATCATTACAGAACATGGAGTCAGAACCGATCCCGAGAAGATTGATGCTGTGAAAAATTGGCCAGTACCGAAGAATGTTCATGAGCTACGCAGTTTCCTTGGCTTATGCACCTATTATCGAAGATTCGTGGAGAATTTTGCAAATATCGCCAAGAGTCTACATAAATTGACAGAAGCAAATACCAAGTTTCTGTGGACAACCGAATGTAATGAGGCCTTCTGCAGTTTAAAAGAAAAACTATGCAACACCCCTATACTAGCCTATCCAGAATCCGGAAAGATGTTCATTCTGGACACAGACGCAAGCAATGTAGGAACTGGAGCTGTTTTGTCACAGAAAATTGGAGACGATGAGAAAGTGGTGGCATACTTCAGTAAAGTTCTGTCAAAGCCGGAGCGGAATTACTGTGTCACGAGGAAGGAGCTGTTAGCTATCATCAAGGCTGTGAAACATTTCCACAAGTATTTGTGTGGACAACCATTCCTGATTCGCACGGACCATGCTGCTCTAAAATGGTTATTACAATTCAAATTTCCTGAAGGACAAGCAGCAAGATGGATAGAGATCCTGCAGAACTACGACTTCAAAGTTGAACACCGCAAGGGAAGGATCCATGGTAACGCTGATGCCTTGTCTAGAAGACCCTGTATAGAGGAGTGCAAGTCATGTAGCAGAACTGAGGGAAATGAGGCAATGAAAGTGAACCAAATCAAGTTCCAAACTCCTGAAGATTGGTGTACCGAGGCAATTAAAAGAGAGCAGCTAGAAGATCCAGCTATGGCTCCAATATTGAAATGGAAAACTGAGGGAAGGCGACCGGAGTGGAAAGAGGTCGCACCTTTAAGTACGGAGGTGAAATGCTACTGGGCGCAATGGGACTCACTATTTATGGACAACGGGATACTAAAAAGAAAATGGGAGTCCGCTGATGGAAAGAAAGTGTTAGAACAACTGGTGTTGCCATCAAGTCGAGTGGAAGAGGTACTGGGAAAGCTGCATGGAAGTATTTCTGGAGGACACCTGGGAGTCAATAAAACCCTGGCTAAAGTAAGGGAGAGGTTTTATTGGGTAAGGTATCGAACAGACGTGGAGCAATGGTGTCGGCGATGCGATACTTGTGCAGCGAGCAAAGGACCAAAAACTAGAACTCGAGGAGAGATGCAACAGTACAATGTGGGTGCCCCAATGGAGAGAATTGCTATAGACATCGCGGGGCCATTTCCGGAAACGACAAAAGGTAACAAATACATCATGGTGGTCATTGATTACTTTACAAAATGGCCGGAAGCCTATGCAATACCGAACCAGGAAGCAGTTACGGTCGCGGAAACATTAGTCAATGAATGGGTTTGCAGATATGGAACACCGCTCGAGTTGCATACCGACCAGGGAAGGAATTTCGAATCTCAACTGATGGAAGAGCTGTGCAGAACACTCGGCATTAGAAAAACACGAACTACACCTATGAACCCACAATCGGATGGCATGGTAGAACGATTCAACCGAACCATGGAAGAACATTTGTCAAAGGTAGTAGAAGCCGACCAAAGAAATTGGGACAAGGATCTTCCGTTATTCTTGATGGCCTATCGTAGTGCAGTGCACGATACGACAAGTGAAACGCCAGCGAATATCATGTTCGGAAGAGAACTACATCTTCCTAGTGACATCGAGTTTGGCATCCCTGGAGGTCTGGTATCCACGAAAACAGATTATGTGGGACAACTAAGGGAGAAGATGAATGAAATCCATCAGCAGGTTCGAGACCACATTAAGATTGCCAGTGACAAAATGAAAACCAGGTACGACATAAATGCAAATAGTGGCGGTTTTCAAGAAGGAGAATTGGTATGGCTATACAACCCCAGAAGAACTAAGGGAAGATCACCCAAGCTGCAGCCAGATTGGGAAGGCCCCTATAAAATAATCAAACGAATTAATGATGTCATCTACCGCATACAAAAGGGACCCCGTACCAAGATGAAAGTGATACATCTGCAAAGGTTGGCACCGTACCAAGGTAACAGCACCAATGCGATCTCTGATATTGTTCGGGACGAACAAAACTAAATGGAGGGCAATGTAATGAACTTCGTCCAGAATGGGTTAATTTTATTTACTCATTCATTAATTAAAAGTTAACTCCTTTTTCAATCTTTTACTTGTATTGCAAATTGTATTGCATAAATTAATGTAAATTAAATTTGTTATACAAATGTTTACATTAATTAAAAGGAGTTACCTAATACATTTTGCATAAATTAAATTTGAGTTCGCTAATACAAATGCAAGTATGAATGAAAACAGGTGTGGCCTATTTCAGATGTACGGACTACGTAGTATTGATTTCTAGTGGATTATAGAAGTTTCGATTTATTTATTTTTCGATATAAATAAGCAAACAAAAATATCAGATAGTCAGTTTTACTTTTGCAATTGAAAGTGTTTATAAATATTCGCAAGTTTAAGGAATAATCGGTTGTACTTGAGCCTGGGTACTAATAGTAAAAGAATCTGAACTTAATGGAATATTAAATACAGATTTTACGATTCCGAATATTTTTGATTCAAATTGTGGAAAAGCGGTGAAGTTTATGGTACATAAATTGGAGACCCTGGAATTTATTGTAAGGAAAAACGGAAGCTGCTGTAATTTGATGACAAATAAAGTTTGAGATTCTGTTAACTAAAGATCTGTCTTTTTACTGTCGTGTTTGTTCAATAATCTAAAAGAATCAACGAAGATAAATATATAAGGGCTATATACCAAAGAAAATAAAATCTTTTAATCAAATATTAAATAACGCCCAAGAAATCTAACAACAATATATATATATATATATATATATATATATATATATATATATATATATATATATATATATATATATATATATATATATATATATATATATATATATATATATATATATATATATATATATATATATATATATATATATATCGTCACTGTTTTGCCAGAGTCACGAATGTGCAAATGGAGATAAACCGTATTATCAAATTAGTGAAAAACTTGAAATTTTGCACATTCGTGACTCTGGCATACCAGTGACGATATATCTATGTATATAATTTTTTTTTGTTTTGTTTGTTTGGCACCAAAATTTTTCCGAAATTCCGAGATGACGGACATTGCAATAGGTAGATTTTTATATGAAATCTAACTAAAAGCAAATTTGTGTTAACAATTTGCAGGAACAAAACTAATATTTCATGTCATACAAATAATTAATTTTATTATTTTAAAATCTTTCCTTTGACACACTTGACAATATTTTTTTGACAAACTTATAATGCCCTAATCTAGTTTTTGGTCTCACATACCGATTCCGACCATCAAGATTTCTTCATATTCAATGTTTCGTAATCACTTAAAATGAAAGTTTTTTAAGCAAAAAATATGCAAATTTCCTTGTTTTGACATACTTTTTTGTTTTAAATTAAATTTGTATTAACAATTTGCAGGAACAAAACTAAAATGTGGTTGCCAATGGGACCATAGTGAATATTATATATAGATGAAAAATGTGTTCTAGACAGAGTTGTGAAAACTTGACCATTTTTGATTTTCCTGAAACTTGGCATATAAGTAGTATGGACAAAATAAAAAATACAACTTATTTTAAAATTTTTTTAAAGTGCATAGTTTGAGCATAGGGCCCCCTATGAATGCATGAAAAATGAAAATTCTGCCAATCCGATGTATCTTTGAAATTAAATTGCTCAAGAACGGCTATACCGATTTCATCAAACTGTTTTTTGTTTGATAGATGATTAGTTAGTCGTTTGAAAAAAAATTAATTTATTGTTTTTATAATTAATTTTTAAATAAAAATATTAAAAAAACTTTTTTAAAGATGGCGCTAGGGTCGAAGATCAATTGGAATTAAATTAATTTTTTTTCTGAAAATAGTTCTATCCTTACTCTAAAATATATCAAATTAACTCAGAGGCATCAATTTTTGTTCTTAGATATTTAATTTTAAAGATTTTTAGTACGACTGAAATTCGAATGTTTCTTCATTTTTTCAAACAACTTCCATTAACAAAATATTTTAAAATCAATTAAAAAACCTTAGTTTAGAATATATGAAATTTACAAAGAGGCGTTAATCCGTGTTCTTCAGATATTTAATTTTAAAGATTTTTAGTCCGTCTAAAATTGTATTTGTTCATTATTTTTTCGAACAATTTATATCATCAAAAAATTTTAACCACTGAAGTTCGAGAAAATAATGAACAATTAGAATTTTAATCTGACTAAAAATCTTTAAAATTAAATATCTCAAGAACACGAATTAATGCCTCTTTGTAAATTTGATATATTTTAAAGTAAGGTTAGAGCTATATTTAAAAAAAAAAAAGTTAAAATTTAATTGATTTTAAAATTTTTTGATAATGGAAGTTGTTTGAAAAAATGAAGAAATATTCGAATTTCAGTCGTACTAAAAATCTTTAAAATTAAATATCTCAAGAACAAAAATTAACGCCTCTTAGTCAATATAATATATTTTAGAATATAGAACTATTTTCAGAAAAAAAAAATTAATTTAATTCCAATTGATCTTCGACCCTAGTGTCATCTTTAAAAAAGCTTTTTTAATATTTTTATTTAAAAATTAATTATAAAAACAATAAATTAATTTTTTTTCAAACGACTAACTAATCATCTATCAAACAAAAAAAAGTTTGATGAAATCGGTATAGCCGTTCTTGAGAAATTTAATTTCAAAGCTACATCGGATTGGCAGAATTTTCATTTTTCATGCATGTTGGGGTGGCCCCTATGCTCAAACTAAGCACTTTAAAAAAATTTTAAAATAAGTTGTATTTTTTATTTTGTCCATACTACTTACATGTCAAGTTTCAGGAGAAACAAAAAGGTCAAGTTCAAATTTCGACTTCCTGCGTAGATTACGTTTTTCATCTATAATTAAAAGTCTTTATGCTTCGAAATCATTTAATTCAAACTGTACACATGAAGCACGCGGACGCGTCCATAGATCAGTCTTTAATTCGATACCAAATATTATATGTATACAAGACAACATTACATAAAAGTGTAATAATTTTTTTTCCTCAATATAAATGTAATTGAAATGAAACTAGCAAATAAAGTTTATTCAAAAAAAGTTCTATGAAAATAATTCAAGTACGTCTGTCTCAAAAGGATATTATACAATTTTTTCATATTTTTCCTCTGTTCTTAAAGTGTATTTCAGGCAAAAGTGGTGAAGTTTATAATATAAGTTTTGGTATTGTGTTTATGGATTTTTTAAAATTATGTGTAGATTGTTTTGCACAAAATTAAAACATTAATATTTATAATGAAAAACCTAAACTATATTCACCGTTAGCGCTTAACAACTGTAGATCAAATTTCATAGATTCTTTAAACCATGACCGTTAAACTATTTTGGATTGAAGGCTCGCTAATAGTGTTGAATTCAATTCGAGCAAAACACGGGATTGTTATTTTTCTAGATTGTGGGAAGTTAAAAATAAGTGGGAAGTTAAAAAATATTATGTAATATCATTCTTTTTCGTTATTGTTTCTCTACAAACGTGCCATTTTTCGTTAGATTTCAATTTAATTAAATAATGTAACTAAGAACAAGAAATTGTAATAAATTGTTTAACTGTTAGAAAAATTTCAAAGTTTTCTTGATTAAGAATTTATAGATTTTGTTAGAGGAATAGTTTTAATTATATATTAAAAATTATGTGCTGCTTCCGCCAATTTGAATACAATTTTATATTTAAAGATCAATATGCTATTTATCATACCTGAACTACACTAAACAAGTGAGGCATTTCATAGTCCCCTCAATGTGACTGCGGAGCTTCACAACAAACCATAAAACACATTGCAACTGTGTGTCCACTTTGACGATACAATGGCGACGTCTCCGACATCCAATTGGCAACTCCCGATGTAGTAGCATGGATAGACTCACTCGATGTAAACATCTAACGTTCAAATATACTGCCCAATGTTCAAATATTTTAATATTTTGTTGTTAATATTTCATGTGTATTCATGTTTTGTTTTAGGTAGATTTCATAGGAAAATCTATCTATTTTAAGTTTTATTTGTTTTTTTTTATTTTAGTTTTTAATGTGTCACAACAAAAACCATACGCTAAATAAAAAATATATAGATGCCACGGTGTAAAAATCCAATTAAAATGAAATATTGCGTATTTTGAGAATAAGACAGAGCCATGTCATCAACAAACACACTTATTTTCCCAAACAAATTTAGTTCAAAAACGGAATGTATGTATACCAAAAAAAGAATTGGACCTAGAACAGAACCCTTTGGTACGCCGGTATTCAAATATTGCACCGAGCTGAAAGAGTCGTTAATTTTAACTTGTTGGGATCTTTGACTTAGATAGCATTTCGAACATTCAAGAAACATTCAAGAAACAATGAAATCCAACATCTTATAGTTTTTGGAGTAAAACTAGGTGGTTTACCATATCAAAAGCCTTAGTAATATCGACGAAATGACTGGCAACAACATTCTCGCTGTCAATATTTTTGTAGACTGTTTCAAGGAAGTCAAACATCTTCTGTGCCAATACCAGTTCTAAATCCAAATTGTGCAATGCTGAAGAAACTATTACTATTTAAAAACATTAGAATCCTAGATTTGAGACACTTTTCAAATAACTTAGAGATCGTTGGTAAAAGAGAAATAGGCCTATAATTCTGAGTTTCTTTCCGATCACCTTTTTTAAAGATAGGAATAACAGTAACATGTTTGAATTTATTTGGAAAAATATCTGAAGTAACGCTTAGATTGAAAATAAAAGCCAAAACATCGACAATAAGCAGACCAATTTCCTTCAAAAGTTTATTGCTAATGCCATCGCTACTATAAGAGTTATTATTTTCAAGCTTTGTTATTAGTTTTTACAACTCGGAGGCGTAGATGGAATGAAAAAAGAAACTATTTTGCTCGCGCTTGCTGCCAATTAAATTTTTAACGTCATACGTTCAGATAATAGCTGAGATAATAACAACAAAAAAACGGTTAAAAGAGGTTAAAAAAAGATTAAACTACCGCGCAGCACCAGACCTATTCTAGCGCAGTTAAGATCCGGTTGGTCACGCATCTTAAATAACTATATGAACAGAATTGACCATAACATTGTTGACAAGTTTCCAATATGGGAGGGCACACCGCATGATGCACCCCACCGATTTAATTGTCCAGAAAAACCAACCAACCTGACGAAGAAAGATTTGTGGTACCACCCAAGAGCAGTAGCAGAGTTCCCGAATCTGGACATGGAGCCGGAGGGGTAGCACCACACCGTCGGTATAACAACAGCAGCAATAACAACAACAACGAAACAAGAAGAATAACGGCACGGCACAAATAAAGACTAATTAACTGACCAAAAATAAATCAACCCAACACAAAGTAAGGAAACTGGCAGTTAATATCTGCCTGCTCATATACCTACATACGGAAGTAAAACCATTCTTCTGTTCTTAGCCTTAACATTGGTCAAAACTAAACCTTTTTCCTTTGCCTAAATAATAAAATATTCTTCTTCTTCTCTATAAATTAAGTAAAATAATAGAGCTAACATATGTTGTGGTTAAGTTTCTTAATTGAATTTACAATACCCTTAAATTGTTTATCTCAAACAAATGTAACACGAAAAATTGGAAAATAGAAAATTTAAATTAAACCAAAATAATGTTATCGTATGTAATCATAATGGGTATTTTGATAATAAACTTTTAATGAAACATTGATGTTTCTGTGTTTTCAAATATATATACCATTCTTGTTTATATACCAGAGATGAATAAAATTTTAAAATGGAAAAGGATTAGAAATAAACTTAGAAAATACATCATTATATTATTTTAAAATTCATTTAGAATTTGAATCGATTTGGTGTTAAATTGAACTCTTAAACCTTTTAATTACAACTACATTTAAATGAAGTGAATTAAAGTATTTTCTAATCGTTATCGTTAATATTTTTTAATTAAAAACTTGTAAAAACTCGTGAAAAAATACAACATAAAATTAAGTAGTTGAAAACAAAAATATCAAAAACTCATACTCAAACTTTACATTTTCCCATTCTAGCTGTTATTTATGCTAACGATTTTATTTATGTTTTTAATTAAAGTTGTAAATAACAAAATGTTTGTTGCAGTTAAATACGAGATTGCATCTGCAATTAGTTACATTTTTTTAAAATTGATTTTTATCTTCTGTTATGATATCCAAACAACAAAAGTTCTATTATTTATTACCCATTAATCAACGTAGTCCACCAGTCCAGCTGTGTTTAAACACAAATGGAGAGGACGCTTGACATTTGACGCAGGTAGTACGTTTATCGGTCACATGATATACCTTTATTGAGCTATAATAGTAAACAATAAACCGTCTTTATAATAACAATTGTGTTTAGATTTTTTGATATTTAAAAAAACCAATTTCGCCTTACGTCATCATCAGTTTCTTTTTATTATCACACTTTTTAGATTTAATTATTACCTTATATCCAGTAAAACAATTCTTAAGAAATTGCGTGAAATGTGCATGGATGTGCAAGCTACAAAATCCTCGTGCACAAAATTGTGCATTATACATGTCATGCACGTGTTGTACACCAAACCATGCGCATGTCGTAGAACGCGTTATAGCACATATGTGCACACAAACGTTAGCATATTTCAGGCATAATAAAAAACGAAGCGAAACAAAATTTATTTAATGATAAGAATAATAAACAAAAAATAAAAAAAAATGGAGAGTGGAAAAGTAGTTTAACATTTTTTTCTCCGATAGACAGCAAATATAAATTTTGCAGACTTATTTCAGTCAGCAAAGTGGCACTTTTCCTGCCTAGGCAGCAAAGCAAGTACTTTGCTGCCTAGGCAGCAAAATAATTAGACTTCATAGAAATAAACAGATATTGCGATTAAAAAAAAATTTTTTTAATCGATTTTTTTTTTCATTTTTAAAACTTTGCTTTATTTTTAAAGTAATAATTATTAAATTACATATCATTGTAATTAATCGGAGAAAAAATTATATGTTCAACTCGGCAGCAAGGTAGATTGACTGCCTTGGCTGAATTCCTGGCCTCGCTCGCTCGGCTA
The DNA here is from genome assembly GCA_963693315.1 of Diogma glabrata. Classification (NCBI taxonomy): domain Eukaryota; kingdom Metazoa; phylum Arthropoda; class Insecta; order Diptera; family Cylindrotomidae; genus Diogma; species Diogma glabrata. The sequence continues at coordinate 28,259,048 of OY856187.1, read as the reverse complement.
TGAACTATCAGCCGCGGCAGTCAATCTACTACTTTGCTGCCTAGTTAAACAAATAACTATTTTCTAAAATGACCTATTTAACTTTTTAAGAAGAGATAATAGGACTTTCCTAATAATAAATTGATGAATTTAATGTCATTTTCATCTAAAATTATGTGCAAAAAATTTTTTGGTAAGGTTAATGAGAACATTCAAGAAAACAAACAGGGACTCTGAATAATTAAATTTAGTGATTCAAAAAAATTTATTTTATTTATTTAATGTTTATTGGGGATGTTTAGAACAATTAAACTAAACTAAGCATCATTGCTAACGATGACATATGGCACTGGAGTAAATTACCTGTGTAATGGCTTTGTTTGAGGTATATACAAAGACCCTTTTCCAAACATGTGGATAGTGAACAAATTTAATATACGTCCCAATCTGCAACTCTCCCGTTTAATTTCTCAACTTTACTAGTTGATTATCGGTTAATTGGAAAACCAGTGTTGTAGGTGGCATTGGACCTATTGCTAAGAATATCAATAGGAACAAATCGGCGTGACTGCACGCCTTGAAATTTTCCTTTCAGCTAGTGAAAGTACTGTGGATCCGAGAATGAACGTCCTCCATTCCAATACAAATTATTCAATATGTACACATTCGAAAATAAACCGACAGACCAGAGGAAAAATTGAGCAGAAGAGACTCTTACGACCCTAGACGCGAAGAAGCCAAGATCCCTTCTCTAAGCACCCTTTTTACCTTAGCCTACCATCCTACTTAATACAACGGCTTAACAAATATGGTTGTATTGCACCCCAAATCTGCATGGGCGAGAGTTAAACGGCAATTATAAAATATCGAATTGATCCAGTAGATTGCTTACAATGATGGTTATATAAATATTTGATGTAGTAAGCTGATGCGTCACAACGGTTGGGCAATTTTTGACAATAATGGTTATATAAATATTTGATCAAATAAACTGGTGCGTAACAACGAATGGACGATTGCGGACAATAGTTTGTAAAATATTATTTTTCTTATTAACTCTAATTGGACGAACTCATAATTAGATTCCTGTTGTGTTATTGTTGTACTATCTGAAAGACCTAAGTATTACATTCATGATCCAAAAGTGAAACTCTTACCCCCACTTTTTTGGCATTTCTCGACGTTTTAGGACCTACTGATTCTAAAAAAGCAAAAAAAAAATGTATGTCTGTCTGTCGGCAGTCTGGCCGTCCGGCCGTCCGGCGGTCCGTCATTACGCTGCAGGGAAAACGGCACGAGGGATTTCAATTTTTTTTTTGCTAAAAATAGGTATTCACAAGGGACAGGTCCGAAAGGACGATGTGTTCGATAAATGTACCGGAAGTGTGTCAAAAAAATCGTTATGTGTGTCAAAAATAGTAAATTTTCATATGCTTGGCCTAAAAAACGTTCATTTTAAGTGATTACGAGTAGGAACGTTAAATTTGGAGAAATCTTGATGGTCGGGATTGGTATGTGAGATCAAAAACTAGATTATTATTTATTTTTTTAAAACTAGATTTTTATTTATTTTTTTACCCGATTTTTTGGGAAAAAATAAAATTGTTTGTTTGAAATGAAATTTTATTATTATTATTGAGAATTATGGCATTATAAGTTTGTCAAAAAATGTTGTCAAGTGTGTCAAAAGAAAGGTTTTTATTTATTTTTTACCCAATTTTTTTAGAAAAAATTAAAATTAATAGTTTGTATGACATGATATTTTATTATTATTATAGAGAATTATGGCATTATAAGTTTGTCAAAAAATAATGTCAAGTGTGTCAAAAAATGATTTCATTTATTTTTTTAGCCAATTTTTTGGAAAAAAAATGTAGCTGTTTTTATGACGTAAATGTAATTGAAAATGAAATTGGACATGTAAATTTTTGAATTTGTTATAGTTTTTGAAATATTTTTGGAATTTTGAAAAAGTTTGTATTTTTGATTTTGTAATAATTTTTGCAATATTTTTAGAATTTCGGCAAAAGTTTTTATTTTTGATTTTGTAAGAATTGTTTGAATATTTTTAGAATTTTGAAAAATTTTTAATTTTTGATATTATTATAATTTTTGGAATTTTGAAAAAATTTTCAATTTTTGATTTTGTAATGATTTTTGCAATATTTTTAGAATTTTGGAAAAAGTTTGAATGTTTAAGAATTTTTGAAATATTATTGGAATTTAGAAAAAAATTAAATATTTGAATTTATTCTAATTTTTGGAATATTTTTAGAATTTTGAAAAAGTTTGATTTTATTTAATTTAACAATATTTTTGGAATTTTGATTATAATTTTCCGGCAACGTATTGATGTTTCGTGTTAGTTTTGTAATAAATTTCTAAACAGAGATAAAAAATACTTGTAGTTTAACAAAGAGTTATGTTTGATATACATCGCTGCCCAAAACTAAAAACCATGTCCTCATAAAAGTTTTTTGCCGAAAACTATATCAAAATCCTTAACCCAGAAGTCTTGATATCTCAGAGCTGTGAGATTTCAGCCCCTCCATATTTTACCTTTACATTATGCCATCTTTTTCACAAAACAAAACACAATAACATCAACTAATATTTTATTTTTGTGTTTTTGGCACTTAATAATCAAGTTGAAACACAGATTAACTAAACCAAAATATTGTGTTATAAAAATTAAAAGTTATAAATAAATATGTGAGCAATTACACGAAGATTCAACATCGTTTTGACTTGACCCCTTTTAATTTTGATTATTATTTGTTTATAGATTGTCTTTCATAAATAAAAATACAAGTTCTCTTAGAATTTTTTTTTTCGACCAGGGGTCTTCACAGGGAGCCCCTCAATTTTTTGTTATTTTGTGATGTGAGTGCATTTTGACGAGCGATTGTAGAAAAACTACTCAATCGATTTTCATAAATGATATGTCGTTGAATAGGTATTAGAACAAAGTTTTTAAAAATGTACACTGTTAATTTTTTGAAATAATTTTTAACGGTGTAACATAAGAAAAAAACGGTGTAATTGAAGAAAAGAGCGCTACACTTTTTTTTTTAACTAAATTGAAGCTTATTTTATATCTAAAAACTTGTGAAAGTTTAGGACTAGCTATATTTTTTGTTTTAATGACTGTCGGGAATCAGTTTTTTTTTGTTCTGAAGGAAAACTATAAAAATGGCGTTATAAACTAAGAGATTTTTTTTTTATGTTAAATATCAAATATTTTATTATTAAATGAACTTTTTAAAATATTATAAACATTATATATGTAGTACAATAAATAAAATAAATACAATTGTTAAAAATGATTTACTTATTTTACAAACAGAAGTTTCTTTTGAATAGGAAAGCACTTCTGCAATTATTTTCTTTGTGTTAGATGGCATAAAAAAATGAAATGTTTATTTATCACTTTTAGTAATCACTTGTCACTCTTATAAAAAATAATTTGACAGTTTTGACTGCAAACAAAAAAGGCGTATAAACAACTAAATCTATTTAGGAACTTTTGACTGGAGAAGTATTATGTTCGTATTATGGAATCATAAAGTAAAAGATTGTTTTTCAACATTAAATTACAAATATTTTATTATTGAATAAACTTTTTAAAATATCATACAAATTATATATGTGAAAATAAATATAGTTATTAAAAATTATTTACTTATTTTACATTCAAAAGTTTCTTTTGAGTTGGAAAACATTTTTGCAATTATTGTCTTAGTATCTACTGGTACAAAAGAATGAAATTTTTGAGTTCCACTTATAGTAATCGCATTTTTATATCAATTTTTTAATTTTTCTTTTATTGATTGATATTCATTTTTATCGGCGTATCCAAAGTTCATGGTAGATTCCCATTTTAAAGCCCATTCGAAAAGTTTTTTTGGTGTATCAATAATATTATCTTCGCTCGCCAATCGCCATACTATAACGGTGTGCAGCACGCTTCAGTGTACCACCAATTCCATCACAAGGTCCCTTTCCATGGCTGGTAGCATGAAAATGCCATTCAGCATCAACCTTAAAGTCTTCTTTATGGTGGCATAAGTTAATTAGGTTATGTTTATTTTTGTATTGAGAAGGTGCACCGCACCGTCAGTGTTATAAATTATTTTTGTAATATTAGAATTTATATGCGTTTTGATGAATTCAATAAGTTTTGTAATGAAAAGATGGACTGTAGTACTGTTGTGATCGTTTATATCCGAAATGAGTCTAAAACTTCGGTGCTGTATATATTCACTTGTGGCACTTTTAAAATAAATGACAAATGGATGAATAGTAGCTTGTGAATTATTATAATATGAGCCTTGAACCGCATTCTGAATTATGAAGCCGTAGTTTTCAGCAAAATCCCCTTGAACGAAGCACTCTCCTACTTCTAAATTTTTTTTTTTCCTCAATGAATGTAGATTGCTGTTTTGCTATAAAGTTGTGTGGTATCAAAATTTGTAAACGGTAAATAAATTTTTTCATAAATTCTTCTACAGTTTCTATTAAAGTATCCAAATTGCATCGATCAGTGGTATTCCATTGTTGATATTTGACTTGAAGGATTCCTTTAACGTAAAAATCATTTAGTATTTTTTCTTTCAGTTGTGGAAGTTTTTTTGAACATTCATTGCACTTCAAATTATGACAATCTTCTGTTAATTTACCACATGAAACAAATTCAATTAATAATTTATAATTTTGGAAAGCAGCATCAGTAATCCAAGACATCTTAGAGTGTTGAATCATTAGTTTCATATTTTGATGTATGGTACACACGCACACATTATGAGCTCCTTGGGATAATTTTATACATTCTTGTGGTCGAAGGGATGTGAATTTAGTAAATCATATTTTCACATCAGAAACTTATTTTTAAAGTCCACATAAGCTTCATTTAATGTACATAGCAATAAGCGCGTTTGTATTTTTATGCGCTCCTCTCCTTTTTTAAAAGATATTGCATCTCGTTTGCCTGGCAATAATCTACTGATTTCATCACTTTTATAGAACTGCTCCACAACATTTATATCTGTTGTGGATACACCTCTTTTATCCGTCGCAGATGAATGCTGAAAATTATTTTCATGTAGAGTTTTACTTTTTTCAACCAAATGACGCATAGCTTTACTTCCAAATATATCTTGAATCTCCTGCATTTTCATTTCTTGCGGTAAAATTGACAACATTTTTTGTTTTTCAGCATAGTCCCCATTGTCGAAATGTATCTTTAGGTTTCTAATAATTTCTTCATAACGTTGCCTTATTTTTGCATTTTCAGACAACTCTATACTTCTCCAGTCAAACGTTCCTGAATAGACTTAGTTATTTGAACGGCTTTTTGTTTCCTGTAGTCGAGACTGCCACACAAATCTATTTTGAGAGGTGAAAGATGATCCGATATATGCAGCACAATATGTTTGTTTAAATTATTAATTAGCACATCACGCTCTATGTTAATCAAGTTTGGTGTTTGAACATAATCTCGATTAAAGCTGGCACCAATCACTTGATCGGTTTGCATTTCATCTGATGTTTCATTTGAAGATGCGTCATTGGATACTGCATCGTCACCCACTGTTAGTGATGTTGATAAATCTGAACCAGAAGGTAGTGTTGACTGTTTCATTAAACGCCAATAACAATATGAACATATTCGCTTATTCTCCATTGCACTAATCCCAAGAACATTTAAATGTTGTCGAACATTCTCTGTGATTTTCCTTTTATTTGAAGAACACTTAGAATTTGAAAATGGTTTAACTCATTTATATTCACTCATTTTAGAAAAATTAAATTTTGAAAGTTTTTGTTAAAGTAATAGAAATTAACTGATAGTTACCAATTTAAAACTTCATTTATATAACAAAAATGGGATTTAAAATAGTGATGCAGGCATCAATAAAGATTATATACGCCTATCTTTTATGACCAAATATAATTACTCTACATTTACTACTCTACAGCATCTATTCAACCTTTTGAAATCTTTGTCTTAATTACAGCCATATATAATTTAAAATCCTTAAGATGGTTTTTATTTATTTTTAATCCATATTAGTTTACGCCTATATTCACTTAAAATTAAAAGTAGGATTTTCAAATTTTTCAATCATGCATATCTAAAAAAACAGCCTCATTTTAAAGGATTAACGGATTAACAGGTAAATTCACAGGTAAATAAAAACAAAATTCAATTTTATTTTTAAAAAAAAATAAAAAAGTGGGATTAGACGCTGGCTTCATCTTTTAAACTTGTTTTCTTATGTAACACCATTCTATACGACATATCATTTATATTGTTATTATAATTATATTATTATATTTATAAATATAATACAGTAAAACTCGTTTTTAAAGTACGGTCAAGGGACCGACGTAAGCGTACGTTATACACCATGGTACGTTATATCTATAAAAATTAAAAAAGCATAAGCAAATTTGCCTGTTATTCTCATTATATCATTGTATTTCATATTAAATTATTCATGTAGTAAATAATTAATTGATATAAAACCGATCACAAAAAATAGGAACATATAGTTTAAAAACAATTCATTATCATAAAATAGTTATGTTAAAGCTAATCAAACCAACGCTACATAAACATATGAATGTATGTTAATATTTTCGGATGAGAATGTCTGAATATTGGCCTACTCAGATTAATCTGCGATGGACAATTTTTTTACTGAAAAATAATCAGTAATTTTCTGTTGTTTAAGGCAAAGTTGAATAATATTTTCCACTTTAATTACAATTTGGTCGTCAATTTGCATTTGATCAAATCCGGGCTGCAAACCTGATCAGCAAGCGCGTAGCGTACGGATTTAACCCCGCAGTTGCGTAGTTTATTCAAAACTTTCTCACCGACCAATACATTTCGGTATCCATTGATGGCTTTTCTTCTGCGTCTAAATTAACTAACGCTGATGTACCACAAAGTTTAGTTTTGTCACCACTTTATTTTTAATTTTTTACTTTTAAATTAAAATCACCAGCAACCCAATAAATAATTTTTCAGATGATAGTACAAATCATTTGTTTTCCTATCTTTAAAAGGGAAAAGGCATGAACGAATAAAGCCCGCCCGGAGAGACTCTGCCATAAATGTAAATGATAGCCTGAAAGTTTCCGATTGGGGTGACTGAAATATGTTCAATTTTAACTCAACCAAAACATGACTATTGATTGTTGCCAGATCAACGACCGAGTTTGCCAAAGATATTTCGATTAGTGTGTTTCGATTAAAATGTCGCAAAATTTTGCGGAACTTGACTGAAATTGCTTTTTAAAAAGTTCATATAATAATAAAATATTTGATATTTAACATAAAAAAAAAATCTCTTAGTTTATAACGCCATTTTTATAATTTTCCTTCAGAACAAAAAAAACTGATTCCCGACAGTCATATGCACAACGAATTTTATCTTTAAAACAAAAAATACAGCTGGTCCTAAACTTTCATAAGTTGTTTGATATAAAATAAGCTTCAATTTTGTTTTAAAAAAAAAAAAAAAATTCTATGCCATCTTTTTTTCAATTACACCGTTTTTTTCTTATGTTATACCGTTAAAAATTATTTCCAAAAATTAACAGTGTACATTTTTAAAAACTTTGTTCTAATACCTATGCGACGATCATATCATTTATGAAAATCGATTGAGTAGTTTTTCTACAATCGCTCGTCAAAATGCACTCACATCACAAAATAACAAAAAATTGAGGGGCACCCTGTGAAGACCCCTGGTCGAAAAAAATAATTCTAAGAGAACTTGTATTTTAATTTATCAAAGACTATCCATAAACAAAAAATAATCAAAATTAAAAGGGGTCAAGTCAAAATTTCCCAAAAATTTGCTGAGCTTGCGTGAAATTGCTCATGTATTTTCAATTTAGTCTTACTACGTTAGAATTTTTTCTTCGTTTTAGTAGCACTGCCATTAAAGTGTTTTACAACACTTTGGTTTATTTTTTGGTAGCAGGTTTTTCATTGAAACTTTCTCGTAATTTATTTAGATATCCATTTTTCATTATTTTGGTCCTTGAAACCAAATTAAATAAGTCCAATTGCACATCATTTAATATTTGTTATTTAGCAGTGCAAACTTAATATTGTTTTAATCGTTATGATTTATCCAAATAGAAAACACCGAAATAAAAATATTTGTTACCTTCTTCAATGTAACTTTACAAAAACCCATTGCATTATATTCTAATTTAAAATCAATTTTAATCCTATACATCAAAATCAATAATTTAAGTATCAAACATTTCCACATCATCTAAACAATTTTTTTTTTCATTTCTATTTAAATCTAGATTATCCCATAAAATCACTTAACAATCATTTTCTTTTCATAAAAAATTCAGTTCATAAAAAAAACAAATTTTACTTTCTTATATTCATTTTCATTTTTCTTTTTTTTTTCTTATCTAATTTCCCTAAGAAAAAAAAAGTGTTTTGTTCAATTTACAGATTTTTTTTTGTGTTTTATTATTTTTTTATTATTCCTTATAGACATTGAAATAATAGTTGAACTCAATTTTATCTGAATAAAATTTGATAAACTTTTAAAAAATAAAATATAAAATAAAAAGGATGGAAAAAGTCATATAACGAATGTGAAAAAGGAGCTGAGATTCTCCTTAGGGGATAGTGGTATGATTTTTATTCGATTTCAAGTCGAGAATGTAATTTGAATAAAATTGATGGCGAAAAATCAAGATGAAACTAAATCTTGCTTGGGTTTGATTATATTGTGGTTTTACAATCAAATCATGCGATGAAAGAGTATAATCGTATATATACAATGAGAGAAAATATTCGGTTACTATAACCTCTTTTGGGCCAACCGATTGTTTCCTGTCACAATGACCTCAAATTTGGTTGTTTTATCTTCAAAAACCGAATTTGAAGTTATTGCGTGATAGGAAACATTCGGTTGGCACAAAAGAGGTTGTAGTAACCGAATTTTTTATTTCAGTGTAGTTTAAATATTATTTGTGACAAATACGATACATGTATTGTACAATATTGTAATCCACTCAATGATAGCGTGATGCACACCAACTAATGTAATGGAAATTTTAATCGTTCAACTTTATATTCTTCTATATTATAATTTTGTTTGTAACGTTTAATTTTAAAGAAGTTGAGTGTTCTAATAACTAAGAACTGAGGCAGAAAAAACGTTAACATTGAAAAACTGACATAACTTTTGCACCGTTTATTTTTATCAATAAATTTGAATGCAGTAATCTGCAATATTTGTCTCATTATGTCATCCAATTTTTGTTTTTGTATGACCGAAATTGAATATACAATAGCGAAAACTTTGGAAGTGCGTAAATTTATTCTTCAAAAATTTAATGAAAATCCTCTATGGTCATTCGTTCGAATTGCACAAGAAGCTAAAGTGACCATACAAACGGCAGCAAAACTCATCAAGAGCTTCAAGGAAGAGCTCACATTCACTCAAAAGCCTGGAAATAGTAGACCAGAAGGATTTCACTCGACAAAAAAGGTGCGGAAAGCTGTGTCTGAAATGGAGAAGCATCCAAACATCTCAAATCGGAAATTGGCTTAAAATGTGGGCTTGTCAGAAAAGTCAGTTCGCAGAATTAAAGTCAAGAGCGGCTTCAAATCGTACAAAGTGCAAAAAATTCCAGACAGAAATGTAGAGAATAACACAGTTTCAAAAAAAGAGCTAAACAGTTGAGAGTCGATTTCTTTGAAACCAAAGATTGTTGCGTAATGGACGATGAGACATACGTGCTCTGCAATTTTTCCCAATTATCTGGCCAGGAGTTTTATGTTTCTCGTTCGTGGACGAGGAAATGTACCCAAAGAATTCCGGACCAAAAAGATGAAGAAGTTCCTTAAAAAACTTCTTGTTTGGCAGGCAATCTGCATCTGTGGAGAGAGAAGCAAATCTCTTGTGACATCTGGATCTATAAATTCTGAAATTTACATAAAGGAATGTCTCCAAAATAGATTGTTGCCTTCTCTGAGACAACACAATGTATCTACTTTCTTTTGGCCGGATTTAGCCTCGTGTTACTATATCAAGGCAAACCATGAAGTGGTATAAAGACAACAACATCGTTTTAGTGCCAAGAGAACCAAACCCATCAAATTGCCCAGAACTTCGGCCTATAGAACGCTACTGGGCTTCGGTTAAAAGAAACTTAAAGCTAACTAACAAGAAAGCAAAAACCAATGCAAATTTCAGGAAAATGTGGATCGCGGCGACTAAAAAAGTCTCGAATACCACCAAAAAATTCATGATGTTGGGAATTCCTGAAACAATCAAGCTATTTTGTGTTAATAAGTCTGATTAAAATAATATTGATTGCGGATTATTAGGTAATAAAAAACGTATCCGAAAGCGAGATATTTTTTAAAATAGGCCCAGCGGCTCCAAAGTTATCCCAGTTTTTCAATGTTAACATTTTTTCTGCCTCAGTTTTAATAACTAAGTTCTAATAACTAAGATTAGTGTTAAATATTTTAATTAATTAAAATAATTAGTAATAATAACAAAATATCAAATTGACTATATTTTAATAAAATACACATTTTATGAAAGCTAGTTTTGCAACAAAAAAATATATAGAAATATGATGAAACGCAGAGCTTACTATTTTGAATTGAAATTTTTAGAAATTTTCTTTAAAACATTAAAACATAAACAATTTTTTAAAATTTCAAGACAAAAAATGCAAAATAGAAAAAATAGTATAAAAAACTCGTTTCATAAGACGTTTTATCGCACTTATCCTTTAGAAAACTCCCCGCTGCTCGGGTCGTTTTCTACACAGATTGCGTGCGATAAAATCGTCGATTATGAAACTAGTTTCTTAATATACTATTATGTCAAAATAAAGATTATTTTATAAACAACACGGTGATATAGGGTTGTCTAGGGTAAAAAATCAGTCCTGAATTCCGGTTGTCGAGTTTTAAAAAGTGCAATATTCCTACGAGTGAATACGTGCGACAGAGAGGTCCCAGCGAACTTTTTGTCTGTAAAAATGAAAAGGATAGCAATAGACTCGTAAATGCTGAGCATTATTTTGGAACAGCTTGCCACAACATTCAGAATTGAATTGAAAACTATTAACCAGTTTAATGCACAGAAACGTTGTCTTCCGTTTCGTTCTTTATATGTAAAAAGACAAATAACCACCACCTTGATTGCATTAAATGCACCGATTTAGCGTTAAAGTTGGAACCCAAATTATGCAAAAGTCTACCCACATTTCATGTATTTACAGGTTGCGATTACACGGCTGCATTTACGATAAAGGAAAAGTAAAACCTTTTAAGCTATTTTCAAAAAATGAAACGTATCAAACTGTTTATGCGTCATTAACAGATGAAGCCGACATTTACCTTATTGAAAAAATCGACACCGTTCAAGAATTTACTGCTAGCATGTATAGCATCAAGAACTGCACTAAAGTGAATGATGCGAGGTATCGCCTTTTTCATAAAAATTACTCTTCTAAAGAAGACAGCGAACAGTTTTTAAAAAAATTAAAAAGAAACAAAAAATTTTACGAACAATTTTGTCAATTCCATGTAGGTTAATGCCATGAACCCTGTATGCGTTAAACTTCAGCTTGATAACTGCGGTTGGTTTTTAGCTGATTATTTAGAGCCAACAGGGTTTATTGTGCGAATATAATCCGATCGCTGAGGGTTCCGTGTATATAATATTTGAGAAACAAACAGTTTTTGTTGGTATAGTTTCACGTTTATTTCAAATTATAACTAGTAAAAGAAATTTTAGTATCGATTTAGCAAAATCCCTACACCCGTGAATTTTTAAAATTTTTTCTTTTGTATTATTCGCATAGATAGGACAAACAAAAATTTTACATTTTTTAAAATAAGTCGAAAGCTGTGCTTTCAAAAATTAGAAAAAAAACTGTTTTGCGCTACAAAAAAAATTACCTTTCGTATGACACCCCACATGGCCATGATCAAAAATCCTTTTTTTCAAAATTTCTACTGTGAGTTTAAGCCCCCTCTAATGAACATTTGAAATTATAACAACCAAAACAAAATTTGAGTTTCGATTTAGCGAGATCCCTACACCCATATGAATTTCTTTAAATTTTTTCTTTTGTAATGTTCGAAGTTAAGGGGGGACAAAAAAAACCCACTCGTTTTTGGTAATAACTCAAAAACTAAGCAGTCGAAAATTCAATGAAAATTTATTTTGAAATACTTCCCTTTTTTCGATTTTTATACACCAAACTCGAATCCTTAAAAGAAACATTTGTTTTACTATCTCCTTATCTATGTCCATAAAATATAGAAAAAAACAAATACATATTTGAAATTTTTTTGTTATCATCATGTGTGGACAACACATTTAATAACTGTAGAAAATTTCAAGTTGATAGCATTTATAGTTTGTGAGTAAATTGATTATGTAGAAATTCGGACGGACACCGAAGTCTCACCAACAGGGTATCGTTTTTACTTTTTCAAAGTACGGAGCCTCAAAAATAACAAATTAGTTATCCATAGCGATAAAAATGAAACTAAAATTTTATCTTGTATTCTAAATTTATTTAATTCATATTTGAAATGTAAATAAATTATACTAACTTGTACAATATACAATATACGTTAACTGTAAATAATAATTCTAGATATTATTTGAATGTATAAAGAACGAAACGAAAGACAACGTTTCTGTGCATTAAACTGGTTAATAGTTTTCAATTCAATTCTGAATGTTGTGAAAAGCTGTTCCAAAATAATGCACAGCATTTAAGAGTATATCGCTATCCTTTTCATTTTTACAGACAAAATGTTCGCTGGGACCTCTCTGTCGCACGTATTCACTCGTAGGAATATTGCACTTTTTAAAACTCAACAACTGGAATTCAGGACTGATTTTTTGCAGACAACCCTATATCACCGTGTTTTTAATAAAATAATCTTTATTTTGACATAAAGTTTATTCATTAACCAGACCGGTATAAATTACTAATATCGATTTACCTTTTTATACCTGCCTACCCAAAATCTACGTCGGGAAAAAAATATTCAACCTAATGCATATTCTAAAGGCTTTTGATTGGTATGTCATTTGTCTATTAACCGAAACGGTGAAGTGTTTAAAAAAAATTAATTTTTAATTAGTCATATTCTGGACCGAAATTTTATAGTCAACCCACTTGCAATATATTTATTAACATATTTAATTTAATATAAAATACTCTTCATCTATTAACCAGTTCGGTGAAGGTCGTTGTATACTCGGATCCTATACTATATCGGAAAATTGTTTTATTAAATTGATTGAATTTCTTGTCCATAACAATTCCAACCAACCTGAATAAAAGTAGCAAAATTATTTGAAAATAAAAGGAGTAGATGTTCATGAAAACACAAATTTGTAAAACATTAAGAGAATAGTATATTCTTGTATGAGCTTAGAATGAAGGCAATTCTTCACGAGGGTAAAGTCCGAATCATCCGAGTGAAGAATTGCCACCATCCTAAGCGAATACAAGATACTATTTTATCCACGACTACAAATATTTCAAATAATTTCATGCAAGTTTTCCTGTAAAAGTTTATATCGTCATATTGAAATATTTCTATGAAAAGAAAAACAAAATAAAACATGTTTGTTTATTTTATATGTATTGTTCGTGTTTTATCTCGTTTATATTACTATACCAACAAATCAAGTTTTTAATTTGTTAGGAGAATTTTGAATAAATAAAGCGGAATGAAATAAATAAAAAAGAATTTGATATATAGAAAGGAATGAATACAATTACAATGAATGATATACGCATGGAAAGTATATATTCTTTAGTAGTCGTGGATAAAATAATTTACCACGAATGTTTCCAATATATTTCAAAATAACATGATTAATTTCCTAACCATATAACCTATTACATATTTTATATTCTACTTTACATTTTTATTTCTTTATTTTATATATACATATTACATATTCCGGAATGAGATTTTTACGGTTGTTTTTGTATTTCCACAAACATTCAAAACTTTTCTTTTTATGAAAAATAAACATGAAAAATGATTGTTGAAATAAATTTATGGTTTGTATTTTGTGTTCTAAATATATTTATTAGAAGGGTTGTCGTGAAGTGTTTAACTAGAGTATTTAATTGCACTTTTGACTATTATTCGTTGTCGGTTTGGAGACAATTTTTTTATTTTTTGCTGTTTGTGATATATGATAGGCAATCTAAATAAATTTATTTTCTACTTGAATTTTTTGTGATGACGGTTGGCTAATATGCTAATAACATAAAACATAGAATTCGAAATACGACAGAATTTTAAGTTTCAGTACAAACTATATTAAAGTAGTATTATTAGAGTGTTAATATTATTATTAGAGACTTTGAGCCACCCAGCACCGCAAACATTTGTTTATCCATCCTCACCTGTTAGCCTCAAAATATATAGAACATACAAATCTTGTCAAAATTGTGGGAATGGGACAGAACATGATTAACATGAATAAAATTGCAATTTTTGACAAGACAAGAACGAACATCTAATATTTCAGGTCCTATCAGATGTATAGTCAATCGTATCAGAAAGTACATTACTGAATTACTTAAGAAACTCAGATTTAAATTATAACGTTGTAATATTACACGCATCAACTATGCAATCTGTTCAAAACTAATCGTTTAAAAATTGAAATAAGGAGTTTGTGATCAGTTTTATTGAAAGGTTTTCAGTTTTTATATTCTTTTTGTTCTTCTCGTCACCTTTCCAAGGTGTTCTATAACTTTCAACCTTTTTTTTATTAAATAATTTAGACATAATTAGCACACTAAATATGAAATAATTATTATTCAGACTCTTTGAATATCCGAAGATACCATGTCAACTAGAAAGAAAGGAAATGGAAGGAATGAGGTTATGGGATGACTATTTTAATTATTTTAAATGACGATGGACATTATCTTTTCTGGGGGGAAAAGTCATTGGGAAATACAGAGATGGGTATTGAGTTCCACAATTTGGCCACTCTATTAAAATAAACGTTCTGGAAGGACATAGTTCTAGAACGAGGTATTTGGACAGCAAATGAGTCATAAGCCATCACCCCGATGGAAAATCTCCCATCAAGAATAATATAAGAACTGAATCTAAAAAATTATGGTGTAAATTATGAAACTTTTTGCAATCCATACAATTTTCGAGCGATCTAGTTTCGAACCAATGAGAAAATATCACAAATAATTTACTAAATTAATTGTTGATCATGTGTCAATAGACACAAGTAAAGACTAGTCATCTTCTTCTCACCGATACGAGTTTGTTATTCAATACTAGAATGTCCAGATTATAACAAAACAGTGATCACCAGAGAAATTAATTGACTAAGCCTGAATCTATTAAATATATGTTTATGTAAATTTTTTTGTTTTTTTTATACTTCGCTAGAGTTGTAACCTAATTTTTGGTTTATATTCATTAGCGTTGACATTTTTTGGTAGAGTTTATCTAGTCGGCTAGCCCTGATGAGAATGATAAAGTTTTTTAAAGTTTAAAATTTTCTCATTGGTTCGAAACTAGATCGCTCGAAAATTGTATGGATTGCAAAATGTTCCATAATTTGCACCATAATTTTTTAGATTCAGTTCTTAAATATAGACTCAAGAATCCTAATTTTTGCATTGCAAATTTAGCGAGGTTGAATAAATGTTTATTCCATTTTAAGTTATTTTCAATATCCACTCCAAGAAGCCTAACTGATTCAACCTCATGCAAGTCCTCATGGTTTATCTTATTAGGGAAATTTTTATGTCGCTCTATTCGTGAAAGAGGCACCGTTTGGTTTTGGTTAGGATAAATGCAACAAGATTACGATCGCCCCATTCCATTAATGAGCCAGGCCTTAATAGAATCAATTAACAGCTCTCTATCAGCGGTAAGTGCAGTGTGAGATCTAAATTTAGGAGATGCATGTGATGCATGCAATGTGCTATCATCTGCAAAACTATGAATTGAATTCACTGTGGAAATAAGTAAATCATTAATGTATAGTAGAAATAAGGTTAGTGAGAGTGCAGGTTTGAGGAACAGCAGCATTGGTTGTAAAAATATTGGATGTAATGCCAGCTAAATTAACATGAAATTGACGACCTGTAAGAAAACTTTGAATCAATGAAACAGTAAGATGATCTATGTCATTAGATTTTAATTTAGTTATGATATTTCTATGCTACACTTTATCAAATGCTTTAGAAATATCAAGTGAAATACTGAATGTTTCACCATGGTTCTCCAGCAATTTGTTCTACAGATGGGTTACGTAGGCTAACAGGTCACCTGTTGCATGACTTCTACGGAAACAATACTGCTTATCATCAATAATTTGTGACATTATAGTTTTAGCCAAAACCGATAGAATTGCAATTGGTCTATAATTATTAGGGTCAATCTAAATGCCCTTCTTCGATATGGGTTGAACAGAAGCCAGCTTCCTAGAATAGGGAAATATTCCAGTTTTGTATGATAAATAGAAAATTTTCGTAAGAATTGGAGCTAGTTGCCTAGCAAAGTTTTTTAGGTTTAAGGGTGGAATACCATCGGGGCCAGCGGATTTATTGATATTGATGAATAGAAGCATTTTTTGTACAATATTACAACGAAAAATAATTGGTTTCATTATTGTTTCAACTGGAGGAATGAGTGTAGGAGAAGGGGGAGGTTCAACTATGCTTGAGTTTTGTGCGAAAATACGACCCAAAACATTCGCTTTCTCTTTCGAGTCGCTCACGGGTATGTCATTTAGAACTAAGTTGGGAATGGAGGATCGAGTGAAGTTGCTCTGGACTGATTTAACTGCCTAAAAGAAACTACGAAAGCCAGATGGGTGCTGAGAAAATTTTTTTGCTTTCTTCTGGACAAACGAGTCTTTGTCCAGGTCTATTTTGTATTTAATAATATTTCTTGTTTGTTTATAGGCAATAAGGGTTTTTGGATTTTTATTTGAGTTATAGGCCCTAAATACTTTGCATTTATTCCTCACCGCCTTATCAACATCCCTAGTGAACCAAGGCTCAGTTTTGTAAGTAATTAGTAGATTTGGAACAAACCGTCGTATTCCATCTTTTATGGCTTCAGAAAATCTTAATGCTGATGTGCTAGGATCTTGCTCAACACAACAAACAGTTTTCCCAGGTGTTTCTTCATAAACGTTTCTCAGTCCGTCCCATTCGGAATGTTTATAATTCCAAGCGCGACGAAGATTGGCTTTATTTAGTGTAGGTGATGTAAATTGTACTATCGCTGAAATTAGTAAATGGTCCGATGATCCAAGGAGTCGTTCAACTCTTATTTTTGTTGAATCTGGTTCGTTTGTCAAAAACAGATCCAGCAAATTATTATTATGTTGTGTATTATCTGGTATTCTCGTGGGACACTCCATAATTTTAGTGAAACCATGATAATTTGCGAGTACCAGTTCTCCCTGTCTTCTTACGTCGTCAGTGCGTGATGAATACTTCAGCCATTCTTTATTTTGTATATTAAAATCCCTAAAAATGATTAGTCTTGCTTTGGGGTAGTTTTTGGTAATTTTTTCTATATTAGACGATATTTGATCGAACAAAAGACATCCTGGAGCGTGGAGGGGAATTTGGGGATCTGTATAAGCCTATTATAAACATGGTTTCATCAACACCTGAGATCTTCAATGCCAGAGAATTATGTTGCTTAGAGTTCAACTCGTAAGCCTTAATTCTCATACATGAATGTGCATTTCGAACACATACACAGCTACCATGTTTGTTATAAAAGGAATGTTCAAATTTGTAACTAGGCATCCGGTATTTATCGAAATTTAATTTCGATGCTTTGTCACTGACAATTGTTTCTTTAAGAAAAAATATGTAAGCTTTATTTTTTTCGATGAAGTGATGAACCTCGTTTAGGTTCGAATTGAGAACTCTTATGTTCATGAAATTAATGCTTAGCTGTGGGTTTCTCTGCCGCCGTTTCCCTGATAAACGGAAACTTACCCATTGACATTGTAGGTACAGCTATTGGAATTTGGCCAGGCCTAAATTTCAACTCTACACAATACAAAAAATCAAAAAATACTTTGTATTACAAATTTAAGCCTTTAAATTTTAAAATAATAAATTTATAACTTCAAAAACAATAAAAGGATAAATTTTGCCTGCTTACCGCTTGGTAACAGTAAACATAAAATATCAAGTAATTGTTTAATAAAAAACAATCTCACCGATATAATTGTAGGCCTCTTATCTTCCATTCACTTTCACAAACACTAACACACTCACAGTATATTTTATTTTATTTTATTTCTACTCTGTCTTTATAAAGACATACATGCAAAAATAAATTTAAATAAAATTTTTTTTTTCGTTATTACTTTTTTTTTAATATTTAAACAACCTTCCTCTTCTAACTCTGGTTGATGAATTAACCTGCGTAAATAAACTGATTCTACACTCAGAGTATTGATAAAACTGCTTAGCCAATTTATTTTGTCAAAGTAATCGTTCTAAACCTTGTTTACTTTATGTTTTAATCTAGTCTTATGTTTGCATAGCACTGATTTTGTAATTTTACGATTAATTTAATTTTCGTCCGGCGCAGATGTATCGTTATTTATTAGGGCTACTACATCGTAATAACTAGCAATTAACGTGCTATGTTTTAAATAACAAGAAAAAACCAACACTGAGACATTGGCTGAACGTGATCACCTGTTTTGCAAATATAGTAATCTGGAAATACTGTGAGCTTATATACATTAAATCCTTCAATTCATGGGTAAGTATTGTAAAAGCTTTTTCTTTGTTATGATTTTAGAAAAAATATTTTTAACTACTAAAAACTACTGGTTACAGCTATTAAATGATTCTAAGCGTAATTTCGTAGCCTGCTCAAATTTTTGAGCAGAAGGAAGAATAGAATAGAATATATATAGAATAGAATAGAATTTATATATTCCGAAATTTTTCAAGAATAATCAAATTTCTCACCTTTTTACATAAAAAATAAATTTCATTTCTCACCTGTCCTTATAATCCCTTTAAAGTAACCAGTAGACATCATTAATTTCCTTTTTATTTACTTGACAATATTATTTCAAACTGGCAAATAAGGAAACGAAATCCTAATAAAATTAAAAAGGTTATTTAAATTACATAATACTATGATTGTTATTGAATAAAGAAAAAGTATGTAACTAATAACCTTTATCCTTTTTTGAAAAGGTGATTTTTAAATTATTAAAGAATGTAAGGAAAAGGTATTCTATTCTCATTCCAATTTGAATTTTTGATTTTTAAATTTTCAACTCGAATCTATTTTGAATAATTTTGGTAAAACTCTAATTGTTTTTTTATTCGCCTACATATTAATTTGTTACCTTATTACTGTGATTTGCGGCCTTAAAGTGTTACTTTTTAACCATATTTTTTTGTCATAACTACGTTTGTATTTTGTTTAAATTATATAAAAAAAAAGAATTTTTTATCAAAGCAACCTTTCAATTCAAAATTTCATAATTCAATTAAAATATGTAGTTGTGGTCTTTTGTTGTCATAGTTATACGATTTGTTTAAAAAAAAAACTAAATATTTTGGTCTAAGGTTACTTGGTCAACATATTTTTATTTCAAAATTTATAAAATTTTTAAATATTTTGCTTGCGGCGAATAAAAAATAGTATATGATGCACGGAGGTAAACTTAATCGGTTGGTGCCTCGATTCGCAAACTCCACATACGTCCAAAAACCTTAGCTTTACGTCCTTGCATCATAACTATTATTTCAAATATACTTCAATTAACTCGCTTAACAATATTAAAATAACTTTTTTGCACGATCAGGCGTTTTTGCATGTTTACTGATCCGTAAATAAACAGAGTATGTTTCGTTTACAAATCACAGGTCGGTAAGTAATTACTTACCGATCATGCAGGCGGTAACAAAATATCTAATCAGATTATCTCAAACGAAAAGTCCGAAATTGACAGAGCGAAAGCCTCAAAACTTACGTCTATGTCTGTTTCTGACAAGAGTTTCTACAGTGCCATTAATTCTTTAAATTCTGGTACAAAATTTTCTATTCCCCCTATTATTGATGGTGATTTAATCGTCAATGATCCCGCAAGAAAAGCTAACTTGTTCGCTGAACGCTTTGCTCTGAACTCCACTGTTTTGGAAACTCTTAAAGAAATACCCCAAATCCAGTCTTCAGGAGTTAATATGAATGAACTTCACTTCAAACCCAAAATAGTCGCTAAACTTTTAAAGGGGTTAAACATCAACAAAGCATCAGGAATGGACAATATTCCACCCATTATTTTAAAAACCTTTTCCAAAGAACTTGCACCAACTTTAACTAAAATATTCTACCAATCCTACAAATCTGGTATATTTCCCTCGTGCTGGAAGTTGGCAAATGTCCAGCCCGTCCCCAAAAAGGGACCAAGATCCGATATCTCAAATTATAGGCCAATAGCTTTACTATCGGTCCTATCCAAAGTCTATGAGCATTATATTAATACACATATTTCAAAATTTCTGGAAGAAAATCATTTAATATCCGACAGCCAATACGGTTTTCGAAACAAAAGATCAACTACCGATCTATTAAACTATGTAGCGCATTGTTGGAACAGCATACTTGATAAAGGTGGTGAAACATACGTTATCGCTTTAGACATCTCCAAGGCATTCGATCGAGTCTGGCATGCCAACTTAATCAACAAGCTCGTTGCGTACGGTTTTCATCCCAATGTTGTAAAGCTGATTCAAAATTTTCTATCCGACCGATACATTTCGGTAACCTTAGACGGATATTCTTCTGAGTCTAAACTAATTAACGCTGGTGTACCCCAAGGCTCAGTATTGTCCCCAACCCTATTTTTGATTTATATCAACGAATTGTTGAAAATCACCAGCAACCCAATAAATAGTTTTGCAGATGATAGTACTCTGCACAAGTCGTTCGAGCCCCTTCCTTCAAAAGGTAAAATGCACGAACGAATTAATCCTGCCCGGAGAGACGCTGCCATAAACGTGAACAAAGACCTGAATAAAGTCGCCGACTGGGGTGACCAAAACCTTGTCAATTTCAACTCCACCAAAACACAGCTGTTGATTGTTTCCAGATTAAAGACCGAGTTCCCCAAAGATATTTTATTTAGTATGTGTGATGAACCAATAGGTGAATGTAAAAACATTCGTTTATTGGGTGTCACAGTTTGAAATGACCTACTCTGGAACGATCATGTAATGGCGATGGCAAAAAGCGCGTCTAAAAAACTCGGCCTCCTAAATAGATGCAAAAAATTTTTCACTCCATACCAATTGCTCCATGTTTATAAGTCCTATATTCGTCCCTGTATGGAGTACTGCTGTCAAGTTTGGGGTGCTGCCTCTGTTTCCATCTTGGCCCTCTTGGACTCTGTTCAAAAGCGAGCTATACGAATTGTAGGTGATCGAACTTTGACATCACAACTTGATTCCCTACAACATCGTCGCACTGTTGCTGACCTCGTTGTTTTTTACAAATATCGTCATCAGCAGTGCTCAGATGAAATCAGCGGCATCATGCCTCAAACTTATTCTTACCCCCGTTCCACTCGGCAATCGGCTGCCGCAACCAGTGAAACGGTAAAGATCCCGCGCTGTCATACTGGCAGATCGCAGAGAGACTTCTTTGTCCGAACTGCGTACAAATGGAATAGTTTGCCGGAACACTTAGTCTCAGGTGGCTTCAACCCACAGATGTTTAAAAAAAGCGTTAATCTACACCTCAGAACGCCAGTTGTTGTGGGACCCAGGTCTAGACCTAGGTCTTAAAAGGTATTTATGTGTTGTTGTGACACATATTCTAAACCCTATTACACAACACATTTTATTAAAAAAAAAAAAAAAAAAAAGTGTATGCTCAATTTTCACTTTTTATTATCAAAATTAAAACAAATAACTGTAATATTATATTATAAAAAAACTTGATGTTTATTGTTTGAGCTTACAATAAGAAGAAAGAACAATTTTATTTTATTGTTAATATTTTACACAAAGGCTGTGGCCCATTTCTCGATGAAATTGAAATTGAAATTGAATCTGCAAATCGACTAAACAATTTCAATTTACTCTGCTATCCTACTTGAGTAAATTTTGACAGATTGTGTTGAAATTCAAATAATATTTGTTTTCCAATAATTATATTTTCGAAATTTAATTTTTGTGGAAGGAAATAAAGCAAAACAAAAAATTATATTTCAGCGTGAAACGTCAAAATTTCAATTTCATCGGCATTTTTGAGAAATGGGCCACGGCCATAATTAAATTAAATAAAACTGACATCTATATTGTTATTTGAATTAATTAATAAAAGTTAACAAATAGACGAAGGTGCCATCTAATGGCAAATAAACATTATTATAATTAATTGTATGTAATTTTAACATGGTAATCAGAACAGTAAGGGAGACATATACCCTCAAACCGTAAAACACTTTTACTGCCCTTGATACTTAAATAACTATATCAAAATCATGAAATAAATATATGATATCTTAAAACTCAACAAGTAAATCAAAAGATCAAGTTTCATTTAAATATTTTCATTATGCTTACTCGTCAGCATCATTTAATCTTGCATCAAAGTATGAGAAGTTAAATAGAAAACGTGGTTTACATTTTTAAACATAATGCTAATCTTAAATTGTAATTAAAAAGAATTTTAGTTTGATTATAGAAAAAAGAACTAAGTTGATATTTTTAATTGAAATTTTATTAATTAAAGAGAAAATTGAAATGTCTATCTAATCTAATTGGAAAACTTATTAAAAGCTTGAAAAACATTGAATGACATATAAAAAAAATTTCGTTAGAAGTCAGATCAACAACGTTTTAATTATGGTTATCCTCATGCACACTCAATTTGTAATATAGTGTGAAAAATAAATACAAAGCAATTAGGCTCATATAAGTTTTGCAAACATAAACATAAATAAGATTTACAATGTTTATGGAAAAATTTCATATTTTATGTATTTGTATGATTATTTCATTTTATTTTCGTTCAAACGTAATAGATATATATATATATATATATATATATATATTTATTTATTTATTTATTTATTTATTTATTTATACAGTGTAGTATCACATAAGGAATTCCTTTTTAAACCGAAGTTTATCGTGAACTAAGTTTAATATTAAAATAGTAATTATTCATTGATTAATTAATACCAAAAAAAAAAAAAGAATTAAATAATTGTGAAAATAAAGAATTATTGAAAATGTAACAAAATCAATCTGGTGACATTAATGAACTGCTTTCTTTAATAAATAGTAATTTGAGTTCAAAAAGCCTAAACTTATTGATTATCACTTCTGTGCAATGACCAAACCCTTAACATGAGGAGAAATGAAGCAAGCATTTCCTCTTGAAGTCAGAAGTTGATTCAAGAATTCTAATGCCTGCTTCAAGATTATTCCACAATCTAATACTCTCAACAAAGAACGATGGTCTAAATTGTGAAGAAAGGCAACTGTTTGGAAGTTTCAGTAACTTATTTCGTTGAAATCTTGGAAAAATGAGAAGTTCATAAAGATAGTCTGGACATTTATATTTTATTAAATTATGCAAAAATAGACAAGTACGATATTTAAGATAATTTTCAAGAGAACAATTTAAAATTTGAAAAGAAAAGGTAGAAATTGAACTAAATCTGTTTCGATTAAATATATATCTTGCGCAGTTATTAAATGTTACATTTAGTAAATCCCAACTTTTTCTTGAACAATTATGGAAAATATTTGAGCAATATAGTAATTTGGGTATTATTAAAGCTCTAACAAGTTTCAAACGTAAATTGACAGGTGTGAAACTAACTGATTGATAAAGCATCCCTAAGCAACTGTTAACTTCACCACAAATTTTAATAACATGATCATCAAAAGTGAGATCATAATTAAGAATTAAACCTAATGATTTTGTTTTTTCAACATAATTAATGACATTACCATCAAATAAAATGGGAGGAGGATTATTAATTTTCTTTCTGCTAATAATCATAGCATGTGATTTTAATGGGTTAACATAAACATGATTCAAATTTGTCCAATCAGAAATAGAAGAAAGAGAAGCATTCATTTTATCAACACATAAATTAAATTGATCAAACGGAAAAGAACAATAAATCTGAGAGTCATCCGCATAAAGATGGGTATTGATGTCAACATAATCAGGAAGGTCATTAATAAAAATAGTGAATAATAAAGCAGATAAAATGCCACCTTGAGGAGTACCAGAGCTAATCTCAACTTGATGTGATAGAATATTATTAATAGAAACTTGTTGTTTGCGATTAGATAAAAACGATTTAATAAAGTTACAAGATCTGATTGAGAATTTGAATTTATTTCTTAGTTTCAACAAAAGAGACATATGATCAACAAGATCAAAAGCTTTTTTGAAGTCAAGGAAACAAATTATTGACACTTTATTCTCTTCAAAGGCAAGGCAAAGATCATGAATAACTTTAAGCATTGCTGAATTAGTACTGAGTCCATTTCTAAACCCAGATTGAAATTTATAGAGAAGAGAATTATTATCAACATAACTTTGAATTTGGTTTTTCAATACTTTTTCCAAAACTTTTGATAATGATGGTAAAACGCTAATTGGCCTGAAGTCTTCTAGATTAGTTGGATTTGATTTTTTTGGGATAGGTTTTATAATACTACATTTCCAATGCTCAGGGAAATAAGACTGTGTAATACAGTTATTGACAATATAAGTGATAAATGGGATGATGAAACAACCAAGCATTTTTATGAAAAATATTGGAATCTCATCAACACCACAAGCATTAGTTTTAATAGAACTAAGATAAAAATCGACATCGATATCAGTGATAGTAGAGAATTCAAAACAACCAGCTTCATCACAATCATTATCAAAAGTTACCAGATGTGCAGTTTTTTTAGAAAATGAATTTGAAAAATAGTTATTGAATTCTTCAGCCGAAAAACTGGTAATAACATTATTAGAATCTTTAGTAACACCATTATTTTTCAAATTATTCCATAATGTCTTAGAAGGAAGGTCTGGATCAATTTTAGAATTAAACCATTCACGTTGAAGATATTTTCTAAGATTAGTACATTTGTTACGAAGTTTTTTAAACATTATGAGATGATTGTTTTTAAGGTGAATGTTCACTTCAGATTTAAACGATGAATAGTAAAAATTTTTACGATTAATCAAATTTATTAGTGAATCGTTCATCCAAGGTGCAGCAGTGTTTTTCTTGATTTTAATTTTCCTCAAAGGAGCAAAAATATTCATTAATTTTTTTAATTCATCGGTCAAAACTTGAACTTGGTCATCAATATTAGAAAGACAATAAATTTTATCAAAATCACATTTTGAAGCACAAAATAATAAATTATCTAAATTAATATTTTTGAAATTACGATAAAATTTAAAACTATTATTAACAAAAGAAGACATGTTGATTGAATAAGAACCAAATAATAAATCATGTGTCGTAAAGCTACCAATAGAAAGTTGGGAAAAACTTTTAACTAAGCTACGATTTTTGACAATTGACAGGTCAATTAAACTTGGATTACATCCGTCAACAAAATTAGTTGGTTCTTCAGAACAGATATTTAAGGAAATTGATGACAAAAAATTTATAAAACTAGTTGTTTTTTTTAATTTAGAAAGAAGATTAATATTAAAATCTCCAACAATAATTAAATGAGGATATCTAATTGATAAATCAGAAAAAACACGCTTCAAATTATCAGAAATTTTATTATTGGGAGGATTGTAAACGACTCCAAAACACAATTTCTCATTATTATTATTAATGATTTCAATGAATAAATATTCAACAATATTATTTGATCTGCTTTTGCATACAATTTTACCCTTAATACTATTAAGTAAATAAATAGCAACACCCCCACCACGTTTTCCAACACGATCATGTCTGAATAAATTAAGTCCATTAATTGCAATTAAACGATCATTAATACTCTCATTAAACCAAGATTCAGAAATAGCAAGTGCATGTAAGTTTAAATTATTGATAACAGAACGAATTTCATTTAGATTTGGTTTAAGACTTCCAGGATTAATATGAATAAAATTGAAATTATTATTGTTATTAAAAGCTGATTTTAAAATAATATTATTAATGTTAAGAGTATTTGTGGAAAGTTTAAATGAATTAATCTGGGAAATTAAATTTTGATAGCCTCAATAAGAGAGGCAAACATTTAGATATCATGAAAAAGGCATAATCAAAAGCACAGAAATAAAAATCAAGTGATGAAATAAACAACAAAATTAAAAAAGGAAACAAAAGAAAGCATTTCATAATAACACTCACCAGATTGAAGATAAAAAAGGTTAGTTTTTCATATATATTTGTTTTTGACATTATCTTCGGAAAAAGAGAGCTCCTAAAAAACTTGGTTTGCGATAATCATAAGATTTAGATCATTAATTGATGAGAAACTAGCTTTTCTGCCATTGTTAAAAGTAACATCAAGACCGATTTGTCCAACTTTGACATTTCTAATTTTTCGTTCCTTTTTAAATTTCATGGCCTCTTTGAAAAGTGCAAATTGATTTTTGGACATCGCAAATTGAATAAAGATCCTATTGAAATTTCCTGGTTCGTTAAAGATATTTTCAACGGTTAGACGGTTTGCAATTTTCATATAGTTGAAGAAGAATTCATCCTTGTTAAATTCAGATTCAAAGTTTAACAATAGAGAATCACTTTGATCATTAAACTTGGTCCGGTAAGCTCTGACTCTTGGAGGATTTTCAAAACCAACAGCACTTGAAATCTTAGACACGATAATTTCATTAGAATCATTGACAATTTTTGGGATTCCATTGATGACCAGTTTTGTCCGGTTATTATTGAAATCATTCATTAAACTATCTTTATCTTCAAAGGAATTGACTTTGTTTTCAAGGGTTACAACCTTTTTCTTAAGAGTTTCAATTTCTTGGTTAATTTCTTCCAAGAAAGCTTTCTTCAGATCCGAGAAATGATTAGAAATTGTATTACGCTGATCTTCAGCCCATAAGGCAATTGATTGATCCAATTTCTTTAAAGTCTCACTTTCGAGTAACTTGAATTTTTCATCCAATTGCTTCAGTTTTTCATCATCCAAATTAGATTTATTTTCAATCTTGAAATTAGTTGAATTTGCAGTGAGAAAACTATTTCTTGTTATCATCTTTAGTATTAATGTTTAGCAGATGTTTATAATACAATTTGATATAAATTAAAACTATACGATTTATATAAATAAATTTTTCGGAGCTCAAAAATTTTCTGTCTATTCAATTTTCATTGCCTACTGAATTTTTTCCTACTCAAATATATATATATATATATATATATATATATATATATATATATATATATATATATATATATATATATATATATATATATATATATATATATATATATATATATATATATATATATATATATATATATATATATATATATATATATATATATATATATATATATATATATATATATATATATATATATATATATATATAAATAAACACACGACTTGAACAGAAAAAGAGCTTATATATTTGTTCTGGCAATTAGTGCATATTAACAAAATAATATGCACATGCAAATTATGCAATAACATGAGAAAATAAATATTAAAAAATTAGCTTATAAACTATAAATTTTACTATGGAATTTCTGTCATTCCATAACATATTTGCAATTACAACAACTTTCTTTCGGTTACTGCTCTTTCAGTACAGTTTCCCAACTCTCTAAAAGTATTATACATTCATGAATCAAAACAATTCAATTTGCATTATTTTAAATTAAATACCTAAGCCTCATTTACACGGCTGAAAATCCTCATTCACAAATTTACAGAAACAACCAAAAGTCAAATTAGTTTCTGAAACAAAAGTAAAATTGAGCAACTAAATTCTTGAAAATTTAAGAAATTTAAATTACATTTTTTATCAAACAGATTTCATTTTCACTTCTATGTTTAAGTTTTTTTACCAATGGAATCTTGTTCTTGTATAAATAAACGTGAACAAATTTAAAACTAAGAGCAAGCAATTTTAAATGTGTTTCGAATAAAAGCTTTAAGCGAATAAATTAACATATAGAAATTTAAAAGTGTTTGCTGGAATAAAAGATTTATCCACTTAAACAATTTTTGCTATAAACATTTTTAAACAAATTAACATTAAGTAGTTAACGTATGTGTTTGTATGTTCGTTTAAAATTCAATATTAAAGTATGTACATACAGATATAATTATGAAGCTTTTAACGCTGAAAGAAAATTCTTGTACTCACAGAAACATCTTAATAGAAGTATTTCTCACATTAGTAGAACGTAAATTATTTCATAAAAAATCGAAAAAATATTTTTGCTAACAAGGAACAATTAATCATGACACTTCAAAGAAATCGATAAACAGTTTTTTTGTTCATTATAAAAATGAGGATGGCATAAATAAGACATAGATTGTGTATCAGTCGTTCAGAAGCAAAATATATGTAGTGATATCTGTATTAAATAAACACTTGAGTAAGACTTGAAGAAAAGTCATAATATGTTGCAATTAAAAAGATATTGTGGTGAAATATTCTATTTCATAGTTGTGACGGGTGATGTAAATTATTTATTGAAACATCATTATAAATCTCATCAAACCTACTTTAAAATTTAACCTATTGTTAATATTGTAACAGAAAATTTCATTTAAGGTTAAACTGACCTTTTAGAACCTGTGAAATACACTGCACAGGTCACACACAGGTCGCATAAATGTTCATTTCCATCCAAAACACAACAATTGATTGTCTCCAGATGGAAGACCGAGTGGATTTTTATAAACATGAATGTTTAATTCAAACTTCGAAGATATTCTTTTAACATATGCACTACGTACTCTTTTTATGTTGGTTGGAGAGTTTGGAGAATTAGTTAATTTAAAAAATCGCATGCATTTTGTTATATTTGCCATTCTGATTTCAGTTATATTAAGAACAGAATCATAATGTACTATCAACATTAATCCAACCTCTTCTAATCAATTCTGTATGCACCTCTACTTAACTAACTTAACAAAAATATATTGTGAGGTGTACTACAAATTTTTATACGAAATATATTTCTGAACTGTTTCGTTAGGTAAGTTCAACCACAAATTGTTGTAAATAATAATAATAAGAAAATACTGAAATGGCTTTTTTTTCCTAACAGAAAATGAAACTATGAAAAAATAATGATGGAAAACAAATATTATATGATTTTTAGCACTACCTGTCAAAAAAATAATATATTTTCTTATTAATTTTGAAATTATATTAATTTGAACGAAACGGCTAAAAGACAAAAGCCATAATTTTAAAACACTACATTATCGATAAATTTAAATGCCGTTGATTGAATGTTTACGAATTAAAAGGAATAATTTTTAAATTATATGAAAAAAAAATAATAAAAAACTTTGAAAAATAAATATAGGGTCTGGGATGAAACCTTTACCTTTCTCACAACATTCTACGTCGATAATGACAACGAAATTTTGTACTGAATTTTTTGAACTTCATATTATTAAATGTATTTAAATTACAAAATGTATAAAAATGTATAACACAAACTATTTTTTGCATTAAAAATATCAAACGTTTTTAACGTACATTGTTTTTATAAAATTTCAAAAATCTATAATTTTCTATGTTGTTATGTTTCTTCTATAGTATAATTTTCGTGTTCTGATTCTTGCCACAATAGCTCTACAAAAGGGATATAAGAAAATAAATTTTAAAAATGTTCATGGGCTTTCATAAAAAACATAATTTCAGTCATTCGGGATTTCTGTGAGAAATTAAACTCAAGCAACTAAGGAAATAATTTGAATTTTGAAGTGAAAACTTCTTTAGCGGCGTTATGCAATTTTGTATGGAGTAAAGTTTATATATTCGCGAACTCATTTTTAAGAGAACAAAATATTTTTAAATATGAAGTACATCTATCATTTCTTAACGTTTCAAATTGCGATGTGGCGATATCGACTGAGGTTCTATAAGTTGTGAGTTCAATTCCTGGTGTGGTACATTTTTTTATTGTTCTTTTTTAATTTCTATTAAATACCATTAAAATTATTTTTTTTATTCATGAATTCACAAAAATAATAAATATTTCTTTTTACGAATTTTAAAAAATTGATCTATAATGCAGTTTTTTAAAGTTATATTTCTACTGTCTTTTGGAATTTGCATTCGAGTGTTGTCTTCATCTAGTTTTGCTTCAACATTCCCACTTATGAAACGCACTAAAACTCATTAACCCTTTAACAGTCCCACATATATAGACTGAATAAATTATTTTGAACTTTGTCTCCTTTCATGCTATGTATTTTTTTTTTCCAAACGTAAATTCCTTTTCTCGTTAATGGCTTCAATATAATCGTCAGCAAATTTTTCCCATACATAATTATTTATCGGCATTTGCGTTGTTCGACCTACAACTTATAAGCTTTCAAATTTAGAAAAAGTTTGGTTTTTTCTCCGTAAACCAACATTGTTAAAAACCAATTGCTTTATTTATTATTTTGTATTTACAAAGAACAACACAAAAAAATACGTATTTCAATAAAATTCGATAAAAAAAACACAGCTATTTCACAAATTTAAGTTTTCACTTCTGTCGGCAGTCCTTAACACTGCCTTCTTTTTTGTTAAAATTCAAAGGTATTGTTGGAAATAAATCAGAAAAAAACTCAGCTTTTCACTTTTATGTGTTTCGGTTGGGATTCGAACTCATAACCTCATCGTGCCAGAATGAGTTCAAATCCATTGGCAGACACGCCAAAAAATTAAAAATTATTATAATTATTATTATTATCATTTCTTTATTTCATTTCTTGTTTTTAATTACAATAAATAATATAAATATAAATTTAGAACTGATATGAAAAAAATTACAGTTCCGTGAGGATATAAATATCGTGAGGTTATAATATTATAATATTTTATTTGCAGCACTAATAGTAGCTCTCGATGTTGTCAATTTTAACTAGCCATGTTCATGTTTCACTCTCAAACAAATTCTTACGCTCAATTATCTATAAAATTTCTCATGTTTTTGCTATTAATCGATTTAAGTTTGTTTATGAAGTATTATATTTACTATAAATCAAGCTAAATATATAGCATAATACATATATAGCATAATTCAAGCATAATTGCAAAGTTGCATGAAAAAATTTGTCAATTGTGTGTTTTTTATGTGATACTTAAAAATAACATTTTACATATAGTGCATATAGTCAATAAACGAATTCAAATTTTTTAACTGTAGTATAATGAGAAATTTCATAGAAAATTTTTTGCCTTAGTTTTATTTTAATTTAAACCAATAAAATTCTCTAAAATGTAATGACATCATTCAATTTCACCAATAACATTTGAATTATACAGATAACAAATATTTATACGTCTGGCCTACTGGGATATTAAATATTATCAGTTTGATTTTAAAATAATTAACTGATATCACAGTAGGCCAATGTATAATTCATAAAAAATATATAAAGAAATAAAAAATGACAAAAAATTTTCTAAACGAATTCCCCTCGTTCTTTGATAAATTCTCATAATTTTTTGAAAAATTCCTCAAGCAAGTGGTATTGATAAAAGCCCTCGGCCTACGGCCTCGTGCTTTTATCAAGATACTTGCTTTCGAAAATTTTTGACAAAAAATTATTTCGAATTATCACCGCCCTTGGGAAATTACAACTACTGATAAATTGAATAATTTAATTGAAGAAAATAGTTTACGAAATATTGTGTCAAAAAGTGAAGAAATAAACCTTCAATTGCTCTCTTCAATTTTTTTTCGTTTTCCTCTTATAAATTTGTTTTTTATTTTGTTTTTCTTATTTATATTGAAATATAATGGATCGAACATTGTAGATATTTTTTTCAGTTGTTTATTATATTTTTATTTCGTAATTTGTTTAGTTTAATTAATTAAAAAATAGTACAAACTATGTATTTGAACTAAACATTGTGAACCAAATAATTGAAGATTATTCAAATTAAACGATGCATACGTTAAATGTTTTTGATTAATTTAGTAAAATTAAATCTTACCTGTTACAACCAATTAATTGTTGAACATGTATTCTTGTAATTAATAACCTTATTATAAATACCATTTACCAACTTTTACTATTTAATGTATAAATTATTCCTAAAAAATAGCTTGTTCTATGAAACTTTAGAAATACTAACTATTGTTCATGATACATATTACATCCATATCTTGTGACTAATTGAAAATATAAATAAATTTAAACCTTTCAATTTTTTCCTGAAAAAATTTATTTCCTTTCAAAAACAAATAAAAATATTGAGAAAAAAAATTTATTCCTTTTTAAAAAATATTAAAAAAATGGTACAACAATCACTAACAGAAAATTCATAAAATGAAAAAAAGAAGAAAGCAACAACAAAAAATATAAAAACTGAACAACCATGAAACATTTCGTCAATTAAAAAACTGAAGAAAATATTACAGATGTCGTAAAAATCGCCTGAATGCATACTAAATTTTTCTTCGTAATGATGTCATACTATTTTATTATGAATTTGGAGATGTCGTAAAAATTGTCTGAATGCAAGTTAAGGAATTATTC
>OY856187.1:28162245-28226082 GCA_963693315.1 Diogma glabrata | reverse complement strand
TATATTTAACTTAGTTATAATACCTGTGATAGCCCATGACGCAAAAACATCAAAAAAATTGCCAATGCATTTCTACGACTCCTGTTGATACTTGAGTTGATGTGGCCTTTTATGCTAAGAAGTAGCTCTTCAAAGTCTTCTCTAGGAAATCCTATTAGAGTATGATAGTCTTCATCTGTGATGGATAGAAGATCATCGAAGTCCAAACGTCTTTTCTTGGACTTTGAAGCTATTTCGGTTAAGTTCAAAATCCACTTTCCCAACTCTTCATCGCTCAACAGGACTCCAAGCTTATTTGATTTAATTTGGGTCAGGGCATCATTCTTAAAATGTTTGCCCGAAAGGTGTGACGAACATGTCCTGTTTGTATGCGGGATCAAAATATTCTTATCTATCCACACTTGAGCGAGTGCTGCTTTAGGGATACATCGCCGACTTGTCTTCTCTCCACAAATGCAGCACTCCTTTTGTGTTGAGGTGAGGGAAGGAATCATTGGAAGACGTCTACTAGTTCTTTTTGTGGAACTGCTACTCGACGCTTGGCTATGTCGAGACTCTTGAGTTTGTAGAGAAGACATCTGAGAGTTGTTTTCAGTAGCTTCACTTTCCACAGATAGAAGTTCACTCTCCAACGGCAGTGGTTTGCTTTTCAAATGAATGGATTCACTTTTCAAATGCATAGATTCACTTTCCATAATCACTGATTCACTTTCCATAGGGATTGATTCGCTTTCTATAGACAGAGATTCACTTCCGAAATATAGAGGTTCGCTTTCTTCAACCGGTTGGACTGTAGTACTTGGAAAAGTCCATCGACCTGATTCTTACTTGGTTCGCTGTGCAGCCAAAGCCTCTTAAAAAATCATACATATAATTCAAAATCCATTCATAAATAATTATAAAGTTATTTAACTATAGTTAAAGGCACGACATGGGGTGCTACTCCAGCCACCCTCCGCACAACTGCTCTAAGTCTGAAGTCTGCTATACTCAGTGGCTGAGTACGGCGCACCAGTATGGCTGAATAGCACACATACTCAAAAAGTTGAATGCCAGCTGCATGCCGCGATGCGTACTATAAGTGGTACTATCAGGTCCACTCCTTTACCTTGGCTGCCTGTGTTAAGCAATATCGCTTCACCTGCTCTCAAACGCTCGCATGCACTCATGCGTGAACATAAAAAGTTGTCGACACTAGCTGTCGATTGAAGTCAAGAAATCCTCCACATAGAACTGCCAGCAAACTGCTGGCAACTAATTTTAATATCTTGGATGCCTGGGACACCTCCTGGAATGATTACAACCCTCCTGGCGTTTCTATTACTAACACAACTTCTGACCAACCTGGTTTCGATCTGCCACGTCAAACCTGGACTACACTAAACCGAATAAGAACGAATCATGGACGTTGTGCTGATTCTTTCTACAAGTGGGGCATCTCAGAGTCCCCTCAATGTGACTGCGGAGCTCCACAGCAAACCATAAAACACATTGCAACTGTGTGTCCACTTCGACGATACAATGGCGAAATCTCAGACATCCAATTGGCAACTCCCGATGTAGTAGCATGGGTAGACTCACTCGATGTAAACATCTAATGTTCAAATATGCTGCCCAATGTTCAAATATTTTAATATTTTACTTTTTAATTTTTAACTAAAAGACGCGCAATCAAATCGATTGTAAGTTCATTTAATGTGTATTCATGTTTTGTTTTATGTAGATTTCATAGGAAAATCTATCCATTTTAAGTTTTATTTTTGTTTCATTTTGTTTTTAATGTGTCACAACAACAGCCATACGCTAAGGCTGTTTTCTAAACCAAAACTTATTTGAAACTTATTTGTGGAGACTTACTTATTTGAATAAGTAACCTAAATAGGTGACTTATTTGAAATTTTTTTTTCATAGAAAAATCTAATTCGATTTGACAGTGTCAAATATTTTTATGTTTGTTTACAAAATGTTTTTAAGCAATAAAATTTCTTTTTCGATCCCTAATAAAATAATGTAGTAATTTAAAATGAAAAAAAGAAGTTTTGTAAACTCTTTAATTGATCAAATTAAATAAATCGTTCTAATTAAATTTATTTTCGAATTTGCTTTTTGTTGCTGTCAAAATAAGAAATCTAAATCATTTAGAATAGCTTTTAAATACTTATTTAAAATGGCGGTGAATAAGTAAGTCTACATAAATAAGTTTCAAATAAGTCGTCGTTTAGAAAACAGCCTAAAGAAAAAATAAAAAATAGCTACAGTTTATCTTAATTCTGCATTTATTACAGACTTTATCTTCAATACGTCGTGTACTGAACTTCTCTTCTCCTACAAATCTACGAAAAGCATGACAAAACGCTGTAGCTCCAATTCTGTGCATTTTGCTTGATGATAAAGCATAGCTTCCACAACACGGGCACTTTATTTTACCCATTTTGAGTTATTTTTTAATATGAAAAAACTACAATCGACAAATATGACTTATATTTTTTATCCGTGATGACTACTATGACTACTATATTTTGTCCAAGATTTTATTTATTTATTTAACATTTAGAAGGGGTGTGATAATAGACAAGCTCCTCGCGCTACACGCTGGTTTACGCTAATAGTCTATTCAAACTTGGTAGCAAAATATTTCATTTCGAACTCTTGACTGTGATACAAAAAAATAACACCATCTCACGTTTAATTAACAACATGCTGAGTAATCGTGTATTCAAAGTTCATCTTAATAATTCCTGTAGTAGGTCCAAAATGCTAAACAATGTGACTTTACCCTCAATGTGATTATGGAGCTCCACAACAAACCATAAAACACATTGCAACTGTGTGTCCACTTCGACGATACAATGGCGAAATCTCAGACATCCAATTGGCAACTCCCGATGTAGTAGCATTGATAGACTCACTCGATGTAAACATCTAATGTTCAAATATACTGCCCAATGTTCAAATATTTTAATATTTTACTTTTTAATTTTTAACTAAAAGACGCGCAATCAAATCGATTGTCAGCTCATTTAATGTGTATTCATGTTTTGTTTTATGTAGATTTCATAGGAAAATCTACCTATTTTAAGTTTTATTTTTGTTTTTAATGTGTCACAACAAAAACCATACGCTAAATAAAACCATTTAGAATACTTATTAATATGTAACTATGACCACAGCGGCTTTTGAGATGCCAAAAAATTGGTGTTTGTACCTTAAAAAACCCTCTTGGGTCAAGCTAGATTTCATATATAAGGACTCATGTACCCCACCTGATATTTTTACCACGTATAGATCAAAGGTGTCCAGATTTTGTCTAAAAATTCTGGCCGGGGTACATGAGTCCTTGTTATAAAAATCATTTCTGAAAATATGGCCCAGATTGATATAGAAATCAAATAACACCCTTTACGTTAGAAAATGAAGAAAATAGCACAATAAGTTTTTTGGATTTATCAATCAAAAATGTAGATTCAAAATATTCCGAAAACCAACCCAAACGGATCAAACAATAAATATTAAATCACATCATCCATACCAACACAAACTAGCTGCCTACAACCACATGATCAATAGATTGAACAATATACCTATGAACGCAGAAAATTATCAACACGAATTAAACAACATAAAATACATAGCCAGAAAAAACGGATATAAAAACGAAATGATTGACACATTAAATAGAAAATACAAAAACAAGAAAAATTTGCAAACCCTGACAACATTGAAGAATGAAGAAAAATTAGCATATAATAATAATGCAAAAAACTTTAAAAAAATATGGATATATCGCAGCTTACAAAAACAAAAATAAAATAGAAAATTACCTAAAAACCAATAAAACCCAAACCTTAGACACAGTTGCTTATAAACTTACCTGTGACGACTGCAATAAATTTTATATAGGCTAAACGGGGCGGTCCTTCACAAAAAGATTTATTGAGCACACCAATGAAATTAACAGAAGCTATCCAAAATCCAGATATGCCCAACATTTTAAAATAGAAAAACACAAATACCCCAATATCAACACAAATTTAACCATATCACATAAAAAAGAAAAAGACAACACCTAGATAGATTGGAAGAAATAGAAATATAAACATAAAACAATAACAACATTTTAAATGATAAAATCAACACTAAAACTAACAAAATATATGACATAATAATAAAAAATAGCAGTTGAAATAGTATACAAGTAATAGTTTAAGCAAAAATTGTAATAATAATTTAAGAACCGAGGATGACGTAACTCGAAATCGATATTCTATAAAATAAAAATAAAATTCAAATTGTTACTATAAGGAAGCTTATATTATTATTAATAAAATTAAAAATAAACAGTAAAAAGTATATTTTTAAATATTGCATTTAATTCAAAAGTGACAAAAGCACACAAACAGTGAATAATATGGATAACCATAATAACACATATATTACAAAAACCTTATGCTCTAAGTTTCAACAAAATTGAATGTCAGGACTGAGTGTCATTAAAGCTTAAAAACACAGTTGTTCAAAGATCCACAGACTCCTTTGCCAAATTTTAAAAAGCTCATATTTTCTATATTCAAGTAAACCTGAATGCGTTTGCAGCTTATTTTAATTCAAAAGTTTCATCAAGATCTCATGCGTTTGTTTAACGAAAATAAGACCTTTTCAAATTTTCTTATAAAAACTTAAAAAGTAAGATAGAAACTGTATATATACAAATGTCATTATAAATTTTTGACATGATGACAAACAAAAAGGGAGGTAAATGGTCTTGACAGGGTTATTTATTCTCGTAATATTTGCATGAGCGGATTTTCAGTTTTTGGAAACCACTAAAAACCAACTGAACCGATTTTGTTAGAAAAGGACTGTGTTGTAAGTTACGCCCCAAGAAACATCGATTGTGACCATTGCCGTTGAAATCGGATCCTCCGTGGATGAGAAAGCATAGATTTTTGTCCACATACTACACAGCCGCATACACACGCATACATACTGCCAACATAAAATAGCCTAAACAACTTCAAGAGTCTTGAAACGTTCAGAAATTCCTTTTTCGAAAATCGTCCCAAAAATAATAACTTCTCGTATCGAGAAGTTAATAAACAGTTGACCAAGCGATCCACTCACTAGCCTCTTAACTTTTTGTCAAATTTTGAAAATAGCTCAGATCTTCGATATTCAAGTAAGTCCATATTCGTCTGCAGCTCATTTACATAACAAAGTTTCATCTAGATATTATGCGTTTGCGTAACGAAAATAACACGTAGTTGTTTCACATTTTCTTAAAAAACTCAAAAAACAAGATAGCGATTGTTGATACAAACGTCATTATAAATGGCTGACATGATGACAGACACTATGGAAGTTTCATGACCTTGATAGCATTATTTAATCTCATGATATTTGCAAGAGATGATTTTTTGTTTTTTGGAAACCACTAAAAAACAAATGATTTAATTTCGCTAAAAAAGGACTGGGCTCTAAGTTTCGCCAAGGTACATCGAATGCGACCATTTCCGTTAAAATACACACATCCGTGGTTGAGAAAGCGTTGGACAAAAATTTGTCTACATACACCGATACACACATACATACACACACACTCACACACACATACAGATTGCCAGCTAAAAATAGTCTTAACAGCTTCAGAAGGTCATGAAACGTAAAGATATCAAAAAAATTTCGATTTCGAAAATCGACCCCAAAACAATAACTTGCCATATCGGGAAGTTACAAATTTCTGCGTTTTTAGTTTTTTTTTTAACCTGTCTTAAGATACAGGGTGTTGAAAAATCAAGAAAGTGCTCGACCCTGGTGTATTGAAATGGCTCTACAGTCAAAACTACTGAACTGATTTTAATGTTATATAGCTCAAAATGTAGGTATTGAACAGAGCTAATCAACGGTAAAAAATTCAAATTCGATTTTCTAGAAATGCGCATTTTTTGAATTTTTGATTTTTTAATATGTGAAAGGTACATATGATGCTTACATTTTATAAAAAATTCAGGAGGGGAAAATTTTTTCTTTTTTTATTAATTTTATTGCAACACGCCTTAAAACTTTTCATCATAAAAAAAGTGGAGTTAAAAAATGAACAGTTTTTTTGGATTTACATATATGTTTTATAATAAATGTTTAATTTTAACTCAAAATAAATATTTTACACATTTTTTATCATTTATTTAATTTTACATTACTAAATTCCGTAGAGTTAGAATAACGTCTAGCTAAGATTGATCCATCCTTTATAGGAATGTATGAGTGATATCCTTATGTTCCAGGAATTGTTTTAAAATTGGCGTATCTATCAGCTAGTTGATTTCGTTTTGCAATGTAACCTGCCTCCGTTACATAGAAAAAATGCATGTTATCTTGAAAATTGCCTTGAGCTGCTGCCCAGTTATATAACTCCAGAGGTGTTGATATAACTTTGTCGTTTTCTTTCTTAAGACTCGCTCTAGCTGCTTTTCTTTTTACTGTTCCTCCAATTCCACATCAGAACTGCTCTAACCAGGTAACGAGGAGGAACAGTTCACCAAGGAGTGTTTAGTTGAAGACGTACAAACGATTTTTTGGATCGCAGTACTGTAGCCACACTATATTCTGAACTAAGCTATAATATTATCTGGTAATTGAAGTACACATAATACATATTTTTGTATTAAAAATAATATAATATTTGCTGTGATAAAATATACTATATCGAATATTAAGTAATCTCTCTGGACTAAAAGTGCCCAGCTTTATTTTTTGAGAGTCAACAAAACATATATTGTGATTAAAAATTAACTAAAAGTCAATTTTTCTCCATAAAACAAAACTTTATGCCGAGTATTGCTACCATTTGGGGGGCTGCATCTGTTACTATAATGGCTCTTTTGGACTCTGTTCAAAAGCGTGCTAAACGAATTCCTAATTTTTTCTGATCTCGTTGTTTTTTATAAATATCTTCATCAGCAGTGTTCGGATGAAATCAAATCCATTATGCATGCAAACAGTGAAACTGTTGAGATCACTCACTCACCACTGTCATATAGTGACAGAATGCAGAGGGATTTCTTTGTTTGCAAAACGAAATCAACTAGTTGATAGATCCGCCAATTTTAAAACAATTCCTGGAACACGAGGATATCACTCATACATTCCTATAAATGATGGATCAATCTTAGCTAGATGTTATTCTAACTCTACGGAATTTAGTAATGCAAAATTAAATAAATGATAAAAAATGTGTAAAATATTTATTTTGAGTTAAAATTAAAAACTTATTATAAAACATATATGTAAATCCAAAAACAACTGTTCAGTTTCTAACGCCACCTTTTTTTATGAAGAAAAAACTTTAAGGCGTGTTGCAATAAAATTAATAAAAAAACAAAAACTTTTCCCCTCCTGAATTTTTTATAAAATGTAAGCATCATATGTACCTTTCACATATTAAAAAATCAAAAATTCAAAAAATACGCATTTCTAGAAAATCGAATTTGAATTTTTTACCGTTATTTTTCTAAAAGAAAGTGTTCAAGGTCATATAATGTGAATTGTTATTTTGATTAGCTCTGTTCAATACCTACATTTTGAGCTATATAACAATGAAATCAGTTCAGTAGTTTTGACTGTAGAGCCATTTCAATACACCAGGGTCGAGCAATTTTTTGATTTTCCATCACCCTGTATCTTAAGACAGGGTAAAAAAAACTGAAAACGCAAAAATTTTTTTTTATTGATGTTAATGAATTCCAATACCTTAATATACAAAATTAAAACCTCATTTCCAAAATTGCATGTTTTTTGCTGATTTCACGTGTTTTTCACCAATATTGATTTCAACGAAATCATATTAAGACAGTTGTTGTTGAGAACTTAAACTAAATTATGTTAAATTTGAATAAAACGAAGAATGTTATCGTGCCACAAGTGCCTAAAAAGAAATATAAAAAATTGTAAATAAATTCTTTGTTGTGAGTTTTGAAATTAAAATTCTGTGATTAAAATAAAAAAAAGATGAAAATTAACTAAAGATGTGTTATGCATTGTTTTCGTTTTTTAATAAATAAAAGTTACGTTGACCGACATCGGAACGTAATAATATGTTGTGGCACAGGTTTATAAAGTTCAATAAATGTTAATATTGTGATCTGTGGAAAGCGATAATTACGTTCACAATCTTCCATATAATATACCGGAATTATGAATATGTAATTGGAACCTACCCTAGAATAAAAAAAAATCTTAAGTTGAGACATACAGAGCTGGAATTTTTTTCATACCATACATTAACGTCGGGACAAGCAGATCAGTTCCAACAATTTATTAAGTGTGGCGTTTTGTTATTTTATATGGTCCTGCATATAGTTGGTTTCATTTTGGGATGCGATCTTGTCGTTCAACTATTAGTTGGACTACCGTTGGAAATGGTACATGGCTCTTTAGCGACCAGGATGTGTGTATAGTAATCGTTTTAGCCAGATCAATATTTAAACAACAAATTAATGTAAGCCTAATGTATTTTAATTTGTTTATGTTATAATTTTTTGTTCTTGCATGGTTTATCCTAAATTATTATTAAATTATTACTTTGTGTTAGGAAAATTTTGGTTCGTACTATTGAAAGTGCTAGCTAAAAATTAAATTATTAGAGTGTTATATAAGAAATCTTTCTCGTGTTGCAATAAAACGCTCGCTTTTAAATTTTCGCTCGTCTGTACATTCGTTTATAGCTAAAATTTAAAATACCCTTGGAAAATATATACCGTAGGTATCTAGAATAAAAGTCGAATTGCGACAGTTATAAGCAGCTGGTGCGTGATCAAATTTTGTGATAATTTTTATAATATTTTTAGAATTTTGAAAAAAGTTTGTATTGTAGAGTTTGTTATAATTTTTGCAATATTGTAAGAATACCCATATTTTTATATTTGATTCATTACTAAACAAATTTTGAAAATTGAATTTTTACCATGACATCGATTTTAAAAATATAAGGTTATTTACTATTACATCTTACAGACTAACATTTAACATGTTGAACTAAACATCGATAAATTATCCTTAAACATAAATTACATAAAAATTATAAATTTCATTATTCGCGCAAGCTAATTTCCATATTATTTTTCTTAGTTAATTACAAAAAAAAAACAATGCCCCAGATGAAATTAATTACATAAAATAAGAAGCAATAAAAATACTCCTCATTTCCGTCAAAAAAATTCAAGGAAATATGATGTAACCCTTAATTTTGTTTTTAAAAAGAAAGCTAAAAATTTATTCCAGTTAAATAGAAATTTATTCCAGTTAAATAGAAATTTATAAGTTTAATTGTTAGTTAGGTTTCACTTTTTACGATTCTATTTTTAATGCATTGCAGGTCGCATAATACGTATGCGGTATGGTAGATATGGCTTTACTTCAACCAAATATTCTATACAGTCAACCTAAAATCGTTTCTATTTAATGTAAAAAACAACAAGT
Organism: Diogma glabrata; assembly: GCA_963693315.1. Taxonomy (NCBI): domain Eukaryota; kingdom Metazoa; phylum Arthropoda; class Insecta; order Diptera; family Cylindrotomidae; genus Diogma; species Diogma glabrata. The sequence continues at coordinate 28,216,608 of OY856187.1, read as the reverse complement.
GACAAATACAACAAGCGATAAAGTTTTCATTGAAAACGTGTCTATTACTCGAATTTGAAAACTCTGAAACCATAATAATAATAATATTGGTTTCTTTCCACATTTTTTTTTGCTTTTAATTCAAATAACGGATTGTAACGATTTGATGAAAAATTGAAAATGGAAAAAAAAAATAATGAAATTTTCAATCAATAAAAGTGTTTTTTTATTATTTGCACCATATTGTTACTTATATTTCTTTTTCTATCTCAATTACTAAGTAGCACCTAAAGCGAAAAAAGCAAAAATTTAAAAAGAAATTTTCTTATATCCGGTAAATGGAAAATTGTTATTCGCTCACGTTTTTGTGAAATTGTCTTGAAAATTGTAAATTGTTCTATTTTGATATGAGATTTTTTTATTTTATTTTTTTTAGTTTAAGAACTTGTTTGGATTTTGTTGTAAGTTAGCAAGCTATCTTCTGTGTTTCTTGATTATATCTTTAGGGGATAGTTGTTCTTAGTTGAATGGTTTTGTATCTTCAAAAGGACATCGTAAAGAATAATATAAAAGGAAAATATAAATTTTAGCTTTTTATTTGAAGTTGAAATAAGATTTTTGTTCGTCTTATTTCTTTGTTGGAAAAATTTGTTATTCATTTTTGTGTTTAATTAATTTGACTGAGCTGAAGATTCAACTTACTTTGTTTTGAATGATTATGTCAAAAAACAGTATCTTTTTTTCATCAACTAAAACTCATCCAAGTTGGATCGTAGTAAAAAATTTTTAATTTTAACAAGTTTACAATAATCAAGTCTACAAATTTTAGATGATGATCAACATTTCAAAACTGATTGCAAAGGAAAAAAACTGAAATACTTTAAAGTTCTTATTTTTCATCATTAACGTAGTTAAAGTTATCATCATGATAAAGATTAAATCTATATTATTTTGTTTTGTTTTTGTTATCAAAAATAACCAAACCAACTAGAACAAATGGTTATACTTCAGTGATCGCAAGTTGATGTTAATTAGCGTGCCAAAAATTGTACTTTTAATAATAATTGTTTTTTGTGCCAATTTTGTAAAATTTATTTACAGGATATACTTAATTCGCTACAGGCAATACCCAAAATATGAACGGGCTGAAATCGCACAGCTCTGAGATATCAAGACTTCGGTCTGAGTTAAGGATTTTGATATAGTTTTCGGCAAAAAACTTTTATGAGGATCATAAGTTTTTAGTTTTGGGCAGCGATGTATATCAAACATAAAACTCTTTGTTAAAGTACAAGTATTTTTTTATCTCTGTTTAGAAATTTATTACAAAACAAAACAAATATGAAATATTAAAACGTTGCCGGAAAATTAAAACAGATCATAAATTAATATAACTTAGTGAAAAGATGATACACCCAGCAAACTACTCAAAAACTTCTCCATTTAGTGTTTCAAGAAAATATTACAAAATCAAATATTCATATTTCTTTCAAAATTCCAAAAATATTCTAAAAATTAAAATAAAATCATTCCAAAAATTATTGCAAACTCAAAGATTGAAACTTTTTTCAAAATTCTAAAAATATTGCCAAAATTATAACAAAATCAAAAATACAAATTTTTTTCAAAATAACGAAAATTATAATAAAATCAAAAATTTAAATTTTTTCAAGATTTTAAAAATATTGCAAAAATCCATAATTTAAAAACTCAAACTTTTTTCAAAATTCTTATAATATTCCAAAAATTATAACAAAATCAAAGTACAAACTTTTTAAAAATTCGAGAAATTATAATAAAATCAAACATTTAAACTTTTTCAAAATTCTAAAAATTCTAAAAACTTTTTCCAAAATTCTAAAAATATTGCAAAAATTATAACAAAATCAAAAATACAAACTTTCATCAATATTCCAAAAATTATAATAAATTCAAAAATTTTAACTTTTTCAAAACTCTAAAAATATTCCGAAAATTCTTACAAAATCAAAAATACAAACTTTTTTCAAAATTCCAGAAAGATTTAAAAAATTATAACAAAATCTAAAATTTCCGTGTTCAATCGAACATGAGATTAAATTTCATGTCATGTCAATATTTGTTATTAATTAATTTTTTTTTTTTTTTTTTAATAAAATGTGTTGTGTAATAGGGTTTAGAATATGTGTCACAACAACACATAAATACCTTTTAAGACCTAGGTCTAGACCTGGGTCCCACAACAACTGGCGTTCTGAGGTGTAGATTAACGCTTTTTTTAAACATCTGTGGGTTGAAGCCACCTGAGACTAAGTGTTCCGGCAAACTATTCCATTTGTACGCAGTTCGGACAAAGAAGTCTCTCTGCGATCTGCCAGTATGACAGCGCGGTATCTTTACCGTTTCACTGGTTGCGGCAGCCGATTGCCGAGTGGAACGGGGGTAAGAATAAGTTTGAGGCATGATGCCGCTGATTTCATCTGAGCACTGCTGATGACGATATTTGTAAAAAACAACGAGGTCAGCAACAGTGCGACGATGTTGTAGGGAATCAAGTTTTGATGTCAAAGTTCGATCACCCACAATTTGGATAGCGCGCTTTTGAACAGAGTCCAAGAGGGCCAAGATGGAAACAGAAGCAGCACCCCAAACTTGACAACAGTACTCCATACAGGAACGAATATAGGACTTATAAACATGGAGCAATTGGTATGGAGTGAAAATTTTTTTGCATCTATTTAGGAGGCCGAGTTTTTTAGACGCGCTTTTTGCCATCGCCATTACATGATCGTTCCAGAGTAGGTCATTTGAAACTGTGACACCCAATAAACGAATGTTTTTACATTCACCTATTGGTTCATCACACATACTAAATAAAAATTAAACAACAAACTGGCAAAACACGAACTATCAGTGTTATTTAACGGCACTGTCATTAAATACAATCAACAGCCAAAGTACCTGGGCATTACTCTCGATAGAACTCTTTCTTTTAAACTCCACCTAGAAAATACGTCACAAAAACTTAAAACGAGAAACAATATATTGCACAAACTGGCAGGCTCTATATGGGGTGCTACTCCAGCTACCCTCCGAACAACTGCTCTAAGTCTGGTTTACTCAGTGGCTGAGTATGGCGCACCAGTCTGGTTGAATAGCACACATACTCAAAAAGTTGACTGCCAGCTGCATGCTACGATGCGTACTAAAAGTGGTACTATCAGATCCACCCCTTTACCTTGGCTCCCTGTGTTAAGCAATATCGCTCCACCTGCACTCAGACGCTCGCATGCTCTCATGCGTGAACATAAAAAGGTAACCAACAACACCACGTTACCCTTGCACGAATATTACGGTGACCACACTCGTTGTCGATTGAAGTCAAGAAAGCCTCCACATAAAACTGCCAGCAACCTGCTGGCAACTGATTTTAATATCTTGGATGCCTGGGACACCTCCTGGCAACATTACAACACAACTGGCCTTTCTATTACTAACCCGACTTCTACCCTACCTGGTTTCGATTTGCCACGTCATACCTGGACTACATTAAACCGAATAAGAACGAATCATGGACGTTGTGCTGATTCTTTCTACAAGTGGGGCATTTCAGAGTCCCCTGAGTGTGACTGCGGCGCTCCACAACAAACTATAAAACACATTGCAACTGTGTGTCCAATTCGACGTTACAATGGCAACATCTCAGACATCCATTTGGCAACTCCCGATGTAGTAGCATGGATAGACTCGCTCGATGTAAACATCTAATGTTCAAATGTACTGCCCAATGTTCAAATATTTTACTTTTTAATTTACTTAAAAGACACGCAATCAAATCGATTGTAAGTTCATTTAATGTGTATCCATGTATTGTTTTAGGTAGATTTCATAGAAGAGTCTACCTATTTTTAAGTTTAATTTTTTAATGTGTCACAAAAAAAACCATACGCTAAATAAAATAATTAATTAATTTCATTTTTTTCCAAAAAATTTAGTTAAAAAAAGTAGAAAATCATTCTTTTGACACACTGTCACACATTTTTTTGACAAATGACAAATTGTTATGCAATAATCTAGTTTGACAAATTATTATGCAATAATGACAAATGCAATAATCTACTTTTTGGTCTCTGGTACTGTAATGGATAGTCTGGACTAATGTCAGAACGTAGTGTATTACAGTCGCAGTTTCCTTAGTTGTTGTTCCTTATATTAATCTGTACCACTTGTAATAGATTCTCATCCCTTCATCATCAATAGTCATATTTCGAGTAGTTTCCTTAACCCATAGTTTCCTTATATATTTCTTAAAATCTAACTAAATCTGCAATAGCCGGACAAACGTATAGGAGAAAGAAAATTGCACTAATTACCTTGATTTATTTATTCATTAATATAACACAATATTGGTTAATTTGAATTAATTAATAATTTTCCTTAATCATCATCCGTATAATCACTAAAAATTAATCAGAATTTAATCTTGCAACGCACTAAAATTGACGCGCGTTATACTTCCATTCGATTGTTCTCGCCTTACTACTTGAGTTTAAACTCTTCTTTTTTTTCAAAACACAAACCGTAATGAAATAACGAAATTCTCAAAACCTCATAACAGCTACGTGTATTCTGTTTCCAATCGTCAACATACAACGAATTACTATTCTTGCTTTGCTAAACATTTGATTTGTCTTTGTATGAGTGTTTTGCTTTAAACAATCCTTCCGTTATTGAACTGAACTTCACTGTACTGATATTGCAGAATGTAGTTAATAAATGTCTAAACATCATATCATTGATCGAATCTGTATTTGATTCATTTTGAATTCAATTATACGTGTTATGGATGTGTCGGAAATATCTTGTGTCCAAACCTTACTTTCGTACAATATTATCAAATAGCAAACGGTTTTGTGAACTATAATAAGTTCCCAATAATTTGAAAATCTGATGTAAATTAATTATCTCCCATCTAAAACACTATATTCGAGTTATTGCGAGACTAAAAATTTGACTATATAATGAGCACTGTAAATTGTTTTCTCTCTTAGTTCTATTACATTTGTTTTTTGGTGTTTGGACGGCTGTCAGTCGTGCATGAGATTTTGTTGGAGGAGTGTTTTTCGTTTACTACGTCGGCAGTTCTCAACAATGGAATAAAATTCACCATGAAGATGACGATCGTGCGTGATTGTGATACATATTACTTTTGATGGACGTCTGGTCCTGCATTTCGCGAAATTGTGCCAATTCGGATAAAAATATCACGTCAAACTTTTGGGCTTGGCTGACATTTTGGATAAGCGCGAAAAAGGATTAGTAAAGGTACCAAAAATTTTATAAAACTGTGAGAATTTATTAGGGAGCTGCATAATTCGCTTAACGAATTAGCTTTCTGTTCTAAATACCTATTCCGTGTTCCGATAAATTGTGTCATCATTGTTATTAAATTATTGATCTTTAATCGAGTGAATATTTCTAATATATTAAATATAAATATCAAAAAAAATCATTATCTGTAACTATAAATTATACAAATGTACGGGACTGGCATGATCAATTTAAAATAATTATTACCGTGTTAGTTAAATTGTGTCGTCATTGTTCTTAAATTATTGAACTTTAGTCTAGCGAATATTTCGAATATATTAAATATAAATATCAAAAAAAATCATTATCTGTAACTATGAATTATACAAATGTACGGGACTGGCATGATCAATTTAAAATAATTATTACCGTGTTAGTTATATTGTGTCGTCATTGTTCTTAAATTATTGAACTTTAGTCTAGCGAATATTTCTAATATATTAAATATAAATATCAAAAAAAATCATTATCTGTAACTATAAATTATACGAATGTACGGGACTGGCATGATCAATTTAAAATAATTATTACCGTGTTAGTTAAAATGTGTCGTCATTGTTCTTAAATTATTGAACTTTAGGCTAGTGAATATTTCTAATTTATCAAATTTAAATACTAAATAAAAAAAAAAAAAAAAATCATTATTTGTAACTATAAATGTACGGGACTGGACATGATCCATTTAAGATATTTATTACCGTGTTTAGTTAAATTGTGTCGTCCTGGTTATTAAATTATTGAACTTTAGGCTAGTGAATATTTCTAATTTATTAAATATAAATACAAAAAAAAAAACAAAAAAATCATTATCTGTAAATATAAAATATAAGAATGTACGAGACTGGCGTGATGAGTTGTAAATAATTATTACCGTGTTTATATAACTTTTGTCGTTCTTGTTATTAAATGATTAAACTGTAATTTAAAGAATAGTTCAAATATATCTTAACTAAAAATAGTTTATTCGACGATTGGGATTATACAATTATTCACCGATTTTGATTGCAATTGGGTTCCATGAATTTGAATCCAAATTTGGTCAACGCTTTTGACTGCAAATTTATTCAACTATTTTTACTAATTTTATCAACGCAATTGATTACAAATCGTTTCAACGTTATTGCTTATAAATTTAGTCAACGCTTTTGACTACAAATTTATTCAACTATTTGGATTACTAATTTTATCAACGCATTTGATTACAAATTGGTTCAACGTTATTGTTTATAAATTTAGTCAACGCTTTTGACTGCAAATTTATTCAACTATTTTTACTAAATTCTATCAACGCATTTGATTACAAATTGGTTCAACGTCATTGTTTATAAATTTGGTCAACGCTTTTGACTACAAATTTATTCAACTATTTGGATTACCAATTTTATCAACGCATTACAACTTGGTTTAACGTCATTGTTTATAAATTTAGTCAACGCTTTTGACTACAAATTTACTCAACTATTTTTACTAATTTTATCAACGCATTTGATTACAAATTGGTTCAACGTTATTGTTTATAAATTTAGTCAACGCTTTTGACTACAAATTTATTCAACTATTTGGATTACTAATTTTATCAACGCAATTGATTACAAATTGTTTCAACGTTATTGTTTATAAATTGAGTCAACGCTTTTGGCTACAAATTTATTCAACTATTTGGATTACTAATTTTATCAACGCATTTGATTACAAATTGGTTCAACTTCATTGTTTATAAATTGAGTCAACGCTTTTGAAGGACAAACTGACTCACGATTTTAAATACAAGTTTATGCAACGCTGCTGATCTCCAATTGATTCATCGTTTCTCCATAACGTTCGCGACATACAAAGTATTTTTGCGAGATTTCAAACCTGAACAACGTGCTGATGGAGGGCTGATGGAAGCAGAATAGGAGGACGGGGTTTAATCATGGGGTGAGTAAATTTATCTTATTACTTCGGTCATAATGATAAAGGGGTGTGAATGTGTGTGTGTGTGTGTGTGGGCGTATGTGAGTGAACGTGGGGGTTGGACGTGTTGATCGTGGGTCTTTCGCAACAGGGGTCGCCAGAGCCTTCGTTTTTCCACTTGTATTTCTTTCCATTTCTGCAAATTTTCGTGAATAGCGTACATGTCTGTATTTGTGCTGAAGTAGCAGGGTTACTTTATCGTTCCCATGGACTGAAGCTAGTTTGGGGCTTGAAAATCAATATCGCTAGGTACGCTTCCTGCTATGTCCTTCTCATTGGTTCGCCACTGAGAAAGCGCTTCATTACAAATTGGCGCCCAACGTGGGGCTTCTCTAAGGGTCCCTACCGCAATGTAGGACTCTGGAGGAGTCCCTCCATATTTTCAAAAATTTTGAAAAATTTTTTTTTGAAAATTTTTTATTCTTCAAATTTAATTTCATTTTCCACTAAAACAATAGTAAAGACTCTGGCGGCGTGGAAGCAATTCCCTGCTTCAAACGCGCAGGAGCGGAGTTAGTCTGAGATCTCTCAGATTGACTTCGATGGGGTTTTGCGTCCCCACGCCTCCAGCTGTAACTCCTTTTGATTTTTCTATATAACGCAAGGGTGAGAATAATTCTTCGAAATTATTCTCAATGGGGGTTACAATCCCACGTACCCTAGTAACGGATGGGTTGCTTGTTGGCACGGGGAATGCCAGAGGTAACCAGGTGCCAAGCTTAGATATTTGTGAATTGGTGTATACACCTATCACATCCAGGCTGGTCATCTGGTTATGCTCTGGGTTCGCTGTGGCATCAGGTGGCTCATTCGGCTAACCATTGTCTAAACGTTAGAGAACCCTCCCGGCAATGTTAGCTCCCTGTGGCTTAGGTGGGCTGGTTGTCGTCGGATGATACCGAGGAAGTTCTTCTAAGACAGCTTGGCCAGCTGTCGAGAGAAGATTTCGCCCGGCCTTCATGCTGACGAGCAACTGGTTCTTCTTTGCTACAGCACCTTTCCGTATGTGTTGGTGGCGTGGATCGCAGTTGGCGAGTGTTGATTGATTGAATGATGGTTCAGGGGATTTATCTTCTGACCATCCCATCAGCACTCGTCCACTGGGTGAGACCATCAGCACATACCCCACCTTAATCCTTTCCCACCTTACCTTTTTCCATCCCTATACATCCTATCTTGCTCCTGTTCCTTTTCCTTTCCCATCCCTTAAAGTAGTTCAATTTAAATTTTTTTTTGGTCCCCAAACAAACTAAAAAAAACAAAATAAAATCAACATAAATTAAGAAAGAACGGCGATCACCACTTCCAACCCCAAATGTGGTGGACTCCCCCCTTGATTGGTCCGTCCGTCCGTCGTCAGTAAATAAGTAAATAAATAAATATATTGAATAAATAAATAAATAAATATATTAAATAAATAAATAAATATTTATTAATAAATAAATGAATAAATATTTATTAGTAAATGAATAAAACTGCTGATAAAATCATGTACTTATTGGTTTTTTTCTCTATCACAATTTTAGATACCAACACGATAAATTATACTTAATAAAATAACAAAAGGATAAAATATACATAAAGTCAAATCAAAGGACAAATCTTACATATACCATAATCCAGATAGAAGTCCACGGCAGAAGTATTAATTTGTAAATATTAATTTAAGTAGCTTAGAGATTTCCTTAAATTATATTCCTGCATGTTAGGTTAAATTTTTATATATAATTTTTTTCTTGTACAGGCAAGATTCAATTTTGTTAATTTTGAGTATTTTCTTGCCGAACCGGTAGGCTTGCCGCACTTCTATATATTTTTTTTGTTTGTTACTCAGTTTGAGTATCGTGAACCGTCAGACCTGCCCGGAATTGGGTCTGTAAATTTTCTTTTGTGCTCATCTTCTGCCATAGTTGTAGTATACCTATTTTCTCTCACAGTACAATTTTTACCTTGTTTGGTCAAATCAAATACAAGCATCAGCCAAGATAGTTTTTTTTGTGTGTTACACACTCGGCTGTTGTCAGATTAACATTTTTTTTTAAAGTAAAAAAAAAAAAAAAAAAAAATTATACTTGTGTCGAATTGGTCGGATCTCGCGCGGCTGTTCAAGGTTGGAATACTTACATCGTCTTAATAATAATTATATCGACATACCACTCTGTAAACGCTACTCTAATATCTTTGAACACAGTAGTATTTTCGTAATTGCCATCTTCTGCCATATTTGTAGTATACTTATTTTCTCTCAAATCTCACCGTTTAATTTTTTTTCTGTTCATATATCAGCACCTTGGAAAACAATTGTAAATAGTAATAAAATAATATCAAGATAATAATAAATCTTATTTAATATAATTGTCGAATTGCGAAAGATATCGCGCGGCTGTTTGAGGTTTGAATAACGAAATTTCCATACAACTCTCTAACTTCTGCTCTAATATATTTTAAGTACTAAAATATTGTAATAAAGTATATTTTTTTTCTGTTGGTAATTAGATTGTTTATTCGTTTTAAACATTTGCAATAAGTAACAATTAGCTAGTGTAACAATTTTCTCTCCATATACTTGTCTTCATTGGTCTAGTCCTGTGCGGCGGTTTGAGTTTTCATAATGTCTGCGGTTGATAAGATTGACGTTCTGGACAGGTCCAGCTCTTGTGCTGTTTGTCAACACGAAATAGTGCCGGCCGACGTAAAACTTCTCACTCGGTGTAACCATCTCTTTCATGACATCTGCCTCAACGACTGGTTGTTGCAGAATCGCACCTGCCCAATTTGTCGAGCCGCTTGTGAGCGTGCAGAATTACAGAGGTTGCCTCGAGGGATAGATAAAAATAATTATACAATAGTGCCACCCCCACCGCGACCTGTGACTCGATCTGTTACCGCAGGTTGGCAACGTCGTTCCAGTACCGGAAATCAGCCCTCGTCTACGCCTTTGGCAAACCGTCTTCCACCATCTCGACTCGCCGATGAAGTGCGAGTGAATATAGCGCAACGATCTCCCATATATGGTGCCGCTGCAGCGGAAGATCAAGGTTTTCAGGAAGCAGTAAATGCTCACATCGATCAGGAAATTTCGAGAATTAATCACTCAATGTTGCAATCACGTGCTCCGGCACCTGAAGTGTTACTACCCCTAGCGCATAATGTAATCTCGCCCACCACCCCGAGACATCAATCGGTTCATTCCGGAAATTATACACCAGTAAATGCGTTTGTGCGGAATAACGTACCGGTACCACCAATGTTTGCTGAACCTCATCCTGCTCTTGCTCCAGCTAGATTACGAACACATCTCGATCAGCACTCTACCACAGTTAGAAATTGGAACGTAACGTTCTCCGGCAGACCCGATGGTCTGGATGTTGAAGCGTTCATCTTCAGAATAGAGCGGCTGACAGAGATGTGTTTAAATAACGATTTTACTATTGTCACCCGTTGTCTGTACCTGTTATTCACAGATCGAGCAGCTGATTGGTTCTGGAGATATTTTCGCCAGAACCGACAGCTTATTTGGACTGACTTATGTCATGCTCTTCGAATAGAATTTCAGGACAGACAGACGGACGAAGAGGTAAAGGAGCGGATGAGGGCCAGGAAACAGCGGCCCACCGAATTGTTTGATGAATTCTTACAATCAATTTATCGACTAGGCGATAAACTACGAGAACCGATGCCGGATGTGGAGTTGTTCTCCTTGATTCGCAACAACCTACGATTGGAAATTAGAAGGGAGCTACTTTATGTCACCATCTATGGACTGGAACATCTGCGCCAGCTCTGTCGTGACCGCGAAAAATTATGGGCCGAGTCAATAACCAGACCGCGCGATTATAATATTAGACCATCTAGACCGGTGTCTGAGGTGGATTTAGAACGTGAATTTTCACAAATACAAATTAGCGAATTGCCAACTGAATCGTTACCAATTACATCCAACGAACTTGCGGCAATACAGCCTGCCCCTAATATGAGACGAATAACCAGTTCAACTATTTGTTGGAACTGCAAACGACCTGGTCATCGGTGGCACGATTGTCGTGAATCACAGCGATTGTTTTGTTGGGGATGTGGGAAGGACGATGTGTTATGTCCTAATTGTGAAAATTGTCAGGGAAACCGAAGGGGGGGCCAGAATCCCAACACCTTTTCTCGCTCCCAGGACCAGTCTTAGATTCATCTGAGACCACATTTAATTTGCCTCCTGATCCTTCGGATATTTCATCTACCAATCCCAATAACTTACTAGTACATGATGCACTGTTGAACCGAGCTTCCACATCCACTTTTGTAGAACACCCGTTGAATACTACTTCTGGTACAATGGTACCCACTCATGATCCTAATGTGAACTTATGGAAACGTACACTCGATCATACTGAACCACCTCCATTATGGACCAAAATCAAATCGTTCCAACAACGATTGAACGAATACCTGAAAATACGCTCAAACACATTTGTCGATTCATTATCATCTTTGAAACTTCCATCGCGCTCTGCGCTCCGTTCTCGTATTTATTGGCAACAACGACATTTGTTTAAATCCAAAACCATTTCCTCCATTGTGAAATTGGCCAACGATGTGAGATCTTATGCCACGGTTTCCATATTGGGTAAACAACATACTGGACTGTTGGATAGTGGAGCGTCCTTGACTGTAATTGGTGGTGATTTTGCTTTATTTTTGAACCAAGTCAGAACCTTGGATGTATACATTATCCCGTCTTTGACACAGAATCTATACTTGGGTATTGATTTCTTTAACGCGTTTGGCTTATTTAACCCTTTGTTTAATTTACCTACATTACCGACTACGGAGTCAGTGCTGTCCGAGTTGTCGATGGACGATCAAGCCCGTCTACAAAACACTATTCAGCTTCTGCCATCATTTTCAAAAATGGGTCTGGGTCGAACACATTTGTTGGAACACGTTATTGATGTGGGGACTGCAGCTCCCATCAAGCAACGACACTATCCGATATCGCCCGCCATTGAGAAACTGATGGGAGAAGAACTGGATAGGATGTTGTCTCTGGGTATTATAGAGGTTTCAAACAGCCCATGGTCAAGTCCTGTGGTCTTAATTCGCAAACCCGGGAAGAATCGTCTTTGTTTGGATAGCCGAAAGGTCAATACCGTCACTAAAAAGGATGCTTACCCCCTTCCACAGATAGATGGAATCTTGAGTCGTCTGCCACAGAGTAATTTCATTTCCAGTTTGGATCTGAAAGACGCTTTCTGGCAGATACCTCTGGAAAAACACTCCCGAGAGAAAACTGCTTTTACGGTCCCAGGGCGGCCATTGTACCAGTTCGTAAGAATGCCTTTCGGACTGTGCAATGCGCCGCAAACGATGACTAAATTGATGGACCAAGTAATTCCTCCTCATCTCAAGTCGTGCGTCTTCGTATACTTGGATGATCTTCTAATAGTTACAGATACCTTTGAGGCCCATCTTAAACTGTTAGAAGATATCTCCCAGTGTCTTAGACGTGCGAACTTGACGATAAACGTGGAAAAAAGTAAGTTTCTCTTGCCGGATGTAAAATATTTGGGATATGTTGTGGGAGGTGGTACGTTGAAAATTGATCCTGATAAAACTCTAGCTATTTCTGAATTTCCTACACCGCGTACGTCCAAACAGATTCGACGTTTCCTGGGTATGGCGGGTTATTATCGCCGTTTTATATCTGATTTCTCTGCTATGTCCTCTCCGATATCAGATTTGTTGAAGAAAAATTCTAATAAATTCGTATGGACACCAGAAGCTGAAATAGCATTTATAAATCTCAAAAATGCTCTCATATCAGCACCAGTCCTCATAAACCCCGACTATACTAAACCTTTTACTCTCCAGTGCGACGCTAGTAATGACGGTATAGGCTGTGTATTACTTCAGTGTGACATGGACGGTATGGAACATCCCATAGCGTACATGTCCAAGAAACTAAATTCTGCGCAACGCAATTACTCCACTAGTGAGAAAGAGTGTCTAGCCGCCGTACTGGGAGTAAAGAAATTTAGAGCGTATGTCGAGGGCCAGGCCTTTAAGATCATAACTGACCATGCTTCATTAAAATGGTTAATGCAACAAAAAGACCTTTCTGGTCGATTGGCTCGTTGGAGCTTGAAATTGCAGGGTTATGTCTTTGATATTGAGTACCGAAAAGGAAATTTAAACATAGTTCCAGACACTCTATCAAGACGGGACTCTGTTGACGTCATTTCTGAATTATGTCCAGTGCCTGAATTAGATCTTAATTCCCCTTTCTTCAACACTTCTCGATATTTGGAGTTGGTAAATCTGGTTACCGAAGCAGACGGTACATTGCCTGATCTGAAAGTAATTTCTGGTCGGGTTTATAAACGATTGGCTTGTCTAGATCTTGATATTCCTTCAGAGGGTGAGGTTTGGAAATTGTGGTTACCTGAGGAATACACTGACGAGTGTATTGCAAGGGCCCACAATCCTCCTACCTCATCTCATGGAGGTCTAGCAAAAACCCTGTTTAATATTCGTAAATTTTACTATTGGCCTCGTATGTACACCCAGGTTAAATCTTACATAGGAAATTGTTAGACCTGTAAAGAAATCAAAGCGACTAATGTTCCACTTCGTGCTCCTATGGTGTCCCAGATGAAAACAGAACGAATTGGACAGCGATTATATATCGATATTCTTGGCCCTTATCCTCGTTCAAAGGCCGGGAATATCGCTATTCTGGTGGTATTAGATCATGTCACTAAATACCCATTTTTATTTCCTTTACGGAAATTAACTGCTGAACCAATTTGTCATCTATTGGCTACCAATGTCTTTCATGTATTTGGTTGTCCCGAAGCTATTGTGTCCGATAATGGGACCCAATTCAAATCAAAACAGTTTGCAGATTTCTTGGCGAAGCACGGAGTGAAACATACATTACTAGCGTTATATTCACCTCAAGCTAACGCTTCTGAACGGGTAAATAGGAGTGTTTTATCTGGTATTCGAGCCTACCTAAAGGAGGAGCATTCTAAATGGGATCTGCACTTGAGCGAGATCGCTTGTGCACTACGTTGTTCCCTGCATCAAACACTTAAATGTTCCCCATATTACGCAATGTTTGGAATACCTATGGTGACTCATGGTTCGTCATATGAACTGCTGAGACGACTGAATAGTCTTCATGATCCAGGTGAAACGATGCTGCGACCTGATTATCTTAATAAGATTCGAATTCGAATTCTTGATTTAACTGCCGAAGCATTTGTCAAAAGTGCTGAAAGATACAATTTACGAGCCCGGTTAACTTTGTTTAAACCAGGTGATACAGTGTTCCGAAGGAACTTTATTTTGAGTGACGCCGGTAAGAAATTATCGGCTAAACTTGCACAGAAGTTTATTGGAGCCAGAGTAATAAGGTTGGTAGGTAGCGCTGCTTACGAACTGGAGGACCTGGCTTCTAAACGTAGAGGTGTTTACCATTCCAAGGACATTCGTGCCTAATATCGGTAATAATTTTTTTTGTCAGTATGTTAGTAACATTCGCTTGTGTTTTACCGCCATTGTAAGTCAAGATTATCGACGACCATATGAGGGTAGTTTCGTCTTGAATTCACAGTTCAGTGAGTGTGTATCAACTTTGGTGTTCAGGTCTTGTTTCAAAAATTGTTTTTATTTTTTTTGACTATTTGCACGCGAAAGTTCCGAGATTGCACGTATTGAATTTGGTTCAATTAGTTACTTTGAAACTATGTGAACAGTTTTTTTCCCAGCCTTCAGAGTCACTTGGACGGAAGCGTACAACAGTGTAGCCCGGCTAGCTCAGTCGGTAGAGCATGAGACTCGTGTTAGTTCAGGTGTGGGTTGCGAGCCTGCATAACGGAACAACGGAATTGTGTCGGATATTTCATTAAAAGAGGACCGACTCTGGTGTTTTTAATTTTTTTTTGTGACTTTAGAGTCTCGGGATCCCCCAGATCTGCCCGAAATTGGGTCTGGAAGATGTTGGTTATCCATCGTTTGCAATAGAGTAGAATACTGTTTTTATCGTTACCCCTCCCAAAAGTTTTTTTTTTGTATAATCATAGATACTTTGTTACTTTGTTTCTGCTAAGACTGAGTTTGTAATACCGATCGAATTGATTGCTAATCTGTGGTACGTCGAGGTGCTTCACCATACTAATATGTATATACTAGGTCTATTGGCGACCAGCCTATGCCTTTTTCAACTTCCTTTTGGTCGTGAGTGTTCGTCCAAAAAGCACTTGTTCTGTAATGGATAGTCTGGACTAATGTCAGAACGTAGTGTATTACAGTCGCAGTTTCCTTAGTTGTTGTTCCTTATATTAATCTGTACCACTTGTAATAGATTCTCATCCCTTCATCATCAATAGTCATATTTCGAGTAGTTTCCTTAACCCATAGTTTCCTTATATATTTCTTAAAATCTAACTAAATCTGCAATAGCCGGACAAACGTATAGGAGAAAGAAAATTGCACTAATTACCTTGATTTATTTATTCATTAATATAACACAATATTGGTTAATTTGAATTAATTAATAATTTTCCTTAATCATCATCCGTATAATCACTAAAAATTAATCAGAATTTAATCTTGCAACGCACTAAAATTGACGCGCGTTATACTTCCATTCGATTGTTCTCGCCTTACTACTTGAGTTTAAACTCTTCTTTTTTTTCAAAACACAAACCGTAATGAAATAACGAAATTCTCAAAACCTCATAACAGCTACGTGTATTCTGTTTCCAATCGTCAACATACAACGAATTACTATTCTTGCTTTGCTAAACATTTGATTTGTCTTTGTATGAGTGTTTTGCTTTAAACAATCCTTCCGTTATTGAACTGAACTTCACTGTACTGATATTGCAGAATGTAGTTAATAAATGTCTAAACATCATATCATTGATCGAATCTGTATTTGATTCATTTTGAATTCAATTATACGTGTTATGGATGTGTCGGAAATATCTTGTGTCCAAACCTTACTTTCGTACAATATTATCAAATAGCAAACGGTTTTGTGAACTATAATAAGTTCCCAATAATTTGAAAATCTGATGTAAATTAATTATCTCCCATCTAAAACACTATATTCGAGTTATTGCGAGACTAAAAATTTGACTATATAATGAGCACTGTAAATTGTTTTCTCTCTTAGTTCTATTACATTTGTTTTTTGGTGTTTGGACGGCTGTCAGTCGTGCATGAGATTTTGTTGGAGGAGTGTTTTTCGTTTACTACGTCGGCAGTTCTCAACAATGGAATAAAATTCACCATGAAGATGACGATCGTGCGTGATTGTGATACATATTACTTTTGATGGACGTCTGGTCCTGCATTTCGCGAAATTGTGCCAATTCGGATAAAAATATCACGTCAAACTTTTGGGCTTGGCTGACATTTTGGATAAGCGCGAAAAAGGATTAGTAAAGGTACCAAAAATTTTATAAAACTGTGAGAATTTATTAGGGAGCTGCATAATTCGCTTAACGAATTAGCTTTCTGTTCTAAATACCTATTCCGTGTTCCGATAAATTGTGTCATCATTGTTATTAAATTATTGATCTTTAATCGAGTGAATATTTCTAATATATTAAATATAAATATCAAAAAAAATCATTATCTGTAACTATAAATTATACAAATGTACGGGACTGGCATGATCAATTTAAAATAATTATTACCGTGTTAGTTAAATTGTGTCGTCATTGTTCTTAAATTATTGAACTTTAGTCTAGCGAATATTTCGAATATATTAAATATAAATATCAAAAAAAATCATTATCTGTAACTATGAATTATACAAATGTACGGGACTGGCATGATCAATTTAAAATAATTATTACCGTGTTAGTTATATTGTGTCGTCATTGTTCTTAAATTATTGAACTTTAGTCTAGCGAATATTTCTAATATATTAAATATAAATATCAAAAAAAATCATTATCTGTAACTATAAATTATACGAATGTACGGGACTGGCATGATCAATTTAAAATAATTATTACCGTGTTAGTTAAAATGTGTCGTCATTGTTCTTAAATTATTGAACTTTAGGCTAGTGAATATTTCTAATTTATCAAATTTAAATACTAAATAAAAAAAAAAAAAAAATCATTATTTGTAACTATAAATGTACGGGACTGGACATGATCCATTTAAGATATTTATTACCGTGTTTAGTTAAATTGTGTCGTCCTGGTTATTAAATTATTGAACTTTAGGCTAGTGAATATTTCTAATTTATTAAATATAAATACAAAAAAAAAAACAAAAAAATCATTATCTGTAAATATAAAATATAAGAATGTACGAGACTGGCGTGATGAGTTGTAAATAATTATTACCGTGTTTATATAACTTTTGTCGTTCTTGTTATTAAATGATTAAACTGTAATTTAAAGAATAGTTCAAATATATCTTAACTAAAAATAGTTTATTCGACGATTGGGATTATACAATTATTCACCGATTTTGATTGCAATTGGGTTCCATGAATTTGAATCCAAATTTGGTCAACGCTTTTGACTGCAAATTTATTCAACTATTTTTACTAATTTTATCAACGCAATTGATTACAAATCGTTTCAACGTTATTGCTTATAAATTTAGTCAACGCTTTTGACTACAAATTTATTCAACTATTTGGATTA
The DNA here is from genome assembly GCA_963693315.1 of Diogma glabrata. NCBI lineage: Eukaryota > Metazoa > Arthropoda > Insecta > Diptera > Cylindrotomidae > Diogma > Diogma glabrata. The sequence continues at coordinate 28,198,654 of OY856187.1, read as the reverse complement.
CTAATTTTATCAACGCATTTGATTACAAATTGGTTCAACGTTATTGTTTATAAATTTAGTCAACGCTTTTGACTGCAAATTTATTCAACTATTTTTACTAAATTCTATCAACGCATTTGATTACAAATTGGTTCAACGTCATTGTTTATAAATTTGGTCAACGCTTTTGACTACAAATTTATTCAACTATTTGGATTACCAATTTTATCAACGCATTACAACTTGGTTTAACGTCATTGTTTATAAATTTAGTCAACGCTTTTGACTACAAATTTACTCAACTATTTTTACTAATTTTATCAACGCATTTGATTACAAATTGGTTCAACGTTATTGTTTATAAATTTAGTCAACGCTTTTGACTACAAATTTATTCAACTATTTGGATTACTAATTTTATCAACGCAATTGATTACAAATTGTTTCAACGTTATTGTTTATAAATTGAGTCAACGCTTTTGACTGCAAATTTATTCAACTATTTTTACTACTTCTATCAACGCATTTGATTACAAATTGGTTCAACGTCATTGTTTATAAATTGAGTCAACGCTTTTGACTACAAATTTATTCAACTATTTGGATTACTAATCTTATCAACGCAATTGATTACAAATTGTTTCAACGTTATTGTTTATAAATTGAGTCAACGCTTTTGGCTACAAATTTATTCAACTATTTGGATTACTAATTTTATCAACGCATTTGATTACAAATTGGTTCAACGTCATTGTTTATAAATTGAGTCAACGCTTTTGACTACAAATTTATTCAACTATTTGGATTACTAATCTTATCACCGCAATTGATTACAAATTGGTTCAACGGTATTGTTTATAAATTTAGTCAACGCTTTTGACTACAAATTTATTCAACTATTTGGATTACTAATTTTATCAACGCAATTGATTACAAATTGTTTCAACGTTATTGTTTATAAATTGAGTCAACGCTTTTGGCTACAAATTTATTCAACTATTTGGATTACTAATTTTATCAACGCATTTGATTACAAATTGGTTCAACTTCATTGTTTATAAATTGAGTCAACGCTTTTGAAGGACAAACTGACTCACGATTTTAAATACAAGTTTATGCAACGCTGCTGATCACCAATTGATTCATCGTTTCTCCATAACGTTCGCGACATACAAAGTATTTTTGCGAGATTTCAAACCTGAACAACGTGCTGATGGAGGGCTGATGGAAGCAGAATAGGAGGACGGGGTTTAATCATGGGGTGAGTAAATTTATCTTATTACTTCGGTCATAATGATAAAGGGGTGTGAATGTGTGTGTGTGTGTGTGGGCGTATGTGAGTGAACGTGGGGGTTGGACGTGTTGATCGTGGGTCTTTCGCAACAGGGGTCGCCAGAGCCTTCGTTTTTCCACTTGTATTTCTTTCCATTTCTGCAAATTTTCGTGAATAGCGTACATGTCTGTATTTGTGCTGAAGTAGCAGGGTTACTTTATCGTTCCCATGGACTGAAGCTAGTTTGGGGCTTGAAAATCAATCTCGCTAGGTACGCTTCCTGCTATGTCCTTCTCATTGGTTCGCCACTGAGAAAGCGCTTCATTACAGTACATGAGTTTTTGGTCTAGGTTTTGGTCTCTGGTTTAATCCGACCATCGAAATTTCTCCAAATTCAATCTTCCTATCGTAATCATTTAAAATGAACGTTTTTTAAGCAAAAATTATGCAAATTTCCTTGTTTTGACACACTTGACGATTTTTTTACACACTTTCGGTACAGTTATCGAGCACGTTGTCCTTTCGGCTCTTTCTATAGAGTATACCTATTCTTAGAAAAATTAATTTTTGAAATCCCTCCAGCGGTTTTCAAGATTTCGTCGGTTGTGACGGACGGCAGGCCGGATGACCGGCAGACAGACGATATACATATTTTTTGTTTTTCTTTTTCAGAATCAGTAGGTCCTTAAACGTCGAGAAATGCCAAAAAAGTGGGGGCAAGAATTTCTCTTTTGGCTCGAGAATGTAATACTTAGTTGTAGTCGAATAAAATTTTATTTTTTATAAAACATTCATTTTTATTTTATTCTGACGACGCGTTTCTGCTTTACTCCAAAGCTATCCTCAGGTCCAACAAAAATAAAATAAAAAATGAAAACACTGTTTCAAAAAAGAAAAAACTGATGAGAAAAGGTGAAACTTTTCTTACCAAAAAGATAGAAATTCAGTCTGTTTATGTTGTTTTTTTAGAATTTTTTAAAAAAATATATGTTTAATTTTTTTGTCTTTCAGATTTGGAAATCTCAAGCTCTGAGATATCAAGACTTCGGTTTTGGTTTAGGATTTTGATACAGTTTTTGGCATAAAACTTTTATGAGGACATTGTTTTTAATTTTGGGCAGCGATGTATATCAAACATAACTTTTTGTTAAAGTACAAGTATTTTTTATCTCTGTTTAGAAATTTATTACAAAACTAACACGAAACATCAACACCATCAAAATTTGATTATTTAAACTTCTTTCTTACAAAGTATTTTATTTATTTAAATCATTGTTTGATTTCAGTTTCTTTTGCTACTGTATTCCGTTATATTATTTTAATTTTTCGGGCTACCCGTGAAGACTTCATATATTCAAATTTCAAATTATCAAGCGAAATAAATATTGTAATAAACTTCGTCCAGAATGGGTTAATTTAATTTACTCATAAATAACCAATACATTCTGCAAAGATGAATTAAAAGTTAACTCCTTTTAACTAATATAATTGGCATAAACTAATGTAAATTAAATTTATTACACAAATGTTTACATTAATGAAAGTAGGTGTGGCCTATTCTTGATGTGCGCACTACGTAATATTGATTTCTAGAAACTACAATGAGTTACCAGACGTTTTTGCTTATTTGTTTTTGAATATAAATAAGCGAGCAAAATATCAGATAATCAGTTTTTACTTTTGCAATTAAAAGTGTTTATAAATATTCGCAAGTATAAGGAATAATCGGTGGTACTTGAGCCTGGGTACTAATAGTGAAAGAATTTGAACTTAGTGGGATAGTAAATACAGATTTTACGATTCCGACTATTATTGATTCAAATTGTGGAAAAGCGGTGAAGTTTATCGTACATAAATTGGAGACCCTGGAATTTATTGTAATTAAAATCGGAAGTTGCTGTAACTGGTTGATAAATAAAGTTTGAGATTTTGTTAACTAAAGATCTGTCTTTTTACTGTCGTATTTGCTCAATAATCTAAAAGAACAAACGACGAGTCGTTACAGTGGTGTCAGAAGTGGGGTTATTGAAACAATGGTCAATACAGTAATTATTAGTGATCTCAGCCAGACCCAGCTGAAGGATGAGTTGAGGAAAAGGAATGCTTCAATCCATGGAACGAAGGCAGAACTTGCATTCCGGCTGCGTAAAGTTTTAGAAGAAGCAGGTGAAAGCACAGAGGTCCTAGAAATAGAGCCGGAGGAAGCTCCGGTTCAGAATGCTCCAGCAATTGATCCGATGATGGTGTTGATGTAAGAAATGATGGCACAACAGCAACAACAATTTGCTGATATGATGGCCAAACAAGGTAACAACCAACAACAACAATTTGCTGATATGATGGCCAAACAAGAGAAACTGGCAGCTGATATGATGGCAAAGCAAGAAAGTCTACGTGAAGTAATCGAGTCACGTGTATCCAGTGCGGAGGTAAAAATCAACCACATGGAAAGGGAGCTGCGGAAAGTTACCGAAGAACATGAAGAGAAATTACGCAATCTTTCGATTGAATTCCGCCAAGAAATAGCGCAAGTGAAGTCAGGTATGATGATCAATCCATCAACTAGTTCAGCTCCAGCTAGAGTGAAAATACCCGCATTTGATGGATCTACATCGTATCAGATATTTAAGATGCAATTTGAGATAGCAACAACTGGGGTCGATCACCAGCAAAAAGCAAATGCGCTTATATTGGCATTGAAGGGACCTGCTGCTGAAATTTTACAGACACTATCAGCGACAGAGCGTGATTACAGCAAGATTATGGAGGCCTTAGAAGTAAGAAATGGGGAAAGTCATATGCAAGCTCTCCATCGCATGCAGCTCAAAACACGAAAACAAGGAGTCAGCGAAACTTTGCAAGAATTAGAGGCTGACATTGTGAGACTGGTTAATCTATCATATCCAAACTATAACGCTGAACACCGAGACGAACTGGCAGCTGATACATTTTTCAATGCTCTTCGAGATGTACAAATGAGAAATCAGCTGTATCTAAGCGGAAAGAAAGTGCCTGCGGAAGTCTTAGCATTGGCCCTGCAAATGGAAGCTGGAAAAAGAGAGCATGGCTCAGATAGAGTACGTAAGATGGAAGTTGCTGAAGAGCCACTAAAGGCAGCGCTTGATGAAGTAATCATGCGTGTCAAAAGTTTGGAAGATAAGCCTGAACGAAATCAACGAGGAAGATCTAGCAGAGTAAGATGCTGGAATTGTGGGCAGTTAGGGCACATCAGATGGGAATGCAAAGCACTAGTAGCAGCAAAAGAAGGAGTAGTTCCAGTCCAGATGATGAACCTCTCCAACAAGCAAGTGGATGTCAAAAAGGAAAGGGATTTCCGCGTTGTACACCGTAAGGGAAGGATACATTGTAACGCTGATGATCTTTCAAGAAGACCCTGTATTGACGAGCGCAAGTCATGTAGTAGGACTGAGAGAAAGGAGGCAATGAAAGTGAATCAAATTAAGTTCCAAGCTCCTGACGATTGGTGTACCGATGCAATTAAAAGAGAGCAGCTAAAGGATCCAGCTATGGCACCAATATTGAAGTGGAAAACCGAAGGAAGGCGACCGGAGTGGAAAGAGGTAGTACCTTTAAGTATGGAGGTGAAATGCTACTGCTAATGAGCGAAATGCTAATGGGACTCACTATTGATGGACAACGGGATACTAAAAAGAAAATGGGAGTCCGCTGATGGAAAGAAAGTGTTAGAACAACTGGTGTTGCCATCAAGTCGAGTAGAAGAGTTACTGGGAAAGCTGCATGGAAGTATTTCTGGAGGACACCTGGGAGTCAATAAAACCCTAGCCAAATTAAGGGAGAGATTTTATTGGGTAAGGTATCGAACCGACGTAGAGCAATGGTGTCGGCGATGCGATACTTGTGCGAGCAAAGGACCAAAGACTAGAACTCGAGGTGAGATGCAACAGTACAATGTGGGTGCCCCAATGGAGAGAATTGCTATAGACATCGCGGGGCCATTTCCGGAAGCGACAAAAGGTAACAAATACATCATGGTGGTCATTGATTACTTTACAAAATTGCCGGAAGCTTATGCAATACCGAACCAGGAAGCAGTTACGGTCGCGGAAACATTAGTCGATGAATGGGTTTGCAGATATGGAACACCGCTCGAGTTGCATACCGACCAGGGAAGGAATTTCGAATCTCAACTGATGGAAGAGCTGTGCAGAACACTCGACATTAGAAAAACACGAACTACACCTGTGAACCCACAATCGGATGGCATGGTAGAACGATTCAACCGAACCATGGAAGAACATTTGTCGAAGGTAGTGGAAGCCAACCAAAGAAATTGGGACAAGGATCTTCCGTTATTCTTGATGGCCTATCGTAGCGCAGTGAACGATACGACATGTGAAACGCCAGCGAATATCATGTTCGGATGAGAACTACACCTTCCTAGTGACATCGAGTTCGGCATCCCTGGAGGTCTGGTATCTACGAAAACAGATTATGTGGGACAACTAAGGGAGAAGATGAATAAAATCCATCAACAGGTTCGAGACCACATTAAGATTGCCAGTGACAAAATGAAAACCAGGTACGACATAAATGCAAATAGTGGCGGTTTTCAAGAAGGACACTTGGTTTGGTTATACACCCCCAGGAGAACTAAGGGAAGATGACCCAAGCTGTAGCCAGATTGGGAAGGTCCATATAAAATAATCAAACGAATTAATGATGTTATCTACCGCATTTGATTTTAGAAATATTAACATTTTTTTTAGAATTTTTCAATGCATAGTTTTTGAATTATTATCAATGAAGTGATACAAAAAGTTGGTCCCCCCCTTGCATTTCGAGCCTAATTAACAGAAAAATTTAAAAAAATTCACAGAGATCTTGTCTCTGAGTTTGATAAACTCTGAACAAAAAATATAGCGAACTCTCAAATAATTATATTTTTGTGTTTTTAAGGGATTGGGGTGGGGAAGGGTGAAAAAAAACTTTTTTGACCCAAGCGAGTGGGGTGTCATTTTGAGTTATTCTAAAAAATGTGCAAATTCCAGACCGTACCTCCCCCCCCCCTACGTTTCGACACTGATTGACAGAAAAAATTGAAAAAATTCATAGAGACAGGAAATTTGCTATATTTTGAACGAAAATTATAGCGAACTCTCAAATAATCATATTTCTGTGTGTTTAGGGGATGGGTGTAAGGGGGGTAAAAAAAACTTTTTTTGACCCAAGCGAGGGGGGTATCATTTGAAAGAGCACCAAATTTCCAAAACATTGCAATTTTTTTTAGAATTTTGCGGTGCACAGTTTCGGAGTTATTCTAAAAAATGTGCAAATTCCAGACCGTTCCCCCCCCTACGTTTCGACACTGATAGACAGAAAAAATTTAAACAATTCATAGAGACAAGAAGTTTGCTATATTTTGAACGAAAATTATAGCGAACTCTCAAATAATTATATTTCTGTGTGTTTTTCTTTTTTTGACCCAAGCGAGTGGGGTGTCATTTGAAAGAACACTTAATTTAAGAAACATTGCAACATTTTTTAGAATTCTGCGATGCATAGTTTTTTAGTTATTGATAGAAAAAAGTGCTATTTTAAGTGTATGTATACCACCCTATATTTCGACGCTGATTTATAGAACAAATATTCCCAATTTAGACCATTAAAATACTGGTTAAATCTTTCTTTAGCTAACATAAACATTTATGGATAAGATTTAACCTCAAGTAACATTTTTGATCAATATAGATGTGATTGACATTTACTATTGACGTTTACGATTAAACATTTATTCTGTTATGCGTCCATAGTCTGGCGATATAAAGACTTTACAACATAACTTTATGTCATTTATTTTTGATATTGTGTTCTTTTAAATTCACGGAACCCTTGGCGAGCGAACTTTATTCGCACTTGTCCCACTTTTTTTTTATTGGATAGCGTTATCAACAAATTTTGCATTTGTCTGACAGGCAAAAAGCTATTAAAAAATAACCCTTATGCAGGTCTTACAATTTAATAGATGACCTAGGCTGAGGCATATCTAATGTTAATGCATTTTACAGTGTAATTGAATATGAAATTAATTGTTATTTTATGGATAAACTGGTGTATTGTTACATCAAAATACTTTAAAAATACAAAAATACGAGTTCTAGTTAAGCTAACCAGTTGACTGCTTATAAAGCCAAATTATGTGACATTAATAAGAATTTAAAGATAAAAATTACAAAAACGTCGAAAATGCTACCGTTTCCTATAAAGAAAACATTCAGTACTTCTTGAGTTGTTGTAGAATGTAGCGTCAAAGAACTACAATTAAAGTAACCATATTTATTGGAACAAATGAACAATTTATTGGAACAAATAATAACAATAAGAGTTGAAATTATACCAAAATTATACCTCCGTTCAAATTATACCAAAAAACTTTATACATACATATGTTTAAAATTTGATAATTACAAAGACTTTCCAATCTTTTAAAACGAAGAATTTACGAATTTACGATTTATGTACGATAAATAAATAGAGTTTACTTTTGTAGGAAATTATTTATCTACTTCATATTAAATTAAAAGAAATTAAAAAGAAATATTCCAAAAATATGTTAATCTATCCCATATACAAACTTATAGTTATACTATCCATCCAATATATAACATTCCTAAGCTGTTGACTCTACTCCATACAAACCATCACAACATGATTATTGTGGATTATTCTTTTTCTCTAATAATTAATTCAAAGGAATTAGACTCATTCGCTTATATCTTTAATTAAAGAGAAAAGATTATATACATTCTAGTTAGTTAAACTGACGAAAAAATCGGAAAATCCTTTTCGATTTTCCTCATTATACTGAATCAATCAATATGAATTAAATCGAATTTGTTTTTATTCTTTGTTCATAAAAAGAAATTCGTTTCGTAGAAGTTTTTTGTACGAGTATATCAATTGGGAAAAGGTAAGATAAATGGATGAATAATTTATCAGGATTTAAATTTGTTTGATATAAAACTTAGTTCAAAATTTATGAATGATTTTGTAAGTAACAAGGCTTACTTTGAACTAGGTTCGATTATCCCTAATTTCCTCTAATCGCACTGTATTTACTTACAGATTAGTTTATGTAACAATATAAGAAACAAATTACATATATGGATACAATGCAATGAAACTGCACCAACTTAGGAACCTTTAAGCAAAAAGTTTAGATCTGGTCGTAAATTACATTTCTAATTTTTAGTTTAGTTTCTGTGATACAAATTTTATTTAAAAGTTTTATTTGAAAGATTATTGTCACATGAAATCTGCTGTTCCTTTTCAAAGAATTTATACAAATTTTTGGTCGGGATTTTATTAAAAAAAGTTGGAGAGTGGGCAAAAATAGATTTTATTCAAAGATGTTCGCATTAGCTTGCTAACTACTAAGCCATTCAACACACATAAGCATTATCAAAGAATCATAACCAAAAATATGTGTAGATTTCTTTTTTTTTGGGTTATATCATATTGTTCTGAAAACGGCTAGGTGAGTGTAACAAATTTGTTTGTTTTGCAGATAACCCTTAGGGAGGATGAATTACTAAACAGTAAAGATAGGCAGAGTGCTGACATCGTAGATATATCCTCTGAAGATCCGCCATAATTTACCAGCTTTAGCTAGCGCTGTGTAAATAAAGGTTTGTCGTGTACGACCAACTGGTAAACCTTCACGAAACACCAAACATCTTACTACAAAATCCATTTTGTAATACGCTGTCTGGTTTTTCGTGAACGTATACGTAAATAAGGTTTGGCTGCACCAGTCAGCTGTTATCCTCGGAGGAGAGAATGAGATATATGGGGAGGTGTCCAAAGCGGGCTCAATTACTTTCGGTGTCTAAATTTCCTGTACCAAATCATTACCGCTTCTATTATTCAGGTAAACCCTGATATATCTCGATCTCTTGATCCATCTATGAATTTTATATATCAGAGTAAACGCAAGCTTATCAATCACTACAGAAGTCACTAACACCAAGGAGACGTTTAATGTTGCGGAGTCAGATTTATAGATGGTTTCATCCTTCAGACATGCCAAGCATCCTTGACACTCATTCGTCGAAATTATGTCGATGGCACATTTATTACAACAGTACTCATAATTAACCCTAGGTTTAGTCCTTCAGTATAGTATCATTCATCACTGTTACTATGGAGATATTGTAATGATTCAGTTTTCATGTTTATAATTCAAAAGAAAAAAGAAACGTGGTTGCCATACAATAAAATATAATTAGGGACATAAACGAGAAAATGAGTTGGCCAGAAAAAAGAGAAAATAAAAATAAAAGAAAAATTTTGGAGAAAAAATTTCAGATAATTATGGGGTCCGGTTAGAACACAAATTTATTTGAATTAAAAAGATAAAAAAAATAATAAACTGTTTAGTTTAATAAAATGTTTCTGATAGCCTTATTTATGTTTAATATTTTGTATAAAAATGATTAATGTATATTGTAAAATAGTAAATATCTTAAGCTCTGAGATATCAAGACTTCGGTCTGGGTTGAGGATTTTGATATAGTTTTAGGCAAAAACCTTTTATGAGGACATTGTTTTTAGTTTTGGTAAGCGATGTATATTTAGCGTTTCGAGAAAATATTACAAAATCACAAATTCAGATTTCTTTCAAAATTCCAAAAATATTGTAAAAATTTGATAAAATCAAAAATTCAAACTTTTTCCCAAATTCTGAAAATATTTTTTCAAAATTCCATAAATTAGAGTAAAACCAAAAATTTCAAATTTTTCATAATTCTAAAAATATTCCAAAAATTCTTACAAAATCAAAAATTGAAACTTTTTTCAACATTCTAAAAATATAAAAAATCCAAAAATTCTATTTTTTTCCAAAATTCTAAAAATATTGCAAAACTTATAACAAAATCAAATATTAAAACTTTTCCCAAAATTCCAAAAATTTTGCAAAAGTAATTACAAAATCAAAAATACAAACTTTTTTCAAAATTTAAAAAATATTTCAAAAACTATAACAAATTCAAAAATTTCCATGTTCAAATAGATTTACGTAATATTCCAAAAATTAGAATAAAATCAAATATTTAATCTTTTTCTAAATTCTAATAATATTCCAAAAGTTCTTAAAAATACATAAGTTCAAACTTTTTCCAAAATTCTAAAAATATTGCAAAAATTATATTAATATCGAAAATTGAAACTTTTTTCAATATTCCAAAAATTATAGTAAAATTAAAAATTTTAAATTTTTCAAAATTCTAAAAATATTCCAAAAATTCTTACAAAATCAAAATTGAAACTTTTTTCAAAATTCTAAAAAATACAGATAAATTCTATTTTCTTTTGAATTTCTAAAAATATTGCAAAAATTATAACAAAATCAAAAATTAAAACTTTTTCCAAAATTCTAAAAATATTGCAAAAATTGTAACTTTTTTCAAAATTCCTATTATTATAAATAAAATCAAAAAATTTGAATTTTTCAAAATTCTAAAAATATTCCAAAAATTCTTACAAAATCAAAAATTGAAGCTTTTTTCAAAATTCTAAAAATATATAAAATATATTTTTTTTCAAAATTCTAAAAATATTGCAAAAATTATAACGTAATCAAAAATTAAAATTTCTCCAAAATTCTAAAAATATTGCAAAAATTATAACAATATCGAAAATTGAAACTTTTTTCAATATTCCAAAAATTAGAGTACAATCAAAAATTTAAAATTTTTCAAAATTCTAAAGATATTCCAAAAATTTCTACAAAATCAAAATTGAAGCTTTTTTCAAAATTCTAAAAAATACATATAAATTCTATTTTCTTTCAAAATTCTAAAAATATTGCAAAAATTATAACAAAATCAAAAATTAAAACTTTTTCCAAAATTCTAAAAATATTGCAAAAAATATTGCAAAAATTGTAAATTTTTTCAAAATTCTTATTATTATAAATAAAATCAAAAATTTTGAATTTTTCAAAATTCTAAAAATATTCCAGAAATTCTTACAAAATCAAAAATTGAAACTTTTTCCAAAAGTCTAAAAATATTGCCAAAATTATAACAAAATCAAAAATTAAAACTTTTTGCCAAAATTCTAAAAATATTGCAACAATTGAAACTTTTTCCAAAATTCCAAAAATTATAATAAAATCAAAAATTTAAAGTTTTTCAAAATTCTAAAATTATTCTAAAAATTCTTACTAAATCAAAAATTGAAACTTTTTTCAAAATTCTAAAAATATATATAACATCTGTTTTTTTTTTTCAAAATTCTAAAAATATTGCAAAAATTATAACGTAATCAAAAATTAAATCTTTATCCAAAATTCTAAAAATATTGCAAATAATATTGCAATAATTGAAAATTTTTTCGAAATTCCAAAAATTATAATAAAATCAAAAATTTAAAGTTTTTCAAAATTCTAAAAATATTCCAAAAATACTTACAAAATCAAAAATTGAAACTTTTTTCAAAATTATAAAATTATATATAAAAGAATTCTATTTTTTTTCAAAATTCTAAGAATATTGCAAAAATTATAACAAAAACAAATATTTCCAAAATTGTATAAGTATTGCATAAATTATTACAAAATCCAAAATAAAATACAAACTTTTTCCAAAATTCCAAAAATATTTCAAAAACTATAACAATTTCAAAAAATTTCAAATTCCAATTTCTTTCCAATTACATTTACGTCATAAGAACAGCAAAATTATTTTTCTCCATAAAATTGGCTAAAAAAATAAATGAAATCATTTTTTGACATTTCATAAATAAGTAATTTTAGTTTTTTCCAAAAAATGGTAAAAAAATAAATAAAAGTCATTCTTTTGACACACTTGACAACATTTTTTTGACAAAATTATAATGCCATAATTCTCAAAAATAATAATAAAATTTCATGTCATATAAATAATTAATTTTATTTTTTTCCAGAAAATTGGGTAGAAAAATAAATAAAAACCTTTCTTTTGACACACTTGACAACATTTTTTTGACAAAGTACCATCAAGATTTCTCCAAATTCAATGTTCCTACTCGTAATCACTTAAAATGAACGTCTTTTAAGCCAAAAATATGAAAAAATTTAAAAAAAATTTTGAATTCTAGATTTCTAGACAGACAGACATACATTTTTTTGCTTCTTTAGAATCAGTAGGTCCTAAAACGTCGAGATATGTCGAAAAAAGTTTGGGTAAGAATTTCACTTTTGGCTCATGAATGTAATACTAAGGTCTTTCAGACCGAAGTAATTGGTTTATTGTGAAAAGAAAATTGATAAAATCAGTGGTGTGAAAGGGTTTTGGAATTAAATGCAGATGCCATAAATAATGAGTATGTATATTGTATACATACTCATTGTATTGCATTTGGAATTCTTATTTATTCATAAAACCGAAAATTTTATAAAAATAGTTAGGTACTGGAGATGGTCATAAAAAATAAAAGTTCAATAAACAAAATTAACAAAACAAATATATTTTTTTTGGATTGCATTTTTTCGTTCCAATTGTTTATTTAATTGTTTTGGAACAAATGTTGGTTTGGAACAGATTTTGGTTATTTTGGAACGAAAAAATAAGATAAAAAAAGTAGTTCAAGAATGCGTGTTAAGAAAAAAATTTGCAAAATATTGGAATCTGGGCCGGATTATATTATTTGGACAATTATTTGGACAAATTTTTTCAGTCGCCTTAAAAGTTTCAATAATAATAATAATAGTAAGAATGGTAATAAAATTTTATTCTGTCAGTGTTTAATGATATATTTTATTTTTTGAGTAAAAACTTTCAAATTACAAATTTGCGAGAGAATAAAATTCATTGAGGACGAACAAAATATAACGTTTTATCCTTCCGACAGAATAACATGTATTAATTTAAATTGAATTATTTTAAAATTAATTGATTAATAAAATAAAACGAATAGAAGAAAAAACAATGAATTTTATATTAGTTTTTTGTACCATTAAATCCCAACAATTATAGTACATTTTCCTACAAGAGATGAAAACGCTGCTTTTTCATGAGTAAACATTTGTTCAAGAGACGCGTTAGCGTCGAGTGGGACAATTTTACGAACGTAGGAAATACAGTTTTTTCTATGATAGAAAATAATATATAAACGATATTTATTAGAAATTAATAAATTAGAAATCGACAAAATAACATTTAAAACTCATATTATATTTTTCCATGGTTGCTTTGTTTTAAAAACTTTGTAAAATTATATGATAATACCATAGCAACTACAATTTGTTAATCTTTTTACACTAGAGGTAAAAACCATTTACACAGGGGATTAAGCATGATTGAAAATAGACTTTTCATCTGCTTTCACAAAAAAATAAATTTTATTCAACTCTATGATTCTTTGGTATTTTTAAAATAAAATGACCGACAATGAAAGACATCAAATACGAAAGAAATTTAATTTTACATTGGACATGTAATTCAATTGAAATCATAACAGTCATTGGCTTTTGTACTATCCGAAAGAGGAACATGCGCATAAGGGAACATACATATTTTTTTTTATATTTTCAGGTATCAGTTAAAAGAACACCTTACATACATATATGACTTATAAATTAAAGTTTAATTTGCCAGAGGGGTAAAATGCAAAATTCTTTTATAACGAAGTGGAAATTAAATCAATCCTTGGCTACGCATTATCGATCTAGACTAGAATTCCCCCTTAACAGGTCAAATAACGGACAAACTGCAGGATTTGAACTCTAAAATGGACGCATAATAGACAAGGACAACCAATAACCAATAATGACGAAACATTTACCGCAAACAAATAAGACAAACACTACACAATAACACACAGAAGCACTTTCAACCAAAACACGCACTTTATTTACAAAACGCTAAATGCATTGTCCAAAGTCACCGGTAAAATGTTTTACATGTCGTTTTACTCTCCTATGAGGATGGAGATATTGATTGATGATTAGTATCATTGAGCCATGGTTGCACTTAATTGAAATTTATCTCCTGCAATCTCGCTATCTTGCCAGAGTTTAACTTGGGCCAGTGAAGACATTTTCAAGAAGTTGAATTAAAGGTTGATTGTGTTTAAACCAAAAGCGTATCTTTTGTAGGGTTCCGTACTTTGAAAAAGGAAAAACGGGTGAGAAATTGAAGAGACTTCGGTGTCTGTTCGACTTTCTACATTATCGATTTTCTCACAAACTACAGTTATAAAATGTCCCTTTTTCACGCCTATTGAAAAAATGCTTATCTGTATTTTATAGACATATTTTAAAAACAAAAGCTTTTTCAAGGATTCGAGTTTAATTTTGAAAAATAGAAAAAGATTGAAATATTTAAGAAAAAATTCAAGATGTTATCGACTGCTTAGTTTTTGTGTTATAACCGAAAATATTTTTTTTTTTTTTTTTTTAATAAAATGTGTTGTGAGTAGGAATTACAATATGTGTCACAATAACACATAAAAACCTTTTAAGACCAAGGTCCTACTACAACATACGTTCAAAGATGTTGATGGACGTAAATCTTTCTTTTTTTTTTATATATTTGTTTAAAGAATGGATAACTAAAGAAAAAATCCTATCACTGACAAAATATGACATAGGCCAATATTTTTGATAGAATAGAGAAAATAAAAGTAAATTAAAAAGTAAATAGCAAATTTTTGCAAAAATTTGCTGAAACAAAATAAAACTGTAGTTGCCAATAATCCAGCCGGTTTCAAATTCCTCGATCCCGTGACGCACTGTCTTTCTTGAAGATGAAATCCCACACATAGTTATATGAAGGCTCGTTTCTTGAAGATGAAATCCCACACATGGTTATATGAAGGCTCATATGAACCGAGTATAAAGTAACCCCCCCCCCCATTCAGTAACCCCCCCTAATTTATTTAGAGCATGATAGGAAAAAACGTTTTGCCGAATTTTGGTTACTGTATTGCATATATATTCAAGCGAGCCATTCCATAAAAAGTTAGTACTAACAATAACATTATTGCCTCCATTAATACTGTTTCTAGCTTATTTTAATCATGAAGCCGATGCAAAACAAATAACTTTCTTCATTCTTGGAACAATGCTACAAAACATGCCTACATCGTTTATCCTACCACTTTAACTATATGCTATTCTTAGTACATAAATATAACATAAAGCATTAACCGAACTGTCTCACAACACAATAACAATTTAGGTGCGCTGTTCGTAGTAGTGATAATTTTACTGTACCAGAAACCCTTTGCTTAGGATCATTGTCTGTCCAATGTAGTCACTGCGGTGCTCTTTTCTTTAGCATGGAATCTAAAAGCAATTTTTGTCATAATACGAAATTATACAACTTACCAACAGGAGACGAAAATTTTCCCGTTGAATTAAAAAATTTATTTGTTAGAACTGATAATAAAAGTAAGAATCGTCAATTCGATAATGCCAATGCATTTTCTTCTATGGGTGCTAAAATTCATGACATGCCAGGAAGCGTTCTGCGGGGGGGAGGGGAGGATGGGGGGAGAATACCCCCTAGCATAGTAGATTTCAATAAAAATATTTATATGGAAAAAGAAACTTCTCGCGATCGACTTAAACATTTTGCGATCGACGCGTTGGGCACACCTGATCTAAAGGTATTACGGTTTTGTTATGATTGGTAAAGGGAAGTGAAGAACATCTTACAAAGAAAATTTTTCGTTGAAAATTAATCACAAGTAAAATTAGAAACATTCGTTTGAAAATTGTTTTGTTTAAAATAATAGTTTTTTCTTGAGTTTTTTTGTTTCTAATTATAATCTCGAATGTACTCAAATTTTTTTTTAATAATGGAGCATTTTATGAGAGAGACTCATTAGTCTGAGCTATGTTAGCATGTTATGCTAGGAGTGCAATTCTCTATAGTTTTAATTCAACATTTAAAACGTACTCTCACATTACAATATGATTAACTTATACAGGGTGAGTTTTTTAAAAAATTCCAGGCTTTTATCTCGAGAACCATGCTAGATTGGACAAAATAACCCTAGGTGATATTTGTTATGCGTCGAAGGGGACGTCCAATGGTAATATTGAATGACCTTGAAACGCATAAGTATTGGAGATATATGCCAAAATAGGTTTTTATTAATATTAGGACCTATATATTTAATGTTTTTTTTTAATTAAGTAAATCAAACTACACACTTTTTGTTTACAAATTTTTTTTCTAAAGTGTACGATTTTGTAGATATGATGAAAATTGATTTGCACTAAAGCAAACGTGTCTTCACGAAGAACTCAGTAAAAAAATAAAATTTCAATAAATCAAAAAAAAAACGAAAATCAATTTCACGCAGTAGACCACGATGCAATAATATTTAAATTAATGAATGATTTTCATTGTTTTTTTTTTAATTTATTGAAATTTTATTTTTTTTTTCTGAAGAACTTAGCGAAGACACGTTTGCTTTAGTGCAAATCAATTTTCATTATATCTACAAAATCGTACACTTAACAAAAAAAATTGTAAGCAAAAAGTGTGTAGTTTGATTTACTTAATTAAAAAAAACATTAAATGTATAGGTTCTAATTTAAAAAAAAACCTATTTTGGCATATATCTCCAATACTTATGAGTTTCAAGGTCATTCAATATTACCATTGGACGTCTCCCTCGACGCTTAACAAATATCACCTAGGGCTATTTTGTCCCATCTAGCATGGTTCTCGAGATAAAAGCCTGGCATTTTTTAAAAAACTCACCCTGTATGTTGCAGAGGTCTTCCATATCCATCTGTCTTAACACCACATTCACGTTAATCCCGTCTGTGGAGAGGTAAGTATTTCAACAGAGAAAATTGACCGGCAGAAATTCCTCTAGCGTTAACTGGTACCATAAATACCTGTGTTACTCATATTTATGAGTGAAACCGTGAGGGATAGATAGCATATCGAATGGAGGGATAAACCGAATGAAAATGATAACAAAAAATCCAAGTAAAGGTTTCACTTAAAGTGAATTTGCTTGCAAAGGAGATTGACGAGTCAAACCCGGGTGTCAAACCCAAATTGGGTCCAATTGGATATAAATTAACTAAACAATAGTTAACGAAAAGAAAATAATTTTTTTCGAAATAATAATTTTTTGGAGGGAGAAAAAGAAACAAAACTCCAAAAAACGATCGAGTTGGACTTGGTACAATGGTAGCTGGACGCCATAAACTAAAGCTGATAATCGGAAAAAGTTTAAATTAAAAAAAATTGATAAAATTCAAAAGTGCTAAGCAAATTTTTTTTTTAAATATGCTAAACTTTTAATACTAAAAAAAATAACAAAAGTGCTTCAAATATTTAAGCAGAATATGGAGTTCGATGTCGAAAAGCTTAGTTGATTAAGAAAAACGTTAAAAATTCAAAAACAACTTAACAATTAAAAATTATAAAACTACAAAACTTTCAAAAAAACCCAACAAAATTCAAAAAACCTTAACAGAATGAATAAATGTATGATGTTTTTAAAATTCGACTATTTTGGGATAGGAATAGTTTTTATCCACGACTACTACAGAATATATGCTTTCCATGTGTATGTCTTCCATTGTAATGTTATACATTCTCTCACTTGATGTAACGCAATCGTTACATTCATTCTACAACAGTTCTATAGTTTTTTAAATATTCCTTTAACAAAACAAAAACTTAACATTTGTTGGTATAGTAATATCAAAAGGTTAAAACGAGAACAATACATATATAAAATATAAAATAAAAAATTTAACCTTTTCCGTTATGCTATTGTTTAATTTTCTATGCTGTCTATGATATATTTCAATATGGTTATAAAAACTTTAGCAGTCAAACTGGAAATTATTGGAAATATTTCACAGTCGTGGATACAATAGTATCTTGTATTCGCAAAGGATGAATTCTTTACTAGGATGATTCCCTCAACTCGCTTCGTTCGTTCCGGGAAACTTCATCCTCGAGAAGAATTGCCATCATTCTAAACTCATACAATAATCTACTATTATTTTTTCTAACAAACTGCAACTGGCTCCAATGTCTTAACATTCGCTCATTCTTAACGTTCCATTTCTTTGTTCTTCTGTTTTACTCTAATTACTAAGTTTTTTCTTGTTTTTAAAAAATTTGACTGATCATTCAATGAAAAATATTGAAATGTAATACAAAACCTAAATGAAGGTTTGAACGTTTTACTTAAAATCAAAAATTAAAAAAAATGTTTAATTTGTTAAGGCAAACTAACAAAAATTTTATACAACAAAAATTTTCTATTTACTCTAATAAAATTAATTAAAACTTAATTTTATTCAAACCCAAATAAAATTTTCACACAAATTATTTTCTGTAAAAGACAAACACAAAAAAAAAAATAGAATAGAAAATTCTATTTCAACCCCTTTACTGTCAAATTTAAATAATTTAATTTTTAATTCATTAAAATTACGGTTTGTTTCGTTTATTTCCTTACAAACTAAATTAACGATTAAAATGATAATGATTAAATTATAAGGAAGAAGAAGATTAGTTTAAATAAGAGCCTTAAAGACACGTTTTAAACTTCAAAATTGTTCTACTTCTACTAAGTAAATAATTTAATACCGTTATAACCCCCTCTACTGTGTTATAATACCTATAGACAAAGCTATACAACTGATATTTCGATAATATGTTCGAGAATATACATAATGTCTTTATTCGAAGCAAATCACACAAGAATTAACAATTTTGTCGTAAGAAATAATCGTTTTCATTTAATTTTCATATCTTAAGGGAAAAGAAAATGAAAATACGCAAATAACATTGAATATCATTTAATTTATGTTAATGGGATAATATATACCACCCTTAAAACTTTTTTTAAATTGATGTGTTTTATTGTAGAAGCTACAAAGAATATTCTTTAATTAATTTAAGAATTGATAAGGGGATACAACTTTTCCTGTTATCAGCATTTTAGCATATGTATTATGTGACAAAAACATATTACGATCTTTAAAGATGTACTTGTATGGCAAATAATTTTAATTATTTTTAGTTTAACGAGGCACAGGTTAAGGGTTATTTTTTTTGACATGCCATTAATTAAAAGAACTGGTTTTTGTTTTTGTAACATTAACAATAACATGTTTTCCTTGTGGAGTTCATATTGCCCTAATTTACTCCAGACTCAATTTTTAAAAAAACTATACTTGCTTGCATATAATTATCGTTCACCACTGAAATATTTTTCCGTATTTAATCACAGATATGTTTCCCAATAGAAAATCTTTTGAATTTTTTAGGTTCTGGAATGTTAAAATATCTTTCTGGTTAATTCAATGAATTATTTGTGATATTACATCACTCCGATGGAAATTATCCCATCATAAATAATAAGACTGAATCGAACAAATTATGGTGTGCAATTTATGAAATTTTTTTGCTATCCACAAAATTGTCGATCGATCTGGTTTCGAACCGATAAGAACTTTTTATTACACTTTAAACAAGTATATCATTCTCATCAGGGCTAGCCAACGGTTCGAAACTAGATCGATCGACAATTTTGTGAATAGCAAAAAATTTCATAAATTGCACACCATATTTTGTTCGATTCAGTCTTATTATTCATGATGGGATAATTTCCATCGGAGTGATGTAATATCACAAATAATTCATTGAATTAATTGTAGATAATGTGTCAATAGATAAGTGAAGATGGTCATCTTCTTTTTGCCGATACAAGTTTGTTATTCAATTCTAACTTGGTTAGAGTATAACAACAATAGTGATCAACTAGAGAAATAAATTGACTAAACCTGAATCTAATAAATATATGTTTATGAAAGTTTTTTGTTTTCTTATACTTCGCTAGAGTAGTAGACCAATTTTGGGTTATATAGCGTTAAATTTTTTTGGTAGTGTATCTAGTCGGCTAAAGCCCTGATGAGAATGATATACTTTTTTCGATCGATCGACAATTTTGTGGATAGCAAAAAAATTTCATAAATTGCACACCATATTTTGTTCGATTCAGTCTTATCTTTCTAGTTGTACTGATTATTCAATCTGCTCCTACGGCTACATGTGTTTTCACTGCTAAAGAATAAAAACAAAAGTAAAATCTGTTTATTTCGTTAGTTTGCTAAATGGTGATGATAATTATCAACATCTTAGCAAAGCGAGCAGCACGAAACAATAAATAAATGACTGCGTAGTTTTAATTTAATGTTTTGCTTTAAGTATGTTAATTCCAATAACAATAGTTAAATCGTTATAAACTCAATTTTTTTAGAACCAACTCGTGACTAATAATTCAAAGTTATTACTTAACGTTATGATAAATACAAAATACGACTCATATGTTCCACTCATTTCTTATATACATTTCTTAGTTGAATGCTTTTAAATTTTTAAAATACTAAAATTAATTCAAAATGATTCTAAAATTCTGCAAGGTTACAAGCTTAATAATACTGATCAGCAATTTAAGTAGCTATTAACAAAATTTACTTATTTATGAAATAAAAAATTAAACATTACTATTTTTGATTTACAAGTTACAGTTAACATAATTGGAACAATGGCAATATGGCCGAATATTTTACCGAAAGATGTTTTTAGTCCTGTGGTCAAAACATTCAGTTAATATTTAATTTCTCGTGTAAATAGGGAATAAAAAAAAATTAATCAGATATTCAAATTTATTTTTGCAGACGCTTTTCTTCAACCATTTGAGCTTCATGATAAACCATCAAATTTTAAGGCACCAGGAATAAATTACATTGCAAAATATCCATACAATAAAACAAAAAATTCCAATAACGACACACTCAATGCGACAACAAACAACACAACGCAGCCTAACCAAACTCAATATGAAACCGCAATTGAAGCTCCGCCAGTAGTTCCATCAGAACATTCTGAAACAACTAATGATCAATCTTCCGCATTACAATCTTCTGATACAAAACCTGAATCTAAACCAGAAAGCACTGTAGCTGAATAAAATAACACCATGTTCTCTGTTTCATCTACACAACTGGATGGAGAATCATCTCTGAAAGTTGCAGAATAAGCTATTTCATTGTAGAATTATAATGCTTATAATACTTAATGCTTAAGTTTTCAATTAATGTATATGCTCCAAATTAATATATTACTTCATGAAACTATAAACGCTTCGGAAACTATAAGTTTGTGGTTTATTCTATCATCTATCTTTCTCTCGAGTACGAGTGGATTTTATGAACAATTATCGTCATGCTTAAAATAAATTTCCTTGTGAATATTGTTGGTCTATATTTATCGAAGTATGTTCACAAATCACAAAGATGCTACATCTAAACTGTGAATCTGAGGTATGATAAGCAAACGCATTGACTATTTGCCTGTTGCGTATAGATTTTACGTAGCTTAGCTGAAGATAGTTTAAACAGAAGAAACAGGTCCAGGTTGCAGGTGTTCCAATGCTTAATGTGTTCCTATGCCCGTTTTGTTTTGTCAGGTCTTCAAACTGTTTACACCAGACCTTTGTAGAAACATCAGAAACATTGCTTTTGTTCATGTATGGCTTCTGAATTAAAGGAATTTTTGCATGCAACTATTAAGCAAATCACAGTTATATGTCAATGAACCGTTGAAAATCACCAGTTACCCAATAAACAGTTTGAAGTTGATAAGACGCTTTAGAATTGATTCGATTGTCTAACTTTAAAGAGTAAAATGTCTAAAAGATTTAATCATGCTTGGAGGAATTTTAATGCCACTCTGGTAAATAAAATAGGCGAAGGCAACAGCGTTTCGTTTATTGGAAGTCACAATTTTCAATTGATTTGCTCTGGCGCTATACCATATAATGGAAATTACAAAGCGCACGCATATAAACTCAGAAATAATGTGGTGAAGGTTTTGATCGACCGAGGCTCAGAGCTAATTTTTTTCTATCATATGACTGGATCGTCCAATTTATGGCATTTTTGAAAAATCATTTGATTGACCAGTCACAACTCCTAAGACATCGATTTGTTTAAAACTAATGTCAGACCATGTTATACAAATTTCTTTAATCGCCTTTAAAGGGTCAATAATAATAAATTTTTTTAGCTACTAACTTGAGAAATCGTCATTATTTACTCGAGTACCCTAATGGGAAGTAATTTTTCTCAACCTAGGTCAATAATAATAATAAAAAATTACCTAGGTTGATAATGACAAATTTTCTTTTATTTTTAATTGAAATGAACAAAAAACACAAACAAATAATAATTGCATTTCTTTGTTTCGTTTTATTTGTATGAAACTAAACTTCCAGGCTACTTGATATTTTAAGATATTTAAAAAATGAAATGGAAAATGACAAATATCAAAATCTAATCAAAGCATATATGATAATTACACTAGTTTACAAATTTTGAACTTTCTTTGTCTCCTTGAATAAAACCCAACTTTTCTTATGGATTTGGGCCTCCTGAACACGAATATCATATTCATTTTTTTTGGTTAGCTCTTGTTTTTGAGATATTCACGAAAAACCAATTTTTTCGGTGATCAAAAATGTTGTTTTGGTTTTCGGGTCTTATATTTTACAAAACAAACAAATAAAATATATTAATGAAACATATGCATAATAAATATGCCAACAAACATTTTGAGCTATATTTTGTAAAAATCCATTAAGGCTTCTGGAAGTTACAGTCGAAAAAGTTGAAAAAATACGAAAAATTCACGTTTTTTTTCAAATTTTTCCATTTTCAACACCATAAATTTTGAACAAATAAAGACACTAATTTTTTTTTAATTCGAAATAAAGATTTTTTTGTGAAGTTTTTTAACATGATCTAGCTCCTCTCACCTCTGATTTATTTTAAGTTATAAAAAATATCAGTTTGTTGATCATGAAATGTCCTTTTGTGAAAAAAAGTTGTATTTTATTTGTATATAATTTTTCTCGAAATTGAGATTTTTTTTGTGAAGTTTTTAGACATGATCTAGCTCTCACCTCTCACCTCGGATTTATTTTAGAAGTTGGAAAATATCAGTTAGTAATGAAAATAGGCAGTTCTTATAAATGGGGTGATTTAGCAGTATGTATTATGTAACTTCCACAAATAAAACAAAATGAATTTGGGCTATTTTTACACTTGAAACTTCTTGACGACGCCATTTAAATAAACTTGATTTTACACTTTACTAACAATTTATATTGCTTTAAAAGGCAGCTATCACTATTGATTTATTGATTTTTAAAAACAATACACTATTTAAAATTTATATATGTAATATTTTTTCTTTTTTAATTATTATTTTCACTTGAATGTTTGGAATTAAATTTATCCTCAGAGAGATTATATTTGCAACTAATCATACGATAATTATCTACTTAAAAAGAAACCTCTTTAAACTAATTAAACAAAAGTTGGGAAAACCGAAAAACTATTAAAAGGGCGAAGTAATTGCTTTCTTAAATTAAACTTAAAATGATCATAAACGTAAGGAGTAACACGAGGTGGGTGGTGATAGAAAAAAATTTACATTATCAAAAAAACCAAAAACAGAAAAGAAACAAACCTTACAGGTATTAATAGACATAAATAGGGCTTAACTTTATGGTGCTTGAACTAACTTAAATAGTTCTGATGTTATGATGTTTTGCCTCTCCTCACAATTCATTATCTTTTGTTTATATTTTTCTATAAACGTCTCATATCGATGCAATTCCCAACGTCGAAAACAAAAATGGAAATTATACTTTACTATTTTAAAATAATTCTTTACTGATGTTTGAGAACGACTGAACTTATAAAATTAATATTTATGGCACAATAAATTAAGTAAAAAATTATTTTTTCCAAATTTTCAGTTTTGACTTTTTTTGGAAGAACTTGAATAACTTGGTGCAAACTGCAAAAACAAAATTAGCGTCTTTG
This sequence comes from Diogma glabrata, assembly GCA_963693315.1. Classification (NCBI taxonomy): domain Eukaryota; kingdom Metazoa; phylum Arthropoda; class Insecta; order Diptera; family Cylindrotomidae; genus Diogma; species Diogma glabrata. The sequence goes on along the minus strand of OY856187.1, from coordinate 28,174,493 downwards.
TTTGTTCAAAATTTATGGCGTTGAAAATGGAAAAATTAAAAAAAAACGTGAATTTTTCGTATTTTTTCAACTTTTTTCGACCGTAACTTCCAGAATCCTTAATGGATTTTTACAAACTGTAGCTCAAAATGTTTGTTGGTATATTTACTATGCACCTTTTTCATTAATATATTTTATTTGTTTGTTTTGTAAAATATAAGACCCAAAAACCGAAATAACATTTTTGATCACCAAAAAATTGGTTTTTCGTGAATATCTCAAAAACAAGAGCTAACCAAAAAAAAATTAATATGATATTCGTATTCAGGAGGTCTAAATCTATAAGAAAAGTTGGGTTTTATTTCGTGAGATTTTTCTTGTAAACTAGTGTTATTGTTAGTAGTTAAAAAAATTCTATATATACTTCGGTTGAGAAGACTAATCGAACATTATATCCCTCGGCGCTACGCGCCTCAGGATCTAAAAGTTCTCGGTCAATAATAGTTTACTTCTCAACCTTGTTATATAACGTACTTTTATTCTGTCAGTGTTTAATGATATATTTTATTTTTCGAGTAAAAGCTTATACAAATTGCAAATTTGCGAGAGAATAAAATTCATTGACGACGCACAAAATATAACGTTTTATCCTTCTGATAGAATAACATGTATTGATTTAAATTGAGTTATTTTAAAATTAATTGATTAATAAAATAAAACGAATAGAAGAAAAAACAATAAATTTTATACTAGTTTTATGTACTATTAAATCCCAACAATTATAGTACATTTTCCTACAAGAGATGAAAACGCTGCTTTTTCGTGAGTAAACATTTGTTCACGAGACGCGTTAGCGTGGAGTGGGACAATTTCACGAACGTAGGAAATACAGTTTTTTCTATGATAGTAAATAATAAATAAACGATATTTATTAGAAATTAATAAATTAGAAATCGACAAAATAACATTCAAAACTCATATTATATTTTTCCATGGTTGTGTCATGAGCCAATATAACAAGACCCTAATACCTAATTAGTCAGCTTAATTCTATTATGCAAAATTACTTCAACAAATTCAAAACAAATTCAAAATAATATTAATAATAATAAATCGCGACATAAAAGAAATATTGTATTTTCAATATTGGGAAATTCAGTTTGAATAATACTTTTATTATTATTATTATTTAAACTGGGTTACAAAAACCAATGTAGGAAATTGAATGTTTTGTTCTATTTTTCGTTAATTACAAAAATTGGCATAAATTAGTTATATTGGTCATGACAAATTTTGAATTATGATTACTGGTACAATAATTTTGATATAAATAAAATAAAGACACTTCAATCGAAGAGTTGTGTAAAAATATTTAAAGAAGTTAGTTGTTTTGATAAACTTAAAATCGAATAATTGTGGTAAAAACTTTAAAGAAAAGTGTTGTTAAAATAAGATCGAAATAAGTTGTTAGCTAACGTAAGTTAGACGAATATTTTAAAGTGAGTCGGGAAAGCTGAGTTATAAATTTAAATGATTTAAATGATTTAAAATAACAAAAAATATAACATAAATTTAAATAAAAAGTTGAGTTGTTCTTAAGTCGTTTTTATAAGTTAATATTATAAAGTTTGACGAAAAATTCTATTATTAGCGGGTTTTATATAAATAAAAATAATAAAATATACCAAAATTTATATCGTATAATAAATAATTGAGTGTAATTATTTGATAAACAAAAGTTTTTTGATTATGTTGACTCTTAACACCTCGACCACAACAGTTGCTCTGTTTTAAAAACTTTGTAAAATTATGTTATGCCCGCCAAATTACGTGATAATTAACAGGTAGCATTTATAAGAAAATCTTCATCAACTCCAGAACAAATTTAAGTGCTGTACAGGTGGATTGAAAAGAAATTAGATTTTTGTAGTTAACGGCTACGGCTTACTAACAGTAAAAACTAATTTCCTAATCAACCCACACTTTTCCAATTTTCAATTACGATACGACTTCATTGCATCGTTTATGTTTACATATATAAAACAACTGAGGATCATGGTGTATTTTTTCATTTATATAAATTTATTTCTCAGTCAGCTGTTTATAACAGTGATCCTTGCATTGCCAATGTTTGACTAGATGTTGGTAATAATAAATGTTGACGACCCTATTAAATTGATTAGTATCAAATGTAACTCGATTTAATGTTAATGAATAGATTGGGCGTAGTTTATGATTTGAATATTGTGTCTCTTTTTTTTGATGCAATTGAGTATGATCGTGGTTGATTGATTTTCGAGAAAAAATGCTTATGTGATCAAATTTTAATTGCTCTTTTTTTGGCAATATTAAGAATATAAATAACAAAACATTTTTCAATTTTGTCGAGTAATGATTAGAACTTAAAAATGAAATCATGTAAAATTAAATTAAGTAATAATGATGTGATATTTTATTTAAATCAAAGTTTATGTTAATTTGTTTACAAAAAATAATATTCAAAGGAAAGTGTATTAGCTTTATAGTAAGTTATAATAAAATTTTTCTAAAAAAAAGATGATTGTGATGATGACAAATAAATGTTTATAGTGGAAATAAAGGCAACTCATAATGTGATCATTAGTTTATTAATATTCCTTTTCTAAATTATTTCCATTTTTGTTATAGTAACAACAACGGGTCATGATCTTTATCCAATTTTGGGCAGCAAATTGTAATGATATAAACAAAGCATATCGAATTTTAATTGAACGATTACACCCGGATAAAAATACAAATGATCCAGATGCATCGACCAAATTTCAAGATTTGGGTGCAGTTATTGAAGTGTTATCTGAATGGAAAACGTATTGTTTACGATCGATGCGAGGAGGATAGTTTAATTCTTGTCGTTGGTGATTTTGGTCTGCATTGTGGATATGAACAACAGCATGATACAAAAATTTTAAAATGGTGCTAAAATTATTATGGACTTATTTGTTTCTGCGAAAGAATCATACAGTGGATCAACATTCAACATTCACTTATGGACTTATTTGCTTCTGCGAAAGAATCATACAGTGGATCAACATTCAACATATATTAAAGTAAGCTTTGTTTTATGTAATTTGTTTTGATTTACTATATATGAACCGTTTTTTTAAAGTGGTATAGGTCCATTTTTTCATATATTGAGATATTTAAGGAGTAGCGTTTGCATTAATATAAAAATATAGGCAAATGTAACTAAAATTGTGTGATATTTTTCACACATTAAACCTATTTCATTTTGTTATGCAATAATAGTTATTTAAAATTAAAAAGAAAATAATTGATTTTTTGACTCCAAATGGACTTATACCACTTTCAATAATAACATGTTCTAAAAAATAAGAACAAGAGCTAGTATAAGTCCCATGTAAATGGGTCTTTCTTTTACCGACACATTTTTGATTTGGCTGAAATTTTTTTTATGCGTTTTATATCGAAAAAAAAGATATGGGTGTTCGAGGTTTTTTTTTTGGAAAATATAATGGTTTTAAATTTCTTGAGAAGTTATTTTCAAAAATTCATAACTTCGGTTTTATTAAAGATAGAAACTTCTGTTTTGTTTTATTTTAAAGTTAAAAGATGCTAGTTTAAAAAAAAATTATATTAACAAAAGTTATTCTATTGATATAAACAAATAAAATGTTGAAATCGATCTTTAGCCATTTCTCCACCCACGCTCCACTCCACCCCAAATCGGACTCTATTGAAGGTATGATTATATAAATAAAAAGTGGCCATCATTATATTTCTAAAACTACCACTAACTCAATTTTTTCCAAAAGTTGACTTATACCACTTTAAAAAAAACGGTGCATTCTTTTTTTCTGCTTTGTGAATTTTTGTTTTCCGCGTTAACTCGTTTTCTTTAGTTACATTTTAATATCGTTTTTCCGATAAAATTTTTCTTGAATGTTAAATTATATTAGTGTTGGGTTAGAGATGTTTCCTTAGTGGAGTCTGCATACGTTTCAATCCGTTCATTCGAGTATCGTTTAAAGTATTCCTTTGGATAAATAGATAAGGCATCTATTTTATTTCGATAATAAAGCCCAATGGCTTGACAATTATATGAAAATACCATAGCAACTTCAATTTGTTAATCTTTTTACACTAGAGGAAAAAACCATTTTCACAGGGGATTAAGTATGCTTTAATATAGATTTTTCATCTGCTTTCATAAAAAATAAATTTTATTCAACTCTCTATTATTCTTTTGTATTTTGAAAATAAAATGACCGACAATGAAAAACATCAAATTTTATACGAATGAGAAATTTAATTTTACATTGGAAATTTAATTCAATTGAAATCATAACAGTCTTTGGCTTTTGTACTATTCGAAAGAGGAACATGCGCATAAGGGAATATACATATATTTTTTTTGTATTTTTTTATATATGTAATTTTAGATCAGAGCGAAAATTTTTTGTTGACTTTTTCATAAAGTACAATCCAAATTTTTCTAAAATACAATAAAAAAAACTTTATTATTGTGTTCCACCGATTCGCAAAACAGAATCAAATTAACAGTTTTTTATTTTATTCTATATTCTATAACTAAAAAAACAAAAACAAACCTTATAAGACACGGGCGGACTCCGGAGAGTTGTTTGTATAACTAAGGTGTTCTCTCAAGTGTCAGGTATCAGTTAAAAGAACACCTGGCATATATGACTTATAAATTAAAGTTTAATTTGCCGGGGGTATAAAATGCAAAATTCTTTTATAACGAAGAGGAAATTAAATCAATCCCTGGCTAAGCGTTATCGATCTAGACCAGAATACCCCCTTAAGAGGGGGTATTCTGGTCTAGATCGTTCAAATCGTTTTGTTCAAAGAACAAAAAAACTGCAGGATTTGAACTATAAAATGGACGCATAATAGACAAGGAAGATTTCAACCAATAATCAATAATGACGAAATATTTACCGCAAACAAATAAGACAAACACTATACAATAACACAAACAGACAGAAGCACTTTGAACCAAAACATACACTTTATTTTCAAAACGCAAAATGTGTTGTCCAAAATCACCGGTAAAATGTTTTACATGTTGTTTTACTCTCCTATGAGGTTGGAGATATTGATGGATGATTAGTATCATTGAGCCATGGTTGCACTTAATTGAAATTTATATCCTGTAATCTCGCTATCATGCCAGAGTTTAACTTGGGCCGATCAAGAAGTTTTCAAGAACTTGAATTAAATATTGATTGTGTTTAAACCAAAAGCTTTAGGGTTCCATACTTTGAAAAAGGAAAAACGGATGAAAAATTGATGATACTTTGGTGTCTGTTAGAATTTCTACATTATCGAATTTTCACAAACTACAGTTATAAAATGTCTTTTTTTTACGCCTACTGAAAAAATGCAAGTATTTGTTTTTATCTGTATTTTATAGACATAGATAAGGAGATAGAAAAACAAAAGTTTTTTTAAGGATTCGAGTTTAATTTAGAAAAATCGAAAAAGATTGAAATATTAAAAAAAAAAAAAAATTCAAGATGTTATCGACTGCTTAGTTTTTGTGTTAAAACCAAAAATATGAGATATTTATCCAGTAACCCTCCTCCCCATTCAGTAACCCCCTCCTAATTTATTAGGGCACGATAGGTAGAAAACGTTTTTCCGAATTTTGCTTACTGTATTGTATTGCATATATATTCAAGCGAGCCATTCCATAATGTGTTTTTTTCCAAAGTTTGTACTAACAATAACATTATTGCCTCCATTAATACTGCTTCTAGCTTACTTTAATTATGAAGCCGATGCAAAACAAATAACTTTCTTCATTCATGGAACAATGCTGCATAATATGCCTGCATCTTTTATCCCACATAAATTTAAAAAACATATTTTTTTACAGGGATTCTTTATTGTCAATTGTATGTCATTTATCTAAAGTTATTTTAAAAATTTGGAAAATCCATTAAAATAATTTCTCGATAAATAAAACAATAATCGTGACAAATACCTATAAATCTCAATAAGTTACTTACCCCCACTCCTATTAACTGTAACTAACAACACTCGTTTTTAAAAATAAAACCTATTTTCGTCGTAAAACTGTCACTTTAACTATATGCTATTCTCAGTACATAAATATAACATAAAGCATTAACCGAACTGTCACAACACAATAACAATTGTAAAAGTATAAATTTTCAGTTTTGTGAAAGGGAAATAAAGGAAAACCGATATATTTTGAAAAAGATTTTAGGATAGTTTTATTCTGTAGGGACAGGATTCTACATATCATTTCTCATCCGTTGTTGTTTTGTGTTCGAAATACAATTTTCTTTAAATTTGGATTTGGGAAAGGAAATCTTAGGTTTTGTGTCAAACGAGAACTACAAAACGATAAATTTTCTCTTGTAAAAATATAATTTGGTTAGGTGACAGATTGGTTTTACACAAAGAAATTTTCAGATAATGTATTTTTCTTAATAATTAACAGTTTCGAAAGAGTTCTGAAATATGGTAATCAAAACCTCAATACACAACACAATCAGTTAACGGTGAAGTTCGGCGAGTTGATACACTCATAAATGGAAAATAAAAAAAATTAAAAATCAACAAAACCAGATTCTTCCATGCGGGAAAAAACATTACTCAAATGAATCCTGTTACTAAAAATAATAAATATTTTTTGCAAACTTCTAAATACAAGTGTTAAACTACAGATAGACAAAATATTATATATTCAAATAAGTTCTGCAAATATAACAAAAATGTTATCATAATTTTATAAATTATTTACGTATCAATAAATACAACAAAATTTTTCATCCATTACGATTGGCCCCAAAGCTCTGATTTAATAATTCAACACAATATTATTTTTAATTTGTATATTGAATACATTTATATCAAAACAATTATCCTTACATCCGTCTATTAACGCAACAACATATGTAACACAAAATTAATTTTCATTAGGGTTGGGTTTGGAAATCGAAAAATTTTCTTGTTTTTCACATAATTTTTCAGTTTATTTCAAATGTCGGCAATATGGTCAAATTGATAATATGACATTAATGTTTAGCATTTTCGAAAAATTTATATACGTTTGTATCCATTTATATGTGCATACGTATGTCGATATATAAATGAACGATATAAGTATATTTTAATGTAACCGAGAAAATGGTCATGAATTTTTCCTTTAGATTTTCTTTTTCTATTTTTTGGTATGTATAAGATTTGGTTGAATGGATTTAAATTGAGGAAATTGTAATATTTTGTGAATACATGTTCAAATTACTACATCATAAAGTTTTGTTGCTATATAAAATAAATATTTTATCAGTTTAATAGAAAATTTTGGTAAAGTGGATTTTTTTTTACTTTCTTTCATTATGTTCATAGGTATCGTTTGAATGGTTTTGTCTGCTAACGATAAAATTAATTTGAAGGAAAATTTTATGAATATGCTTTTTCTTTAGATTGGTTGTTTATCGATTTTCAATCAAATGTTAAGTTCAAATAAAAAACATTGTTGGGATCATCGTAAACACTAACAAAATATTAAAAATGATTATATGTTTTACGATGTGTTATAAATTATAAAATCATTTCAAGAATTATTAAATTATTTCTGATTTATTAAGATATTTCGTTTGATTTGTTTTGATTTATAAAAGAACTAAAATTGAATTTAATTGAAAAAATTGTGGCTGAATTGTGTCTGTTTTACAAAAATAGACTCAGAACATTAAAACTGTAAGTACTATACGAAACTCTTACATTATAATACCAGAATTTATTGAACTATTTCAGTACTTTGTTAGCAAATTAGTGTAGATGAAATAAGCAGAAGGTTGATAGTTCTACACAGTGAGTAACATGCATTACTTTAAATTAATAGTACATTTTTATACAAGTGGTGAAAAAGTCTCTTTTTGCGTGACTGAACGGTTTATCCACGAGACGCGATAGATGAGAGTTGTTTAAGCAAAAAAAATGCAAATTTCCTTGTTTTGACACACTTGCCTATTTTTTTGACACACTTCCGGTACAGTTATCGACCACATCGTCCTTTCGGCTCTTCCCATTGAGTAAACCTATTATTAAAAAAAAAATTTTCAAATCCGTCCAGCGGTTTTCTGGATTTATGTTAATATATATATGTATTTTTTAATACGGACATAAAGTATCTTTTTCTTTTCGATTGATTGTGTTTGTTTGTAACTCTTACTTTCAAGCAAAAATCTGTTTTACACCCTTAATACATAAATAGTTATTTTCTCCAACCGGACCATAAATGAAAAGTTTTACTCGGTTATATTTTGCAAAAAGTATGTACGTTATGTATTGTTTCTAGTAACTAGTTGTCATGGCAGCTGTTCCAAAAATACTAATTTTTTGCCCTAAAAGAAAAAGTAAATTAATCTATGCAAAACAAAAATCGAAGTTTGAATATTCGCATTCCTTTGGAACAAATCACCTGCCCAAACCAGTTTTTGAGGAGATCTCCAATAGAACATTAAAATTTAAAAATGTTATGTTTTTTTTGTGCCGTTATGTTCCATATAGGAACGTAGGCTGCCAACAAGTGTCCCCCTTCATTTATATTAATTTCATCAATTCACTCAGTTTTATGGTCGAGTTTCACTTAAATACTGTGAAGACTTTATTCAATCGATTAGTAAGTAACCGTTTTATATATGGGTGATCAGCCCATAGATTTTTCAATTTATAATCTATATTAGTTTACTATCGGTTAATTGGAAAACCGGTGTGTTGATGGTTGTTGATGTTTTTGCTTAAAAACATTTTGACCCTAGATGGAGATTCGAGCCCGGTTCCTGCGAGATCGAAGTCCAGCGTGCTACCATTAGGCCACTCAACATACAATTTTATTATTATTGAAAATATTTATGTTGTTTGACTTATATTTAAATCTGTTTATCCCACGTTATTATTAAAAATACCAATAGATGTTTATAATCGTACTAAATAAAATTAGAAAATAATAGAAGATTATATGTTCAAGATTTTATTAAGGTTTTTCTCTATACGATAGCAATGGATCCAACCATTATGTAGTTTAGAATTATAAGTCACTAGAAATGAATGTATTCAATTGAATAGAATGAAAAATTGGTTTGACAAGCGAAAGATCCGTATCAAAAGTTTTATCTCAATTCCGGACGGTTCGGGAATAAAACCGGCGTCCTTCTGATCAGAGTTAATGGTTAACCATTTAACCAACTCGACCAGCGACGAGATAAAAATTTGTTTTTGGACGATCGACTTAATATCACAATTATTTTTTTAATTCATTTTTAGTGTCAATTTTTGTCTTATTTTTTATTTATTCTAAAATGGTAAAACGTGTTCGTAGAATAAGTTAATTATATTGTAAAAAAATAATTTGGACTTATATATTTATTAGCATCAAAACAATCAACACATGTAAAATCACAAATGCCGAATTAGAAAAAAAAATTCCACTTACTGACAACCCATAGATGTAAAAAATTGAAACGATTCGCAGTTGGTGATGAACACGTTTAGTTCACGTGTTATTCCGCTATTCCAGAATTTCAAAACCAACAATTTCTGAGTTTTGACATTTTGGAATTGGATACATGTAATTGTTAGTGTAATTTGGCAAATAAAACACGCCTTAAATAAAAAATAAGACAAAAATTGACACTAAAAATGAATTAAAAAAATAATTGTGATGTTAAGTCGATCGTCCAAAAACAAATTTTTATCTCGTCGCTGGTCGAGTTAGTTAAATGATTAACCATTAACTCTGATCAGAAGGACGCCGGTTCGATTCCCGAACCGACCGGAATTGAGATAAAACTTTTTTTACGGATCTTTCGCTTGCAAACCAATTTTTCATTCTATTCAATTGAATACATTCATTTCTAGTGACTAATAATTCAAGATTATATACCAAGAACCCGAGGGCAAATTTTGAGGTCTACATATCACTGAGGGAGATGACATGTTCTCTCCCAAAGTGTACATATTATTTTTCCGCCGACCACAATATTTAATTGTGTTGTATTCAAGTCTTGTAATCATCTTAAATAAATAAATTATTATGATATAAATAACTAAAAAGTAAAACCTAATCATTTAAAGAAAAGAAGGAAATGTTAAAATTTTAATTTTCATTATAGTTTATATATATTTGTTTGGATTTATCGTAAATATTTTTTATCCATTGTAATCCATTGTAATTCCTTCCATTGTAATTGTATTCATTCCACAAATAGTGAATTTGATTAAAATTCTTTAACAGCTCTATAGTTTATTAAATATTCTCCTAAGAAATTAAACAACAAACTTGTTTTGTTTTTCGCTAACTTTGATATTTTATTTCAATATGGCGATACAAATTTTTGCATGAAAACTGGAAATTAAACGAAATATTTTACAGTCGTGGATAAAATAGGATCTTGTATTCGCTTAGGATGATGGCAATTCTTCACTCGGATGATTCCCTCCACTCGCTACGCTCGTTTCGGGAAACTTCATCCTCGTGAAGAATTGCCTTCATTCTAAGCTCATTCAAGAATCTACTATTATCCACGACTACTAAAGAACAGGTACAGTCAGCGTCTAAAAAAAGTGTACAGCAAATAGTTCAACATTTACGGACTAATATATCTTAAAAGGAGAATGGAAAAATAAAATACATTTCATTTTTAAAAAGTGTATTAAGTATTAGTTTATTTTAACAAAAACAAAAATTCAATTATTTATTGTTATCCTTGTAATTTTAAAAAAATTGCAAAATGCTCTGATTTTACGCGTCAAAAAAAAGTTTACACTCTCACATTGTTTGATTGTTTTTTGTTATAACGGGATTTCCGATATTTTCAACTAATTTTATTTTGTTTTGTTGCATTGTCGATACCTTCGTGTCAAAGATCCGTGCAGTTATTATTATCCCAATAATAATAATTTAATATTATTCAACATGGCCAAACAAACTACAACAGAAACACGTAATTTAGTGGTAAAATTAGCATCTCAAGGCAAATCTCCGAGGGAAATTGCTAGTATTATCGACAGAAGTCATAATATTGTGAAAAAAATACTATTCAAATTCAAACATTTGGGAAGTGTAGAAGATCTTCCCCGTTCTGGCAGGCCGCCAATTTTGTCAGTTGTGGACAAAAGAGCGATAGCGCGAAGGGTTAGGGCTAATCCCTCTGAAAGTGTAGTCAGAATAGCTGAGAAACTCAGAGAAACATTAGGAGCAGGAATAAGTGCCAGTACCGTTTGCCGTGCTCTGCATGAAAATGGGTTACATGGTAGAACTCCGAGAAAAAAATCAGTTAATTCTAAGAAAAACCGAAAAAAGCGTCTCGAATATGCAAAAAAGCATATTTTTATTTTACAAAATGTCTATTTTACACTCGTCACTGAATAAGTGCTTATTCCAAATAGTAATGTCTTCAAATATATGCTTTTTTGCATATCCGAGACGCTTTTTTTGGTTTTTCTTAGAATTAACTGATTTTTTTCTCGGAGTTCTACCATGTAACCCATTTTCATGCAGAGCACGGCAAACGGCACTGGCACTTATTCCTGCTCCTAATGTTTCTGTGAGTTTCTCAGCTTTTCTGACTGCACTTTCAGAGGGATTAGCCCTAGCCCTTCGCGCTATCGCTCTTTTGTCCACAACTGACAAAATTGGCGGCCTGCCAGAACGAGCAAGATCTTCTACACTTTCCAAATGTTTGAATTTGAATAGTATTTGTTTCACAATATTATGACTTCTGTCGATAATACTAGCAATTTCCCTCAGAGATTTGCCTTGAGATGCTAATTTTACCACTAAATTACGTGTTTCTATTGTAGTTTGTTTGGCCATGTTGAATAATATTAAATTATTATTATTGGGATAGTAATAACTGCACGGATCTTTGACACGAAGGTATCGACAATGCAACAAAACAAAATAAAATTAGTTGAAAATATCGGAAATCCCGTTATAACAAAAAACAATCAAACAATGTGAGAGTGTAAACTTTTTTTTGACGCGTAAAATCAGAGCATTTTGCAATTTTTTTAAAATTACAAGGATAACAACAAATAATTGAATTTTTGTTTTTGTTAAAATAAACTAATACTTAATACACTTTTTAAAAATAAAATGTATTTTATTTTTCCATTCTTCTTTTAAGATATGTCCGTAAATGTTGAACTATTTGTTGTGCACTTTTTTTGACGCTGACTGTATATATGCTCTCCATGCGTATATTTTC
>OY856187.1:27957451-28162045 GCA_963693315.1 Diogma glabrata | reverse complement strand
ATTGGAGATGATCATAAAAAATAAAAGTTCATTAAACAAAATTAACAAAACAAATATATTTTTTTATCCACGACTACTAAAGAATATCAACTTTCCATGCGTATATCTTTCATTGTAATTGTATTCATTCCTTTTCTATATATCAAATTCTTTTTTATTTCTTTTATTACGCTTTATTTATTCAAAATTCCCCTAACAAATTAAAAACTTTATTTGTTGGTATAGTAATATAAACCAGTTAAAACAAAAACAATACATATATAAAATCTAAAATAAACAAACATGTTTGGTTTTGTTTTTCATTTCATTCAATATGGCGAATGAAATGAAACGATACAAACATGAATGAAATTATTTGAATTATTTGTAGTCGTGGATAAAATAGTATCTTGTATTCGCTTAGGATGAAGGCAATTCTTCACTCGGATGATTCCCTCCACTCGCTACGCTCGTTCCGGGAAACTTCATCCTCGTGAAGAATTGCCTTCATTCTAGCTCATAACAGAAAATACTATTTTTGGATTGCATTTTTTCGTTCCAATTGTTTATTTGGTTGTTTTGGAACAAATGTTGGTTTGGAACAGATTTTGGTTATTTTGGAACAAAAAAATAAGATAAAAAAAGTAGTTCAAGAATGCGTGTTGAGTTGAACAAAATTTGCAAATTATTGGAATCTGGGCAAGGTTTATATTATTTGGACAATTATTTGGACTCATGAAAAGAATTTAACATCTGGATGGATCAATAAGAGAATGAATCGTATAGACTAGAAAATTTGTATGATTTATTTTACTTTTAATAATATGTTTTATATCGAGGGAGGTTAGATTGCAGAGGAATCATTAGTTATGGGGTGAGTCAGTTATTTATTTAATTACTTTTTATTTTTATAATTATATATTGCGGTCAGTTGATCTAAAGCAGAGGTGCTCAACCTTTTCGACCGAAAGAGCTAATTTTTTTCCGAACGAATGGCAATCGACCAAATGAGAATAATTGGCGTGCTAGTAAAATGTAGTAATTAAAATAATAAAAAAATGGTTTCAGTTGAAAAAAAATTCTTTATTCAATGAGACGATTGACATTGAATATCATCAGCTATTTTTGAGTATTTGGGTTCATAACTAATTACAGCTAAACGTAAGCAATCATCAAGTTGATTTTCAGTCATACGTGTAGTGTACGGTATTTAGATTTTACATAATTCATATGAGAAAATGACGATTCACATAAATATGTGGACCCAAAACAATGCATTCTAATGGCGTGTTCGATTTACGCAACCCGTGCGCACTAGTGCAAACTTTTTTAGTGCTTCAAAGGTTTATAAGTTTCACTACACTAGTGCAGTTATTCATGTTCGATTTACAAGTTTTATTGCTTATTTTAAGTTTTTTAAGTTCGGTTTACCAGTTTAGTACATAAAAACTAACAAAGTTTGCTCTTTTTTCAACTGTCAAATAGAGTGAGTTTTTTGAGAAACTGCAAATTTTGTATTTAAATAATAAATGCAAATAATGAATCAAAACCGAAAGTATCTTGTGGTAAATGAACTTTTAACAAGTTCAGATTCATCTGATGATGAAATGGAAGCAATTTGTGCAACTTACATATGGAAAAGCGGAACTTATGTAAAATTGTTAACCTCGTAGAAGTAATAGAGGCTTTTGATAATATAGAGATATTGTTCCTAAGAATTTATTGAATTTAAAACAATTACAAATAATATATTTATTTACAAACATAGTTCAGACGAAAAAAAAACCACTGAACTGCTAAATTGTAGTTTCATTGAATATTTTTTTCAGTTGTAGTTTGTTTACACTAGTTTTGAGTGGATCAGTTTTTTTTTTAAGTTTTATTCAAAATTCTACACTCATGCAGTTTTTTAGCAACTAACACCAGAAAAGTGATGCAAATCGAATACGCCATAAGATAGACATCTTTTAAAAATGGATATTTTTCAATGGAAATAAAGTTCCATATATCAAATTGATCACGTGATTTTAAGCTAATGTCGCTTTTTAATTCAATTAATTGCATTTCTATGCTACCTACATCCATACTAAATATATCTCCGATTAATACAGCCACTTTTCCTATATTTATAAAATGGTGAGGTTAAAAATGAAGCAATTGGACGATGTACTTCTACAAATCTTTGTTTAAATTGCAGAAATATGCTTTCCAAAATATTACTAAATTGTTGATAATCACACATATCTATATTTGACTTCATTTCGTCTGTTAAATTCGAAAAATGAAATTTAATCTTCCAATTCAGAAAACCTTTTTATTTAGCTAAACGATTCCTTTCAATAACTACAACTGAAACAACCTAATATTTTCCAACCCAAATATTCCTATCGATCCATAATACTTCTATAACTAGCGATATCTAACATGCAAGAACCTGATCTTTTCCACCTGTTCCTTTTATTTGCAAGTAGCTGAATCTGGATTCACTCAGAAACAAGCTCTTCAATTGAGGGCCTTGCAGCGAAAGGAGGGCAGATCCAAATTTTAGACGTTGCTCTTTTTCCACCAAAAATATGAACAATAATAAGTTCTATTGTTTGATGCATGAAGCATTGCATGTTTAAAACATTGCGTGTTTGGACTTGCCTCCCTTTTGCTGCAAGGTCTTCAACTATATTTCGTGTTTATTTGGGTAAATAAACTTATGCGTCAAATGTTTCTATAGTCAAAAGTGTTTCCCATAATATATTTTTTAAACAATTGGGTAGCAAAATGTATGAAAATCATTCTTTTAACTTGAACATATTTTTTGGCACACTTATAATTTAATGATCAATCTCCACGTTTCCAAAAGTTACCTACAGATGCCAACCAACATTCAAGGCTACTAATTATTATCACTCAAAATGTACATCCAACACTTTTTTCACACACTTAAAGATCTTTTGATACACGTTCGTATGCAGTTATCGAACCCATCGTCGTTTTGCCTCTGCGCTTTAACGAAACATATAGTTAACTCGTAAGCTTTAATTCTTATTTACGGTTGATAAACATGCATACAAACTCCATCGTTTTTTGTAAAATGAGTGCTTTAGTGTTTGTCAAAATCAAATTTCGCTCCATGGCCATTAATAAAATTGTATCTGTAATATAAACTATATAAAAATTAAGGAACAAATAAATAGTTATTTATTAAGACGTTTCTACATGGAATTAAGTTTTATTCAAAACCGTACTTGATGGCAAAATAAAAAGTTAAAACACTCAAATTGCAACAAGAATATTATTTTTATACGACTATAACATAATTAAAAACAACCACTCAAAGTAGGCTATTTTTCCTACATTAAAATAACAAATTTCCAAATTTCTGTTGACCGAATTCTATCAACAGAAATTCTGTCGACAGAATTTAAGTGAATGAAACCTTTGAAAAATTCTGTCGCAGATTTAAATGAATCGATAGAAATTTCGATCAAAATTCTGTTGAATGACGTCAATTCTGGCAAATTTTGTCGGCAGAAAAACAGCCTAGCAAATCCAGGCCTAAACTAAAACTAAATATACTAGATTTCAATAAAAATATTTATACGGAAAAGAAACTTCTCGCGATCGACTTAAACATTAAAAGGTATTATGGGTTTGTTATGATTGGTAAAGGGAAGTAAAGAACATCTTACAAAGAAAATTTTTCGTTGAAAATTAATCACAAGTAAAATTAGAAACATTCGTTTGAAAATTGTTTTTTTTGTTTTGTTTAAAATAATAGTTTTTTCTTGAGTTTTTTTGTTTTTAATTATAATCTCGAATGTACTCAAATTTTTTTTATAATGGAGCACTTTACTAGAGAGACTCATTAGACTGAGCTATGTTAGCACATTATACTAGAAGTGCAACTCTCAATAGTTTTAATTCAACATTTAAAACGTACTCTCACATTACAATATGATTAACTTATATGTTGCAGAGGTCTTCCATATCCATCTGTCTTAACACCACATTCACGTTAATCCCGTCTGCGGGGAGGTAAGTATTTGAACAGAGAAAATTGACCGGCAGAAATACCACTAGCGTTAACTGGTATCATAAATGCCTGTGTTACTCATATTGATGAGTGAAACCGTGAGGGATGGATAGCATATCGAATGGAGGGATAAACCGAATGAAAATGATAACAAAAAGAAAAAAGCCAAGTAAAGGTTTCACTTAAAGTGAATTTGCTTGCAGAGGAGATTGACGAGTCGGGTGTCAAACCCAAATTGGGTCCAATTGGATAAAAATTAACTAAACAATAGTTAACGAAATGAAAACAATTTTTTTCGGAATAATAATTTTTTGGAGGGAGAAAAAGAAACAAAATTCCAAAAAACGATCGAGTTGGACTTGGTACAATGGTAGCTGGACGCCATAAACTAAAGCTGATAATCGGAAAAAGTTTAAATTAAAAAAAAATTGATAAAATTCAAAAGTGCTATACAAATTTTTTTTTAAAATATGCTAAAAATTTTAATACTAAAAATAAATAACAAAAGTACTTCAAATATTTAAGCAGAATATGGAGTCCGATGTCGAGTAGTCTAGTTGGTTAAGAAAAACGTTAAGAATTCAAAAACAACTTAACAATTAAAAATTATAAAACTACAAAACTTTCAAAAAAATCCTACAAAATTCAAAAAACCTTAACAGAATGAATAAATGTATGATGTTTTCAAAATTCGACCATTTTGGGATAGGAATAGTTTTTATCCACTACAGAATATATACTTTCCATGTGTATGTCTTCCATTGTAATGTTTTACATTCTCTCACTTGATGTACAATGTAACGCAATCGTTGCATTCATTCTACAACAGTTCTATAGTTTTTTAAATATTCCTTTAACAAAACAAAAACTTGACATTTGTTGGTATAGTAATATCAAAAGGTTAAAACGAGAATAATACATATATAAAATTTAAATAAAAAATTTAACATTTTCCGTTATGTCAATTGTTTAATTTTCTATGCTGTCTATGATATATTTCAATATGGTTATAAAAACTTTAGCAGTCAAACTGGAAATTATTGGAAATATTTCACAGTCGTGGATACAATAGCATCTTGTATTCGCAAAGGATGAATTCTTTACTAGGATGATTCCCTCAACTCGCTTCGTTCGTTCCGGGAAACTTCATCCTCGAGAAGAATTGCCATCATTCTAAACTCATACAATAATCTACTATTATTTTTTCTAACAAACTGCAACTGGCTCCAATGTCTTAACATTCGCTCATTCTTAACGTTCCATTTCTTTGTTCTTCTGTTTTACTCTAATTACTAAGTTTTTTCTTGTTCTTAAAAAATTTGACTGATCATTCAATGAAAAATATTAAAATGTAATACAAAACCTAAATGAAGGTTTGAACGTTTTACTGAAAATCAAAAATTAAAAAAAATGTTTAATTTCTTAAGGCAAACTAACAAAAATTTTATACAACAAAAATTTTCTATTTACTCTAATAAAATTAATTAAAACTTAATTTTATTCAAACCCAAATAAAATTTTCACACAAATTATTTTCTGTAAAAGACAAACACAAAAAAAAAAATAGAATAGAAAACTCTATTTCAACCCCTTTACTGTCAAATTTAAATAATTTAATTTTTAATTCATTAAAATTACGGTTTGTTTCGTTTATTTCCTTACAAACTAAATTAACGATTAAAATGATAATGATTAAATTATAAGGAAGAAGAAGATTAGTTTAAATAAGAGCCTTAAAGACACGTTTTAAACTTCAAAATTGTTCTACTTCTACTAAGTAAATAATTTAATACCGTTATAACCCCCTCTACTGTGTTATAATACCTATAGACAAAGCTATACATACAACTGATATTTCGATAATATGTTCGAGAATATACATAATGTCTTTATTCGAAGCAAATCACACAAGAATTAACAATTTTGTCGTAAGAAATAATCGTTTTCATTTAATTTTCATATCTTAAGGGAAAAGAAAATAAAAATACGCAAATAACATTGAATATCATTTAATTTATGTTAATGGGATAATATATACCACCCTCAAAACTTTTTTTTAAATTGATGTGTTTTATTGTAGAAGCTACAAAGAATATTCTTTAATTAATTTAAGAATTGATAAGGGGATACAACTTTTCCTGTTATCAGCATTTTAGCATATGTATTATGTGACAAAAACATATTACGATTTTAAAGATGTACTGGTATGGCAAATAATTTTAATTGTTTTTAGTTTAACGAGGAACAGGTTAAGGGTTATTTTTTTGACATGCCATTAATTAAAAGAACTGGTTTTTGTTTTGGTAACATTAACAATAACATGCTTTCCTTGTGGAGTTCATATTGCCCTAATTTACTCCAGACTCCATTTTTAAAAAAACTATACTTGCTTGCATATAATTATCGTTCAACACTGAAATATTTTTCCGTATTTAATCACAGATATGTTTCCCAACAGAAAATCTTGTGAATTTTTTAGGTTCTGGAATGCTAAAATATCTTTCTGGTTAATTCAATGAATTATTTGTGATATTACATCACTCCGATGGAAATTATCCCATCATGAATAATAAGACTGAATCGAACAAAATATGGTGTGCAATTTATGAAATATTTTTGCTATCCACAAAATTATCGATCGATCTAGTTTCGAACCGATAAGAACTTTTTATTACACCTTAAAAAAGTATATCATTCTCATCAGGGCTAGCCTACGGTTCGAAACTAGATCGATCGACAATTTTGTGGATAGCAAAAAAATTTCATAAATTGCACACGATATTTTGTTCGATTCACTCTTATTATTCACGATGGGATAATTTCCATCGGAGGGATGTAATATCACAAATAATTCATTGAATTAATTGTAGATAATGTGTCAATAGACACAAGTGAAGATGGTCATCTTCTTCTCGCCGATACAAGTTTGTTATCCAATTCTAACTTGGTTAGAGTATAACAACAATAGTGATCAACTAGAGAAATAAATTGACTAAACCTGCAGCCGAATTCTGTAACTGTGAAGCGGTGAAGTGATAAATATTTCTTCGTTTCTTTTCATTAAAAAACTTATCACTTCACCGCTTCACAATTACAGAATTTGGCTGCTGAATCTAATAAATATATGTTTATGAAAGTTTTTTGTTTTTTTATACTTCGCTAGAGTTGTAGACCAATTTTGGTTTATATAGCGTTAAATTTTTTTTGGTAGTGTATCTAGTCGTCTAGCCCTGATGAGAATGATATACTTTTTTAAAGTGTAATAAAAAGTTCTTATCGGTTCGAAACTAGATCGATCGACAATTTTGTGGATTGCAAAAAAATTTCATAAATTGCACACCATATTTTGTTTGATTCAGTCTTATCTTTCTAGTTGTACTGATTATTCAATCTGCTCCTACGGCTACATATGTTTTCACTGCTAAAGAATAAAAACAAAAGTAAAATCTGTTTATTTCCTTAGTTAGCTAAATGGTGATGATAATTATCAACATATTAGCAAAGCGAGCAGCACGAAACAATAAATAAATGACTGCGTAGTTTTAATTTAATGTTTTGCTTCAAGTATGTTAATTCCAATAATAATAGTTAAATCGATATAAAATCAATCTTTTTAGAACCAACTCGTGACTAATAATTCAAAGTTATTACTTAAAGTTATGATAAATACAAAATACGACTCATATGTTCCACTCATTTCTTATATACATTTCTTAGTTGAATGCTTTTAAATTTTTAAAATACTAAAATTAATTCAAAATGATTCTAAAATTCTGCAAGGTTACAAGCTTAATAATACTGATCAACAATTTAAGTAACTATTAACAAAATATACTTATTTATGAAATAAAAAATTAAACATTAATATTTTTGATTTACAAGTTGCAGTTAACATAATTGGAACTATGGCAATATGGCCGAATATTTTTGAACCAACGAAGTCTGTAGTTAAAACATTCAGTTAATATTTAATTTCTCGTGTAAATAGGGAATAAAAAAAATTAATCAAATATGTATTCAAATTTATTTTTAGCAGACGCTATATTTCAACCATTTGAGCTTCATAATAAACCATCAAATTTTAGGACACCAGGAATAAATTACATTGCAAAATATCCATATAATAAAACTAAAAATTCCATCAACGACACACTGAATGCGGCAACAAACAACACAACGCAACCTAGCCAAACTCAACATGAAACCGCAATTGAAGCTCCACCAGTAGTTCCATCAGAACATTCTGAAACAACTAATGATCAATCTTCCGCATTACAATCTTCTGATACAAAACCTGAATCTAAACCAGAAAGCTCTGTAGCTGAATAAAATAATATCATGTTCTCTGTTTCATCTACACAATTGGATGGAGAATCATCCCTGGAAGTTGCAGAATAAGCTATTTCATTGTAAAATTATAATGCTTATAATACTTAATGCTTAAGTTTTCAATTAATGTATATGCTCCAAATTAATATATTACTTCATGAAACTATAAAAGTTTCGGAAACTATAAGTTCGTGGTTTATTCTATCATCTATCTTTCTCTCGAGTACGAGTGGATTTTATGAACAATTATCGTCATGCTTAAAATAAATTACCTTGTGAATATAGTTGGTCTATATTTATCGAAGTATGTTCACAAATCACAAAGATGTTACATCTAAACTGTGAATCTGAAGCATGATAAGCAAACGCAACGACTATTTGCCTGTTGCGTATAGATTCTACGTAGCTTAGCTGAAGAAAGTTTAAACAGAAGAAACAGGTCCAGGTTGTAGGTGTTTCAATGCTTAATGTATTTCTATGCCCGTTTTGTTTTGTCAGGTCTTCAGACTGTTTACACCAGACCTTTGTAGAATCATCAGAAACATTGCTTTTGTTCATGTAAGGCTTCTGAATTAAAGCAATTTTTGCATGCAACTATTAGGCAAATCGCAGTTATATGTCAATGAACCGTTGAAAATCACCCAATAAACAGTTGAAAGTTGATAAGACGCTTTAGAATTGATTCGATTAACTAACTTTAAAGAGTAAAATGTCTAAAAGATTTAATCATGCTTGGAGGAATTTTAATGCCACTCTGGTAAATAAAATAGGCGAACGCAAAAGCGTTTCGTTTATTGGAAGTCACTATTTTCAATTGACTTGCTCTGGCGCTTTACCATATAATGGCGATTGCAAAGCGCAGGCATATAAATTCGGAAATAATGTGGAGAAGGTTTTGATCGACCGAGGCTCGGAACTAATTTTTTTTACTATATGGCTGGATCGTCCAATTTATGGCATTTTTGAAAAATCTGATTGACCAGTCACAACTGTAACAAAATTTGAACTTTTATTGAAAATTTATTCTATTATATTTTCGCCGGGTAGCTGAAAAACTACTATGAAACTGAAACACTGAAGTTAGCACAAACAAATAATCACTTGAAAATCTCTTTATCATTTCGAATCGACTAGATAAATATTAATTGCTATCATGAAAATAATTTAATCAAAGGCAAAATAAAAATTTATACAAATCAAAATATCTAAAAAAAACATACATTAATATTCCTGATGAATGTTGTCTTTATGTTTTATTTTACGTCTTCGTTTACCTTGTGTGATAACTCCCTTTATTATTTGCTGATTGTATAATATATTTAGCACACTTATTACATGGAAACAGTGCTTCATACATTGTGCTTCCTTTGATGCACGAACAATTTTTATTTAAAATCGCATTCACTGCAAGCACCACGTATAAATGTTTCTTGTTTAATGTATTCAATTTTTTCCCCATGGAAATTCATCATCACTGCAGCCAATTGGAAATCCATTATAACTAATTCCCACAATTTAATTATCGTTGTTTACGATTACGGCACCAACTTGTGTTGTTGGATCTTTACTACGTTTTGCTGCCAGAAATGCAGTTGCCATAAAATATTCAGACCAATGAAGATAATCCCCACGCTTTATAATTTATAATTTGTTTTTTTTTCTTAACTTTAAATTTATAATCAATGCAAATAACTGATAATTCTTTTTTAAACCGATGTATAAATAAATTTTTTTGTCACATTTCATCACATTGAACCAAACAAATAAATAAAAAACCTTGACATCACCAGAAACACAAATTTAATTTTCTATATAAAAAGAAACATTTATATTTTTTCTATTTATTTTAATGTCCGCATGGAGGGATCAGTTTTTGTTGTTTTGAATTTTTTTTTTTTATTATTTTTGATCTACGGGTGTGATAACCCCGCGTACTTCAGTCCCTGCTATTGACGTACGAGTTAACGTGAGATATTGTTTTGTCCATGTTTTGGACTTTGAATGTTCCTAAGGGTATTCACTTAATAAAACACTAGCACTACTGTTACAACATTTATTATATATTTAATATTGGTTCACTATAACGAATACATTTATGTAGTTCTTTATTGAACTCCTATGCACTACTGTGTTATTTGTATATCTGTTTTAATTTAGTTTTATTATTTTATATTGAAATGCGCTGACGGAGCAGCTTAATATTTGATATATAAAATAACGATGAAATGCTTATACAGCATTTCATGTATTGGATACAGTGATACCCTTATGATCACTACACCTCCCTTTTTAAAAGAATGACGTACGCGTCATTTAGTATGAGGTTAAACTGTTACTAATTAGGTTTAAGAATTTTGATTCTTTACCAATTCAGAAATATTCTGGGCCCTAGACATTTCTAAATTCGTAAGTACTCTACTTGACATTAATTTAATTCAATCACACTTATACAATTTTAGTTGATATTTGAGAGAAGTTCCCTTTTTTTTCTATAATTTTTAAATTTATTTTTGTTTAAATTATTTAAATTTTGTTTAATTATTATTTTTTTTTTCATTTGGTTTAACATTGAAATGATCTCAGGATACCACCCCTTTTAAAAGATTGCGGTGCATTCCTCATTTTTAACAAAATACATATACAAAAAAAAAATTTAATATCAATTCGATCATTCTTTTCATTTTTTTTTTTGAATTACTAGAGTTTTAAAGTTAACATTCTATAATAGAAAAATTTATTGTAAATTAATATTATTATTAGCAATTATTAAAAATATGAAGCAAACAGTAAGCGTTCTAGCGTAAAAATTTTAATTTTTTCTTTTTCTTTAAATATCTTGTAATAAATTCATAAAGTTTAATTTTAATATATTATATTTGTATCTATTCATATATAAAAAATTTAATTATATGTTTTTGAAATTATCTTTATGTATTTTATAAACTTATATAAAATTAATAATATATTTTTTTTTCAAATTATTATGTTTGTATAAAATTAATTATATGGAAGCTTTGAGATTCCCTATTTATATAAAATTAATTAATATTAATTATAATTATTTATTCATAATCATTTATATTCATTTATTCTCTTTTTCTTTTTCTTTTCCAGTTTTAGCAAAATAATAAGTGTTTGTAATCGATATTCCGGTTCATACTTTAAATAAATTATCTTTATGCAAAATTTTTATGCTGTTATTACTTGTATCTCTTACTTTGACATTGTTGTTTTCCAATAATTCTATAATTTTCCATGGTCCTAAATATCTTTTCTCGAATTTGGTTTTAGCTGTATTATTCAATGTAACTACCTCGTCACCTACTTTAAAATTTTGTGGTTTTGATTTCTTATCATAAGCTGTTTTCTGCTGCAGTTTAGCAAGGTCTAAAAATTTTCTAGCTTGTTGACTAGCATATTGTAGTTTGTACTTTAGATTTTTACTGTAATCCTCAAGATTATACACTGGTTCTATATTGGCTGATGTAGGAATTAATTTTGCTTCTCTGCCGAAAACTAGTTCATGCGGTGTATAGCTATGTACTATACTAGGTTGAGTGTTGTAAAAAAATGAATAAATGTTTGACCATTTGTCCCAATCTGCGTAATAGTCGTTTTTCAAGTAGTTTCTCAGATAGGTGTTAAATTCTCTATGGTTTCGTTCTATTACTCCAAGTGTTTGATGATGATATGCTGTAGACGTAAAGTGTTGAAAACCCAGCAGGTCTTTTAATCCTGCGAATATCTCATTTACATATTCTGTACCAAGATCTGTTTTTACTATTGTGAAGTTTCCATAGGTTAATATAAAGTTATTAAATATTGTATCTGCTACTGCTTTTGCCGTTTTATCCGGTATTGGTAGAATTACTACGTACTTGGTTAATTCACACTGCAATGTTACTGCATACTTGGTACCTTGACTGCTTGTTTCTATAGGTCCGATTGTGTCTATCTGTATAGTATGGAAGGGTTCTTCAGGAGTTTTTGTTAATGTTAACTCCTCTTTGTGATATTGCTTTGCTTTGTTGATTTTGCACTTGTTACAATTTTTAACATAGTCTGCCACTTGCGTTTTTAAGTAAGGCCAGTTGAATTTTTCTGCTATTTTCATGTACGTTCTTCTTATGCCTGTATGACCTCCTGTGATTGGATCATCGTGATATAACTTGATTATTTTTGCTTTTTCTTCTTCTACACTTATTTTTACTGGTTTTTTAAAAATGATTATTTTGACGTCATTAAGTACTTTATTACCTAAGTTTATAAATGTTTCTAAATTAATTTTTATAAAAATTCTATCATTACGCGCGATTTTTAAACAATATATATTTTTCATGACGCTGAACTCATTCAGGTCTTTCAACAAACGTTTTAAAAATTCTATTTTTTCATTAATATTTTCAATATTTTCCTTATCTTCACTTTCGCGGACATTTAACTTATTAAATTCCTCGTGAAAACTTACGTTTTCAATCTCGGTATTTTCGCGACTATCCACCTTAGTAGATGTCTTATATCCTTGATTATAACAATTATTACTTTCATACAAATTTCTTTCATTTCTTATTAATTTCATTTTATCAATCTCGGCACTTTCGCGACTATCCACTTTAGTAGATGTCTTATGTCCTCGATTATAATTATATTTATTTTCATATAGAATTCTTTTATTTTTTATTACTTTTACTTTGATATCATTTTCATTTAATTCTGTTATTACTATAGGTATACCTTTTAAATTTCTATTATTAAAATTCTCCATTACTTTACAATTATCATTACTATTTTTTATATTATCATTAATTATGTTATTATTTATTGTTTCTACTTTATTTTGAATTCTACTATTGTTACTTTTATTACTTTTATCATTAATATTATTAATGTCAGAATTGCTTTTATTATTATTTTCATTACTACTTAACTTTTTTGTAGTTGATCTCGTTTGGACCATTCGAATTTCTTTTAGATTATCTATGCTAATTCTTGACAAAGCGTCTGCTACGACGTTTGCTTCTCCTTTTAAATATTCTATATCAAAATCATATTCCTCTAAATCCAATCTCATTCGAGTTAATTTTGATGATGGATTTTTTAATGAGTACATGTAAACTAACGGTTTATGATCTGATTTGATTAGAAATTTTGTACCATATATGTATGGTCGAAAATATCTAACTGCCCAATGTATGGCTGTTAACTCTTTTTCTATAGTAGATTTATTTGATTCTCCTTTTGTAAATGCTTTCGATGCAAAAACTATCGGCAAATCGACATTATTATGCGTTTGACTTAAAACAGCTCCACAAGCAGTGTTGCTTGCATCTGTAGTAATTATAAATTGTTTAGAGAAATCAGGGTATTGTAACATTGGCATTTTTGTTAGGCAATTTTTTATCTTATCAAAAGCTTGACTTTCTTCTTTTTCCCATTTAAATGTATTATTCTTTCTCGTAAGTTTATTTAATGGACTTGGCATATGAGCAAAATTTTTTATAAATCTTCTGTAATAGTTAGCGAAAGCTACGAAACGTTTAGTTTCATCCGCGTTTTTAGGAATTGGATAATTTTTTAAAATATCAAATTTTGATTTGTCTATTGTTATTCCTTTATCTGTGCATGTGTGACCTAAATATGTCACTTCCGTTTTGAAAAAATTACATTTGTCCGGATTCAGCTTTAAATTCTTTTCTCGACATGCTTTGAATACTAATTCTAAATTTTGTAAATGATGCTTTACCGAGCACCCGTAGACTATTAAATCGTCCATATAAACGAACGCTCACATAGGCGATATATTAGCAAAAGCTAATGTCATCATCCTTTGGAAAGAGTTTGGACTAATAGATAGTCCGAAAGGTAATCTAGTATACCTATATGAACCTGAATCTGTACTGAACGATGTTATGTTTCTAGATTTATCGTCCAATGGGATTTGATGAAATCCTGACTGAAGATCTACCACACTGAAATATTTAGCTCTACCCAGCTGATCTAAAATGTCATCAATTCTTGGTAAAGGAAATTTGTCTGCTATAACTTTTTTGTTAATGTTTCTGAAGTCTACAACAAGACGAAATTTTTTGTTATTGTCATTTGACTTTTTTGGAACAAGAAGAATTGGACTATTGAAGCTTGAAATAGAAGGCTCGATGATATCATTTTCAAGCATTTTAGCTACTTGACTATTTCTTGTTTTTGGGAATGTGGCAGCCTATAGGACTTAGTATATACTGGAATATCATCCTTAATTTGGATGTTTTGAGTATAAAAGTTATTTACAGTTAGTTTTTCAGAATCACTTGCAAAAATATCTACATATTGTGAGATAAGCGTTTGTATGTGTCGATTAATATTTGGATCGATAATTTTATTATTCCGTTCTACTTTTTCAAGAATTTCTTTTGTTTTTTCAGCTGTATTTAGAATTTCTTTTTTATTAAAATGATAGACGTGAAAATCGTCTAAAGGTTCTAAAACAATAGAATATTGTTTAATTTCTACTCCATAATTATTTGTATTTATTAACTGCACATACGGTTTATTTTGATTTATAATAGCTTTACCTATGAGCACACCAGGGATTAATTCTCCCTGTTGAACAACTGAATCATTTAAAATTTTTACATTTGATAGTCTTTTTATTATTTCGCATCTAGGCGGTATGAAAATTGTATCGGTATCCGTACCTGATAAGATCGGAATTCTGAATGATATATGTCGTTCATTGATTTCTAATGTGAAATCGTCGTAACTTATGTTACATGAAAATTTGGTGAAAAAGTCTCTACCTAAAATACCTGACGTTGGTATTGGAAAGTCGCTTTGAACTATATGAAACTCATGTTTAATTGCATAATTGTTTGAACAAATTTCAATCGAAATGGTACCTACTGTTTTCAATTCTTTATCTGAAATTCCTTTTAATAAAATTTTATTATTATAATTAATTAAATTTTTAAAACTATCATTGTATTTCAACAATGACACATCTGCTCCGGTATCTAAAAGAAAACTTACATTAGCTTTGTTTATATTATTTAGTTTAAAATTACAAAAATGACAAAAATTAAGGTTAATTGTTAAAATTTTTAAACATTCCCCTGTGTACCGAGGTCTGCTTCGTTTCCCGACTCGTTAAATTCTATCATTCGAGTCCTCATGTTCCTTACGTTGTAGCTCTGCTGACTACCTATATTATTTTGGTTATTATTATTTTTATTATTATACCGGTTACCAAATCTATTTTTACTATTAAAATTTCTGTTATTATTTATCTGAAATCTTCTAAAATAATTATTATTATTATTGTTGTTCTGAAATCTATTAAAATTGTTATTATTGTTGCGGTCATAGCTGAAATTTCTATTAAAATTTTGATATTTGTTTCTCTGCGTATTTACTTGTCTACCTCTGAAAGATAAAATTTGAGCATTTCTTTCGTTAGATAATGACTGGAACCTATGTATGAGTTGATCCATATCGCTGAATTCACTTGACAAGGCACTTTGTAATATAACATCATTTGCGTGATTTTGTTTTATATTTTTCACAGCAGCATGGACTACGTACTGCGTAGCAGTTGTTTAGCTAACTCCTTCGCTTATATATGCGTTTTTCAACTTATCTGTTAACTCACTCAAATCCTTTATATATTTGTCCTTATTTCCGCTTTTTAATCCTTCCATTGTTGTATTGATCATCCAAGAGGGTTGACCCTTACAACTTTGTTTTAGTTTCTCGATTATTTCTGTTATGGATTTACACTTCGCGGTTGACTCTCTTGCCTTTGTTGCTAGCTTGGCTTTAACCAGATTTGTTAACAGTTGCTGATTATCAGCGTGAGTTATTGCTAATACTAAGATGTTTAATTTGTCTATTATACTACCTAATTGAAGAGGATTTCCATCGTAGTCGTCTCTTAAAATTTTTGACACTAAGTCAATAACCTCTGTTGCTTTTTGTGATGTCATTGTGTTTTCTTCAAAATTTTTTTATTGGTTGGAGAAATAAATCTTTTTCTAATCTTGATATGGTTTCTTGTATGTTTTTGATTTCCAGTTCTATATACAAATATTGTTTCTTTTGTCGCTTTGCTTTCTCATAAGAAGCTAATTTTTCTTTTAATATTTCTCTAACTTCATTTAATTTTTCGTCGCTCATACGAATTTGTTAAAATTGTTTGTTAAAAAAAAAAAATTGCTTTCAAAAAAGATTATTATTATGTAAAAGTAAATAAAACAACATAAAATTACGTTTTTTTGTTTTTTTTTTTTTTTTATTATTATTAATGGTTCAATTTCAGATTTCAGTTTAAATTACATAAATTTATTTTTATTATTATTATTATGCAGAAAAATTTTACATATTTACATCAATTTTTTTAAAAATTTATTGATTTATACATGTAGAGTTGATGCATACCTGCGCTTCAGGCTTCTGCGATGTCTATCGTAAATTACGAAAATTAATTCTATAATTTTTATTGCGCATATAATGGCAACTAGCACTAACAACTCTGTGCTATAAACATTGATCGTATCTTCTACGTCAATTTTCAAATTGTTATTCACTTGGCCTGTAGACGTTTGCTCAGACTGTTTTGTATTTGAACTGCCCATTTTAACTTTTATTCAAAATTTTATTCTTTACCGTCGAATATTTGTTATTTCGGTTTTGATTTTGTTTTTTTTTTTTTTTGTAAAAAAAAACTTATTAATTTAAAATTAAAAATTTTATGACTTTAATTTAAAAAAAAAATTTCAATTGATTTTATTGTAGAGAAAATGAAAATAAAATTATTTTCCTTTATTTTCGGTTTTTTAAAAAAAATATATATATTGACGCAATTTATATTTTCTATTTCTATCTAAAAAAAAATTTTCATTTGAAAAACTTATTTTCGAATGTGTATACACCTGGTATATAAACATGTATTTAGTATTAATATGTTTAATATATTATGTGGTTTGCGTACGAGATTTTTAAACTTTTCGAGTAGTACTAAAAACTTTAATATATTATACGGTTTGTGTACGAGATTTTTCTTTTTTAAACTTTTTCGAGTAGTACTAAAAACTTTAATATATTATACGGTTTGTGTATGAGATTTTTTAAACTTTTTCGAATAGCACTAAAATTCGATGCTTTTATTATTAGATTTTATTTGGTTATTTGTTTGAACATTCTATTTTTTATGTTAATGATTTGATAAAAAAAAAAATATTTTATTATGAAATTTATATTACAAAAATTTTTTATTTAATTTTTATTTCTCGGAAAAACTCAATTATCAAAAATTTACTTTAATAAAAAAATTTGTTTAAATTTACTTTAAAAAAAAAGACTTTAACACTAAAGTTTTGATACACATATTACTGCACTAATACACCAAATAATGAAATTTCTACTCACAGTTTTTTCCGATGGTCAATTCCTGGGAATCAAACAGGAATCTGTCACGGTCGCCATGTTTTGTCCATGTTTTGGACTTTGAATGTTCCTAAGGGTATTCACTTAATAAAACACTAGCACTACTGTTACAACATTTATTATATATTTAATATAGGTTCACTATAACGAATACATTTATGTAGTTCTTTATTGAACTCCTATGCACTACTGTGTTATTTGTATATCTGTTTTAATTTAGTTTTATTATTTTATATTGAAATGCGCTGACGGAGCAGCTTGATATTTGATATATAAAATAACGATGAAATGCTTATACAGCATTTCATGTATTGGATACAGTGATACCCTTATGATCACTACAATATCACATACCACTGGCAATTGCAGTTAGATAGCACTAACCAAGGTGACATCTTAGGGGTGGTGGCGGATGAACTGTATTCAGTCAACGGTAGCACCCTCAATCTTAGCTGTGAAAGAATTCTTGATGATGAGACGCTATTGCTTCTTTGAAGAAATGAGCCTTCATATTGAACCTTCAATTAATTATGTGTGGGCTTTAATCTTTAAGAAAGACGGTGCGTTACAGAATCAAGGAATACGGAACCGGCTGGATTATTGGCAACTACATTTTTGTTTTGTTTCAGCAAATTTTTGTAAAAATTTGCTATTTACTTTTTAATTGACTTTTATTTTCTCTATTCTATCATAAAATATTGGCCTATGTCATATTTTGTCAGTGATAGGATTTTTTGTTTAGTTATCCATTCTTTAACAAATAATATAAAAAAAACAAAAAAAAGAAAGATTTACGTCCATCAACACCTTTGAACGTATGTTGTTGTGGGACCTTGGTCTTAAAAGGATTTTATGTGTTATTGTGACACATTTTGTAATTCCTTATTAATTAATTAATTTAATTATTTTAATTATTTTATTTATTTTTTTTTCCTTCATGCATGATTTAAATTTAATCTATAACTTTTGAGTTTTAAAATTATACTAATCTAATTTGTTTCAACCATCGTATTTTTATATCATACCATCGATTTTCCGTTTTCCCCCTCCAGCAATAACAAATATGTTTATTGATTTGAAATTGATGACGTAACTAAACCATCAACAGTAGTACAGAAAAAATGTAGCTACATTTACTACAATTTAAGAAAATTAATAAAATTATAATTGAGTTTGAAAATTATTATTTTCAGAGTAAAATCTTAAGTAGCCGTTACACAACTTCTAAGACATCGATTTGTTTAAAACTAATGTCAGACCATGTTATACAAATTTCTTTAATTGCCTTTAAAGAGTCAATAATAATAATTATAGTAATAATGGTAATAGTATTTTTTTAACTACTAACGTGAGAAATCGTCATTATTTACTCGAGGGCCCCAATGGGAAGCAATTTTTCTCAACCTAGGTCAATAATAATAATAAAAAATTACCTAGGGTGATAATGATAAATTTTCTTTAATTTTTAATTGAAATGAACAAAAAAATACAAACAAATAATATTGCATTTCTTTGTTTCGTTTTATTTGTATGAAACTAAACTTCCAGGCTACTTGATATTTTAAGATATTTAAAAAATGAAATGAAAAATAACAAATATCAAAATCTAATCAAAGCTTATATGATAATTAGTGTAAAGCCGTGCATTCACATACAACAGAAACAGAAACCGAAACTGAATTTCATACAAATTTGACAGCAACTGAAACAGAAACCGAATTTAGAAGCTGAAACAGAAACTCAAAATTCGTCTGTTTTGTCTGAAACAGAAACAATTAAAATTTAATTGTTTCTGTTCCAGAAACTGTCACATTATCAGAAACTGTCACATTATCAGAAACTGTCACATAATATTAATTATTATTGGCAACATTACAACACAACTGGCCTTTCTATTACTAACCCGACTTCTACCCAACCTGGTTTCGATTTGCCACGTCATACCTGGACTACATTAAACCGAATAAGAACGAATCATGGACGTTGTGCTGATTCTTTCTACAAGTGGGGCATTTCAGAGTCCCCTGAGTGTGACTGCGGCGCTCCACAACAAACTATAAAACACATTGCAACTGTGTGTGTCCAATTCGACGTTACAATGGCAACATCTCAGACATCCATTTGGCAACTCCCTATGTAGTAGCATGGATAGACTCGCTCGATGTAAAAATCTAATGTTCAAATGTACTGCCCAATGTTCAAATATTTTACTTTTTAATTTACTTAAAAGACACGCAATCAAATCGATTGTAAGTTCATTTAATGTGTATCCATGTATTGTTTTAGGTAGATTTCATAGAAGAGTCTACCTATTTTTAAGTTTAATTTTTTAATGTGTCACAAAAAAAACCATACGCTAAATAAATAAATAAAATTATTATTTCAAATTTTGATAATAGAGTTTTGAATTTTGAATAGTTTTCAGTTTTAGTTTCTGTTTCTGTTTCATGTGAATGCCCGGCTTTAGTAGTTAAAAAAATTATATATATACCTCGGTTGAGAAGACTAATATAGACCTCGAACATTATATCCCTCGGCGCTACGCTCCTCAGGATCTAAAGGTTCTGGGTCAATAATAGCGTATTTCTCACCTTGTTATATAACGTACTATTATTCTGTCAGTGTTTAATGATATATTTTATTTTTCGAGTAAAAGCTTTCAAATTACAAATTTGCGAGAGAATAAAATTCATTGAAGACGCACAAAATATAACATTTTATCCTTCCGACAGAATAACATGTATTGATTTAAATTGAATTATTTTAAAATTAATTGATTAATAAAATAAAACGAATAGAAGAAAAACAACAAATTTTATATTAGTTTTATGTACCATTAAATCCTCCTACAAGAGATGAAAACGCTGCTTTTTCGTGAGTAAACATTTGTTCACGAGACGCGTTAGCGTCGAGCGGGACAATTGCACGAACGTAGGAATTACAGTTTTTTCTATGATAGTAAATAATATATAAACGATATTTATTAGAAATTAATAAATTAGGAATCGACAAAATAACATTCAAAACTCATATTAAATTTTTCCATGGTTGCTTTGTTCTAAAAACTTTGTAAAATTATGTTATGCCCGCCAAATTACGTGATAATTAACAGGTAGCATTTCTAAGAAAATCTTCATCAACTTCAGAACAAATTCAAGTTCTGTACAGGAGGATTGACAAGAAATTAGATTTTTGTAGTTAACGGCTACGTCTTACTAACAGTAAAAACTAATTTCCTAATCAACCCACACTTTTCCAATTTTCAATTACGATACGACTTCATTGCATCGTTTCATTACACTTGTAATGTTTACATATATAAAACAACTGAGGATCATGGTGTATTTTTTCATTTATATAAATTTATTTCTCAGTCAGCTGTTTATAACAGTGATCCTTGCATTGCCAATGTTTGACTAGATGTTGGTAATAATAAATGTTGATGACCCTATTAAATTGATTAGTACCAAATGTAACTCGATTTAATGTTAATGAATAGATTGGGCGTAGTTTATGATTTGAATATTGTGTCTCTTTTTTTTAAAGTAATTGAGTATGATCGTGGTTGATTGATTTTCGAGAAATAATGCTTATGTGATCAAATTTTAATTGCTCTTTTTTTGGTAATATTAAGAATATAAATAACAAAATATTTTTCAATTTTGATGAGTAATGATTAGAACTTAAAAATGAAATCATGTAAAATTAAATTAAGTAATAATGATGTGATATTTTATTTAAATCAAAGTTTATGTTAATTTGTTGACAAAAAATAATATTCAAAGGAAAGTGTATTAGCTTTATAATAAGTTATAATAAATTTTTTCTAAAAAAAAAGATGATTGTGATGATGACAAATAAATGTTTATAGTGGAAATAAAGACAACTCATAATGTGATCATTAGTTTATTAATATTCCTTTTCTAAATTATTTCCATTTTTGTTATAGTAACAACAACGGGTCGTGATCTTTATTCAATTTTGGGCAGCAAATTGTAATGATATAAACCTATATCGCATATCGAATTTTAATTGAACGATTACACCCGGATAAAAATACAAATGATCCAGATGCATCGACCAAATTCCAAAATTTGGGTGCAGTTATTGAAGTGTTATCTGAATGGAAAACGTATTGTTTACGATCGATGCGAGGAGGATAGTTTAATTCTTGTCGTTGGTGATTTTGGTCTGCATTGTGGATATGAACAACAGCACGATACAAACATTTTAAAATGGTGCTAAAATTATTATGGACTTATTTGTTTCTGCGAAAGAATCATACAGTGGATCAACATTCAACATTCACTTATGGACCTATTTGTTTCTGCGAAAGAATCATACAGTGGATCAACATTCAACATATATTAAAGTAAGCTTTGTTTTGATTTACTATATATGAACCGTTTTTTTTAAAGTGGTATAAGTCCATTTTTTCATATATTGAGATATTTAAGGATTAGCGTTTGCATTAATATAAAAATATAGGCAAATGTAACTAAAATTTTGTGATATTTTTCACACTTTAAACCTATTTAATTTTATTATGCAATAATAGTTATTTAAAATTAAAAAGAAAATAATTGATTTTTGACTCCAAATGGACTTATACCACTTTCAATAATAATATGTTCTAAAAAATAAGAACAAGAGGTAGTATAAGTCCCATGTAAATGAGTCATTCTTTTACCGACACATTTTTTGATTTGGCTGAAATTTTTTTATGCGTTTTATATCGAAAAAAAGATATGGGTGTTCGAGGATTTTTTTTTTGGTAAATATAGCGGCTCTAAATTTCTTGATGAGTTATTTTCAAAAATTCATAACTTTGGATCTATTAAAGATAGAAACTTCTGTTTTGTTTTATTTTAAAGTTAAAAGATGCCAGTTTAAAAAAAAATCAAATTAACAAAAGTTATTCTATTGATATAAACAAATAAAATGTTGAAATCGATCTTTAGCCATTTCTCCACCCACGCTCCACTCCACCCCAAATCGGACTCTATTGAAGGTATGATTATATATATAAAAAGAGGCCATCATTATCTTTCTAAAACTACCACTAACTCAATTTTTTCCAAAAGTGGACTTATACCACTTTAAAAAAAACGGTTCATATAATTCTTTTTTTCTGCTTTGTGAATTTTTGTTTTCCGCGTTAACTCGTTTTCTTTAGTTAAATTTTAATATCGTTTTGTCGATAGAATTTTCCTTGAATGTTAAATTATATTAGTGTTGAGTTAGAGATGTTTCCTTAGTGGAGTCTGCGTACGTTTCAATTTGTTCTTTCGAGTATCGTTTAAAGTATCCCTTTGGATAAATAGATAAGGCATCTATTTTATTACGATAATAAAGCCCAATGGCTTGACAATTATATGAAAATACCATAGCAACTACAATTTGTTAATCTTTTTACACTAGAGGAAAAAACCATTTTCACAGGGGATTAAGCATGCCTTAAAATAGACTTTTCATCTGCTTTCATAAAAAATAAATTTTATTCAACTCTATTATTCTTTTGTATTTTGAAAATAAAATGACCGACAATGAAAAACATCAAATTTTATACGAATGAGAAATTTAATTTTACCTTGGATATTTAATTCAATTGAAACCATAACAGTCTTTGGCTTTTGTACTATTCGAAAGAGGAACATGCGCATAAGCGAATATACATATATTTTTTGTTTTGTATTTTTTTATATATGTAATTTTAAATGAGAGCGAAAATTTTTTTGTTGACTTTTTCATAAAGTACAATCCAAATATTTCTAAAATACAATTAAAAACCTTTATTATTGTGTTCCGCCGATTCGCAAAACAGAATCAAATTAACAGCTTTTAATTTTATTCTATCAAGACTAACAACGCAGACAATAGTGGTTGTAAAAAAACAAAAATAAACGTTATAAGACTCGGGCGGACTTGTTGTTGCGAGAGTTGTTTGTATAACCAAGGTTTTCTCTCGAGTCTCAGGTAACAGTTAAAAGAACACCTGGCATATATAACTTAAAAATTAAAGTTTAATTTGCCAGAGGAATAAAATGCAAAATTCTTTTATAACGAAGTGGAAATTAAATCAATCTCTGGCTACGCGTTATCGATCTAGACCAGAATACCCCCTTAAGAGGTCAAAGAACAAAAAAACTGCAGGATTTGAACTCTAAAATGGAGGCATAATAGACAAGGAAGATTTCAACCAATAATCAATAATGACGAAACATTTACCGCAAACAAATAAGACAAACACTATACAATAACACACAGAAGCACTTTCAACCAAAACGCGCACATTATTTACAAAACACAAAATGTGCTGTCCAAAATCACCGGTAAAATGTTTTACATGTTGTTTTACTCTCCTATGAGGTTGGAGATATTGATTGATGATTAGTATCATTGAGCCATGGTTGCACTTAATTGAAATTTATATCCTGCAATCTCGCTATCATGCCAGAGTTTAACTTGGGCTGGTGAAGAAATTTTCAAGAACTTGAATTAAATGTTGATTGTGTATAAACCAAAAGCTTTAGGGTTCCGTACCTTGAAAAAGGAAAAACGGATGAAAAATTGATGATACTTTGGTGTCTGTTAGAATTTCTACATTATCGAATTTTCACAAACTACAGTTATAAAATGTCTTTTTTTTACGCCTACTGAAAAAATGCAAGTATTTGTTTTTATCTGTATTTTATAGACATAGATAAGGAGATAGAAAAACAAAAGTTTTTTTAAGGATTCGAGTTTAATTTAGAAAAATCGAAAAAGATTGAAATATTTGAAAAAAAAAATTCAAGATGTTATCGACTGCTTAGTTTTTGTGTTAAAACCAAAAATATGAGATATTTATCCAATAACCCTCCTCCCCATTCAGTAACCCCCTCCTAATTTATTAGGGCACGATAGGTAGAAAACGTTTTTCCGAATTTTGCTTACTGTATTGTATTGCATATATATTCAAGCGAGCCATTCCATAATATGTTTTTTCCAAAGTTTGTACTAACAATAACATTATTGCCTCCATTAATACTGCTTCTAGCTTACTTTAATTATGAAGCCGATGCAAAACAAATAACTTTTTTCATTCATGGAACAATGCTGCATAACATGTCTACATCTTTTATCCTACATAAATTTAAAAAACATATTTTTTTACAGGGATTCTTTATTGTCAATTGTATGTCATTTATCTAAAGTTATTTTAAAAATTTGGAAAATCCATTAAAATAATTTCTCGATAAATAAAACAATAATCGTGACAAATACCTATAAATCTCAATAAGTTACTTACCCCCACTCCTATTAACTGTAACTAACAACACTCGTTTTTAAAAATAAAACCTATTTTCGTCGTAAAACTGTCACTTTAACTATATGCTATTCTCAGTACATAAATATAACATAAAGCATTAACCGAACTGTCACAACACAATAACAATTGTAAAAGTATAAATTT
This sequence comes from Diogma glabrata, assembly GCA_963693315.1. NCBI lineage: Eukaryota > Metazoa > Arthropoda > Insecta > Diptera > Cylindrotomidae > Diogma > Diogma glabrata. The sequence continues at coordinate 28,136,819 of OY856187.1, read as the reverse complement.
TCAGTTTTGTGAAAGGGAAATAAAGGAAAACCGATATATTTTGAAAAAGATTTTAGGATAGTTTTATTCTGTAGGGACAGGATTCTACATATCATTTCTCATCCGTTGTTGTTTTGTGTTCGAAATACAATTTTCTTTAAATTTGGATTTGGGAAAGGAAATCTTAGGTTTTGTGTCAAACGAGAACTACAAAACGATAAATTTTCTCTTGTTAAAATATAATTTGGTTAGGTGACAGATTGGTTTTACACAAAGAAATTTTCAGATAATGTATTTTTCTTAATAATTAACAGTTTCGAAAGAGTTCTGAAATATGGTAAGCAAAACCTCAATACACAACACAATCAGTTAATGGTGAATTTCGGCGAGTTGATACACCCATAGATGAAAAATAAAAAAAATTAAAAATCAACAAAAACAGATTCTTCCATGCGGGAAAAAACATTACTCAAATGAATCCTGTTACTAAAAATATTAAATATTTTTTGCACACTTCTAAATACAAGTGTTAAACTACAGATAGACAAAATTTTATATATTCAAATAAGTTCTACAAATATAGCAAAATTGTTATCATAATTTCATAAATTATTTACGTATCAATAAATACAACAAAATTTTTCATCCATTACGATTGGCCCCAAAGCTCTGATTTAATAATTCAACACAATATTATTTTTAATTTGTATATTGAATACATTTATATCATAACAATTATCCTTAAATCCGTCTATTAACGCAACAACATATGTAACACAAAATTAATTTTCATTAGGGTTGGGTTTGGAAATCGAAAAATTTTCTTGTTTTTCACATAATTTTTCAGTTTATTTCAAATGTCGGCAATATGGTCAAATTGATAATATGACATTAATGTTTAGCATTTTGGAAAAATTTATATACGTTTGTATCCATTTATATGTGCATACGTATGTCGATATATAAATGAACGATATAAGTATATTTTAATGTAACCGAGAAAATGGTCATGAATTTTTCCTTTACATTTTCTTTTTCTATTTTTTTGTATGTATAAGATTTGGTTGAATGGATTTAAATTGAGGAAATTGTAATATTTTGTGTATACATGTTCAAATTACTACATCATAAAGTTTTGTTGCTATATAAAATAAATATTTTATCAGTTTAATAGAAAATTTTGTTGAAGTGGATTTTTTTTTACTTTCTTTCATAGGTATCGTTTGAATGGTTTTGTCTGCTAACGATAAAATTAATTTGAAGGAAAATTTTATGAATATGCTTTTTCTTTAGATTTTGTTTATCGATTTTCAATCACATGTTAAGTTCAAATAAAAAACATTGTTTGGATCATCGTAAGCACTAACAAAATATTAAAAATGATTATATGTTTTACGATGTGTTATAAATTATAAAATCATTTCAAGAATTATTAAATTATTTCTGATTTAATTCAGAAAATTATTTGTGATATAACATCACCAAGATGGAAAATATCCCATCAAGAATAATATAAGAACTGAATCTAAAAAATCTTTTTGCAATCCATACAATTTTCGACCGATCCAGTTTCGAACCGATGAGAAAATTTTAAACTTTAAAAAAGTTTATCATTCTCATCAGGGCTAGCCGACCAGACTTTTTATACTTCGCTAGAGTTGTAACCTAATTTTTGGTTTATATTTAGCGTTGACATTTTTTGGTCGTTTATCTAGTCGGCTAGCCCTGATGAGAATGATAGATGCGCTCCTGATGCTCTTATAAGTCTGGAAACAGAGGCTGAGAGGTATAGGATGGATATTATTGCTCTACAAGAAATTAGACAGCCGATCGGAAAACAAGATTTGGATAGTCACTCTCTATACTTTAGTGGTCATCCTTCTCGAAGAGAATTTGGTACTGGCTTTCTTGTAGGTGCACGCATACAAGAAGCCGTGATGAAATTCATCCCGGTCAGTGAGAGGATCTGCTACCTACGTGTACGTGGTACATATAACAATATTTCTCTTATTGCCGTGCATGCACCTACTGAAGCTAAGACCGTCGACGAGAAGGATAATTTCTACATAGTACTGGAAGAGGTTATGAAACAAACACCAACACGCGACTTCATTATGGTTCTTGGTGACTTTAATGGACAGGTTGGAAGAGATATATCTTATGGAAATGTGGTGGGTCCCAACAGCCTGCATTTGAATTCGAAAGATAATGGTGAGAGAATGACTGAGTTTTCATTATCAAATAATTTGAGAATTGCCAGTACGTTCTTTCCGCATCGATCGATTCATAAACAAACTTGGGTCTCACCGAATGGAAACACAGTAACATCAGGTTTCTTTTCGAGCGTTCGGGATGTGCGATCCTTTAGAGGTGCATACATTGGAAGTGATCACTTCCTTGTATGTGCAACGATAAGGTTCCACTTCCCAAACCCAGGCATTCCAAAATTCAACCAACGGAAACGTTTTAACATCTCATCATTAAAGAATGCTGAAACAGAAGAGAGATATCAAATCCATATTGCCGAAACATTGGAGAAATCAGAAACCATTAATGGAGACGTCGATAAGTCGTGGTATTTGCTCAAAGATGCTGTTTTAAGCGCTGCTGAGGGAATACTTGGACGACCACAGAAACACTCCCAGAAGCCATGGATGGATCAAGTATGCCTTGACGCTATTCAATACAAAAGAGATTGCTATCTGAAGTGTCTACAAGAACGCAACACCAGGTCCACGAAGGAGAACTATAAACTAGCAAGACAAGCCGTTACAAAGCTATGTAGACGAACGAAGAGAGAATGGTGGAAGAGACAGTGTGAGGAGATTGAAAGCTTCAATAAGGAACATCAATCGCGTAACTTCTTTCAACAGGTTAAAACCTTAAAGAAGGGCCCTCAAACTAGATCGACTGCTATTCAAAATGAAGATGGGGAGCTACAAGTAGACCTTAAAAATATTTTAGATACTTGGGCCGCTTATTTTGAGAATCTTCTCAACTTAAGTGACCAGCAACAAGTCGGGCGACGAGCAAAGCTTATTCGTGCGTCAAAGGTACATGTACACGAACCCACCAAAGAGGAATTTGATGCGGCGCTGTCAAAATTAGAATGTAATAAAGCACCTGGTATCGACGATATAACATCCGAAATGATTGTACATGGTGGCGAAACTCTATCCTTAAGATTGTTTGAACTTGTTCAAATGATCTGGAGAACTGAAACCATGCCACAGGACTGGAACACAGCTATGCTGATACCAATCCATAAAAAGGTAATCGCCTACAATGTGCAAACTACAGAGGAATCGCTCTCCTCTGCACAGCATATAAGATCTTTTCCTATATTTTGCTATCCAAAATCAATCCTTTTGCTGAACAACTGTTTGGAGAATATCAGTGTGGTTTCCGGCGGGGCCGAGGTACCACCGATGCACTTTTCTCGATAAGGATGATTTTGGAAAAGTGTCGAGAGTTCAACATACCTGTGCACCAACTTTTCATTGATTTCAGGCAGGCCTACGACTCTCTCGAACGAGAGACTCTATGGTCTGCTCTGGTGTCAATGGGACTTCCTGGTAAACTGGTATCACTATACAAAATGACAGTACAGAACTCTCAATGCTGTGTACGAGTAGAGAACGAAATATCAAAGTTTTTTAAAGTCGACTCCGGTTTAAGACAAGGTGATGCTATCTCTCCTATACTTTTTAATCTAGCCTTGGAATATGTGTGCCGTCAAAAGAAACTACCGACTAATAACAGTATCTTGTCAATAAACTCAGTACAGATGATTGCTTACGCTGATGATGTTGTCATCCTCGGCCGAAGTGAAGCTGTTATGAGTGAGACTTTCAAGTCGCTTGAGAGTGGTGCTAGGAAAATTGGTCTGCAAATTAACTACAATAAAACCAAACATATGAATGTTTCAAGAGAGGCTGAGAAGAAAGATTTGATGTGCGGCGATGAACGAAAGAAATTTAGGGAAAAAAATAACAAACAAAAAACTACTTGGATTAAACAATTTTCTCAAAAAAATATGGTACTAAACATATTTATGTTTTCTCAAAAAAACCCACTAAATTTAAATTCCCTTAATGTTGTCTAATATGACAAAATCCTTAATGTTAATGTTGTCTAATAGGACAAAAATTGACCAAGTGTCAGCCATTGATTGGAAACAATCAATAATAATTTACAATCGGGACTTAGGATATTAATTAGAATAGAAATATAGCCCATTCTATGAATTCACACAAAGTAATGTCTAGAAATTTAATGCAAAAATTCCCATATAATTTAAAAACATTTCCATAATATAGAGTCTTATGACAGTGGAAAAATTCAACCTAAGTAAAATAAATAAGTGATGAAAAAGTTTCAACTACGAAATTGTCACCGCCTCAACAGAGTAATCGATAGCGTGCCTGCCTAAGGATTCGAAGAAGGCATTGAAGAGGAAGGTTTGAATTCATCTGAGACACGTAAAATTTGTTCTCCCAAAGTGTATAAATTATTTTTCCGCCGACCACAATGTATAATTGTGTTGTATTCTAGTGTTATAATCATCTTAAATAAATAAATAAATAAATAATTATGATATTAATAACTAAAATCTAATCATTTAAAGAGAACGAAATTATAAATTTTAATTTTCATTATAGTAGGCGGTTTTTATATATATTTGTTTGAATTTAACGTAAAATTTTTGTTTCTATTTGTTTCGGTTTGTTTTATTTTTACTTCCTATTCCCTAGGGAGAAAGATACCGTTCGTTCCCACAAATGAGTGAGCGGAATTGAACTTTATATACAACTCGTGCAAAAATACTTTTCATCTACACAACTTGTTCGGTAGAGTGTAGATCAAAGCTAAATTTGAGCAAGTTTGATCTTTAATGAATCGCGCGCCTATAATAAGAAAAGGACTATTATTTTACAACAAATTAAAATGGTTACTTGTATTAAATTTGAGATGTAAATTAAATATAATTCATATATTGAATATTTTAAAAGTTTATTCAACAAGAGTTTAAGTATAATGGTTGGAGGAAAAGTTTTGCTCGAATTAAAAATGGACTTTGCAACTCGCGTCAGCCACAACATTCTTGCTCGTCCCAAAATTCATCTACTTTGTCTAATAGTAAAAAAAAAACTATTTCAGCTGTGTATGCAATACCAATGTTGTTTTGTGGTGTAGGTTTGCCATGACAAATTTAATTTGACACTCGTTATGTTTTGGTTATAAAAGTATGTGAAACATTTTAAATCACTACAGCGGTTGAAATGTTTTGTTCTGTTTTTCTTTTAAGAAAAACCTTTATCCAAAGTAAAGATAAAAGTCAGATTATAAATTTGTTCTTTTGTTGTGTTTATAACCGGATTAGTATTATAAATAATATAACAGCTAGATTTGTTTTAACCTTACGAGGTTTTTTGTATTCACGACAACGTTTTATCATTTGCTTTGGTTTAAGGGATTGACATTTGTTATTTGACTTTAGGAAGTAATATTCTACTACTTCCTTGTAGTATTAAAGTTATAATAATAACGTTGTATAAATATTTTCTTTGATAAAATTTACCATAGATAACAATCATCAATTCAACTCACAAACAAACAAGTTTCTTTTTCTCAACTCCAAACCCCTAAGAAATATAATCCTAAAATAAATATTTTTTTTACATGAAAAGTGTTGGAAAATAACAAAAATTCAAACAATTTATAGGAAAAAGAAAATCATTGATAAAAAAATAGATGAAAAAATAAAATGGAAAATAAGTGACATGAAAAGGGCAGAGATGTTTTTTTATCATTTTTCAATCAATTCATAACAAAAATGTGTTTAGATAAGCATTCTTGATCCTGCTTATGAATAATAAAAGTTGAAATGAATGTTGATGAATATTTTTTGATTATTTTTTCTTTTAAATAGATTTAGTCAAATATTTTGTAAATTTTATTGTGCTATGTTGATTTAAATTGATATTTATGTGGTTGTTGAATTTTTATTTCCTATTGGTATACTTTTAGAAGTTTACGAAATTATTTTGAGTGGGTTAAATACGAGTAAAACAAAAATACAATAAGAAGCTTTTAAGATAAAAAATAATTTTAAACCTAAAACATATAAAACATATTATTTGTGAAATATTATGATGTTTCAAAGTAGTTCTGGAAGTGATTACGAAAAGCATCGTTACTGAGGCCGAGGACCTCTGGCTTGAAGAATGGATGTCGGTTGATGGACGTTATATTCATAAACGTAGTAAATTTTATGTGTCAGTTAATAAGCTAAAATCTAGGAACTAATTTATTTTTTTTCGTATATTACAAAAAATACAAATTCTGTATACTATACTAAACTACGTCTATACTGTACTACTTTTCATATTTGATTTGATTATATTTTGATATTAGTCATTTTCCATTTCATTTGTATATCTTAAAATATCAAGTAGCCTGGAAGTTTAGTTTCATATGCAATTATTATTTGTTTGTTTTTTTCCGTTCAAATCATTAAAAATAAAAGTAAATTTGTCATTATTTACCTAGGCATTTTTTTATTATTATTATTGACTTAGGGTCAGAAAATAGCAGATTATACACCAAGGGAGAGAAGTGCAAGTTTTTCTTCCGAGGTGTGTTTGGAGCCTGAAGGCGATGCCTGAGGGCTACATGGCGCTGAGGGAGATGACATGCTCTCTACCGAGGTGTATTAATATTTTTTGTGCGACCACAATATAAATGTGATACAAAAAACTAAATCTAATCATGTAAAGAACACGAAAATTATAATTTTTAATGTTCATCTTAGTAGCCGGTTTTTATACAAATTTGTTTGAATTTATCGAGAAAAAATTTCTTTTTCCATGAAAACTATCATTGTCGTGTCGTCATTGTTTGTTATTTTTTACTTCCTTAGGATGCAATCCGCTCCCACAAATAAGGGAGCGGAATTGAACTTTATATAGAGCAATTGAGTGAATAATGTCGATTGGAAAATCGTATGAAAATATATTAGCGAAAATGCTGCGCAATTATTTCGAAAAACTGTAAAAATCTGTTACTATAGCAAAAATTAAAGAAAAAATATTTACATTTTATAGAGCAAAAAAATAGTATATTATTTAATTAGGAGCTAAAGTACTACTTTTTTGTTGAGTCTATAGTTTGACAATTATAGACGAAACACAAAAAGTCACTTTAGCTCCGAATTAAATACACTATATTTTCGGCAAACGTTTAAATTTTTTATAAATATGAAATTAATACATCAAACTTTTTATAAATATGAATTTTTATCGTCATAATTACTTCCAAAAAATAGAAAAAAAATCTTTAAATTTGTATGAATAAAATTTTTTTATCAAAGTAGCCTTTTCAAAAGTTCATAATCCAATTGAAATAGTTGTTATTTTGTTGTCATAGCTATACAATAATTTCAAATTTCATTATCCAATGAAACTGTTTGTTATGTTTTGTTGTCATAGTTCAAAATATCATAATCCAATGAGAATCAACTTATTTTTTGTTGTCATGGTTATACAATATGTTTGAAAAAATAACAAACTAACAAATAACAAATGCTACTTTACAGCCTCCGTAATATAAAATAAAAATAGCGTTACTTTTGCTGTCGCTAGACGTTACTTTTGCTGTCAGGCTAAAAAGTGAGACTTTGGCTAGCTCCCTAGCGGCAGTAAAGTTAAACTTGACATCCGTTTACCGAAAAAATATATTGACTGTTTTAGAGTCATGTGAAGGGACGTTTTGTTTTTAACAAAATGTGTTGTGTAGCAGGAATTACGATATGTGTCACAACAACACATTAAAACCTTTTGAGGTTCCACAACATGCAGATCCCACAACATTAAATTAACGATGTTGAAGTTTATTTGTTTTACTTGGCTTCAAAATTTCATCAGGCATTTTCAGAAAAAAAAAATAGGGCTAAGACAAAACTAAGCCATGGAGTACACCTATGTAATGAGCAATGATATGTTACTATATTTACATCCAAAATATGTACATCACTAAATTGTACCACCAAAATTAAAACACGAATTAGAAACAACCATAAATTGTCTTAAATTCAACCTTTTTATGGTAACCTCAATTCGAAAAAACATACAATAGGAGTCCTATATAATATATTAGTTCTACGTTTATGAATATTAAATGCCATAGAGTTGAAAAGTATTTCGTTTATGTTATATGTTACCTAAATCATTCAACTCAAAGGACACGGATTGAAAACTGGTTCGCTATAGTGTCATGCACTTTAAATTAGAAAAAATAGTTTACCGATTAAAAGAGCAGTACTGAGTTGTTCTACCGATTCTCTTTTCAACTCACTATTTTATTTTACACATTACCTTTAAAACCATACATTAAAGAAAATATTTATGTTATGAAGGTGGTTTAGATATTAAAATAAGACGACAACTTAAAAGCAAACATGACATTTTCTAGTGTTGTGTTGTTATTCCAAAAAATATTTACCATTATAAAAAATAAATATTTTTTTCGGATAACATGGAAAATTCTAAAATCATAAATTAAAAACAATTTATGAGGGTGGCAAAATGTTCTCAAATTTACGTATGAAAGGGAATTATGATTGCAAACTTGAATAAATAATCCATTTTCATGAAGATTAAAGAGTATGTAAATTGATATAACCATAAAAGATGTGTTCACGGTTGGCTAACGTAATTTCATGGGAAAAATTTGGTGTTATAATAAAAGGTTGACAAATTTAGTTTTAAATGTAAAACATTTTACGTTATTTCAACTGCCATGGACAGCATTTTAAACAATTTAAATAGTATTAAATGCTTTTGCTATTCCTTTTTTTGGTAATAATCTCATGCACCAGAAATTGACACAAATTTCAACTTGACATAAAACCACATCGTTTTCTTTAGCGTAAAGTAATTGAAAAGGAATTAGTAAAAATTATTGACTTGTTTTATTATTAAAAAGTTGCTTTGCTTAATCAACGAACTTGAATTTATATAATAAATTAACCATACATTCATATATGAACTCATATGTAATCTACTTCCAAATTGCTCCCACAACGATGCTGTATCATTTTACATGTTAACGTTAATTTTCTTATTCAAACTGACAAAAACAAGAATTGGAAAAATGTTTATTTCTCAAAAACTTAGTACAAAACCAAAAATTATCGTTTAAAACTTTTTACTCGAAATTAATAAAAATATTTTTAATATTAATTTACATCATTATATTTTAATTATATTCTTAAACATTTTAACTGTTAAAATAAAAAGTTAAAAATTAATTATGGTTTTTATAATATCGTGAACAGTATCTAAGAAAACATAAATTTTCGTTGATCTGTTTATGATATTGGTAAGAGTAATACTATGCTTACTAAATAATGCATATATGCACAAATGTGCGTATATACATATATGTGAGACAATCAATTTATAACAAAAATTAAAAATACACATCCAAATAATAGGGACAGGCTTACCCTTAGAGGTATAAGCAGCGAAGGCATTTGAATAGAATATACTATGTAGCCATAATAGATGAAAAACGTGTTCTAGACAGAGTTGTGAAAACTTGACCATTTTTCATTTTCCTGAAACTTAGTATATGGACAAAATAAAAAATACAACTTATTTTAAAATTTTTTTAAAATGCATAGTTTGAGCATAAAATGCATGAAAAATGAAAATTTTGCCAATCCGATGTAACTTTGAAATTAAATTGCTCAAGAACGGCTATACCGATTTCATCAAACTTTTTTTTGATAGATGATTAATTAATCCTTTGAAAAAAAATTAATTTATTGTTTTTATAATTAGTTTTTAAATAAAAATATTAAAAAAATATTTTCAAAGATGGCGAAGGGTCGAAGATCAATTGAAATTAAATTAATTTTTTTTCTGAAAATAGTTCTATCCTTCCTCTAAAATATATCAAATTAACTCAGAGGCGTTAATTTTTGTTCTTGAGATATTTAATTTTAAAGATTTTTAGTACGACTGAGATTCGAATTTTTCTTCATTTTTTCAAACAACTTCCATTAACAAAAAATTTTAAAATCAATTAAATTTTAACTTATTTTATTTTTTAAACATAGTTCTAACCTTCCTTTAAAATATATCAAATATACAAAGAGGCGTTAATTCGTGTTCTTGAGATATTTAATTTTAAAGATTTTTAGTCATTCTAAAATTCTAATTGTTCATTATTTTTTCGAACAATTTTTATCATCAAAAAATTTTAACCACTGAAGTTCGAGAAAATAATGAACAATTAGAATTTTAATCGGACTAAAAATCTTTAAAATTAAATATCTGAAGAACACGAATTAACGCCTCTTTATAAATTTGATATATTATAAAGGAAGGTTAGAACTAGGGCTTGTAAACCGGATAAAACCGAAACCGGCTACCCGGTTTTTTTGTTAATATTTACAAAACCGACAAAAACCGGGTTTTGTCGTGAAATCCGGGTTTTTCTATAAACATCGTAAACATTTTATTATTCTAGAAAGCAAATTTATTTTTTCGTATTCTGGATGCAGTAGAATCTTAGATTATAAAATACACATGATAAGTAATGGTGTGCGAATTTAATTATTTGTATTTAAACGACACAGTAGCCTAGAAATTTAAATATCATTATGCCCGGTTGCTTGAACATTTATTCTCCGATAACTTTTTTAATTCTCAATTTAACTAGTTTTGGGTTATTTGATCGCGATTGGGCGGTTAAATAAAGCATCTAGATTCAAATAAGTTTTCTTATTTAGTTAAATCTTTGTTTATACTTGTCAAAAAAAGGCGTGATAACTGTTTCAGAGATAATTCTTATTGACGATTTAGCTAAGACTTATTTTTTTTTTTTTTTTTTTATTCAATGTTAGGCATGTTTAGTGTTAACCAATATAGATCAACGTCTCTGAATATCCGAAGATACCATGCTAACTAGGGAACTAGGGTTCGAAAGTATTATTCAATTTTCTTTCAGGAATTTATTAACGTTGATCTTAAAGTTTTGAGGATTAAAATTATCAGGAAAGACCCACGCCGGTAAGGCATTCCAGAGATGAGAAACTCTGTTAAAAAAATCGCGTTGAAAAGCGACAGTTCTACACCTTGTCACTTGAACCGTAAAAGGATGGGCTGCTATTGATGCTCTGGTGAAACGCGCGAAGTTTGCTGGTTCAGGCAAAATCGATTTGATCTCCGTAGACGCCCGTTCGTCCATAATATACTTGTAAAATACCGTCAAATCAGCGACGTCTCTTCTATGTTGCACGGAATCAAGCTCGTTAGTAAGAGTCGAGTTGCCGATCAATTTAACAGCTCTCCGTTGTATAGAATCAAGACATTTTAAGCTACTTATGTAGGCTCCACCCCATATGTGAGAGCAATACTCCATGCAGGGACGAATAAATGATTTATATATTAAAAGAAGCTGCTCGCTATTAAAAACCTTACGACAACGACCCAAGAATCCTAATTTTTAAACAGCGTTCTTAGCTAGGTTAAAAATATGAGAATTCCATTTCATATTATTTTCAATCTCAACTCCTAAAAGTTTAATAGATTCTTTCTCTTGAAGATCATTTGAATCAAACTTTAATAAAAACGGATTAGGTGTTGATAACCTAGAAAAATGACAAACTTGAGTTTTACTTGTGTTGAATTCAACACTGTTAGCAACTCCCCAATCTAAGATGGTTTTTAAATCAATATTTAATGACTCTATCAAGTTTGATCTAGCGACATTAAGATTTGATGGTGCATACAAATTTGGCATTTCATGTGACTCATGAAGTGTGCTATCATCAGCCACCGACCATTAAGGTCGTGCGTATATCTTGACCAAACATTCCTACGAAATAACATACTTATGTAGATGTTTGGTATTTTACATAATTACCGATCGGAAAATGCTCAAACTTATTTACTTTTATTTTATTTTTCTCTAAAGTATTTCGATTTAAATAAAACTGATAATATTAAAACTGGAAATTTGATCCCAACTAAAATTTTATCATGGACGCTTTGGTTTTGTTTTCATTTAAACTAAATTTAGAGTGAAATGGATATTGTTTGATGGTTTACTGTTTCTGGTTTTGTTTTAATTAAGAATGAAATTAAACTAAAATATATATTGTTTGGCAGTTACTTCTTTATGGCAATAAAAGAATAATAATATATTTTTTTTCTATAAATGGAAAGAGATCCTGTATTTTTGTGGTTATTTTTACAGGAGCCTTTTCTTTTGTGGAAATTATTTTCAATATAAAATTTAAACCTAAAAGATAGCTTCAATTTTTTTATAGTTTTATAGTGTACATACACAAAATATATAAAATATTGCTTATCCTGTATATTTTATAATCTAAGAGTAGAATATATGTAGAATAGATACATACATTAATTAAAATTCGTATAGAAATGGATCTCATTTCTGCATAGAAATATTAGTAATTTACAGTCTAGTTATTAACATCGAATACGTTAGCCATAATGTGAAAGACTTTATTGTCTGGCTATTGTCGCCTGCAGATTTACCCGTCATATCTTTATTTTGGTTGTTTATATATTAGATTCTTAGGTATAATCTTCTCAAAAAAGCATTCGAACTTAACATTTTCATCAACGATTTGAACTTTTTCTGCATTCGGAAATATCTTTCTTTTCTAAACGTACCAATAACTTTCTCCTGTTTTTCATACAGTACTAAATATTATAAATATAGTCTTATATTAATTTATTGTTTATCAACAACAATTTCTAAATATTATAGAAAAGCTTTTAAAAAAATTTTCTTTTGCCGGCGACCATAACATACATAAATATTGATTATAGAACTGATAGTATTAGGCACAATTTAGACGATGTAAATATTAACGAAATACTTAAACAATTTTGAAAGACTGTGAAATTTTTTGGACAAACTCCAAAGTAAGAAATAATCTATTGCAGCGATATGTTGAAAAAAACTGGAAAAAACCTAAAACTTATATTGGTACTGCAAAACAAAATGGAACTCACTTATGCCTATGATGGAGGGGTTAGTACAACTAAAAGATTGCATAAAAGGCGCAGTGGAAGAAGTCAGGCGTGAAAATTTACAACTTTGAACTGAAATGCACTGAGTAAAAAAAACGCTTCAACCTTCCTCTCAACAGAAGGCGTTTTTGTTTAATAAAACTTTAAAAATATATTTAAAGTCGTCCTCAAGAAAGTTTTTTAAATAACCAAAAAACCGGGTAAAACCCGGTTACCCGGGTTTTCATTTGATTAAAAACCGAAACCTGATTTTTTAAATGAACCGGGTTTTAAAATGCCCTAGTTAGAACTATATTTAAAAAATAAAAAAAGTTAAAATTTAATTGATTTTAAAATTTTTTGTTAATGGAAGTTGTTTGAAAAAATGAAGAAAAATTCGAATTTCAGTCGTACTAAAAATCTATAAAATTAAATATCTCAAGAACAAAAATTAACGCCTCTGAGTTAATTTGATATATTTTAGAGTAAGGATAGAACTATTTTCAGAAAAAAAATTAATTTAATTCCAATTGATCTTCGACCCTTCGCCATCTTTAAAAAAGTTTTTTTAATATTTTTATTTAAAAATTAAGTATAAAAACAATAAATTAATTTTTTTTCAAACGACTAAGTAATCATCTATCAAACAAAAAAAAGTTTGATGAAATCGGTATAGCCGTTCTTGAGCAATTTAATTTCAAAGTTACATCGGATTGGCAGAATTTTCATTTTTTATGCATGTTGGGGTGCCCCTCAAACTATGTACTTCAAAAGATTTTTAAAATAAGTTGTATTTTTTATTTTGTCCATACTACTTATATGCCAAGTTTCAGGAAAATCAAAAATGGTCAAGTTCAAATTTCGACTTTTTCACCTGTGTAGATCACGTTTTTCATCAATAAGCCTTGTGCTCTTTGTATTCTCGCTAGTGATTGCAACCCGGGTTTCCGGTATCCGAAAAATCGACTTTTTTTGTTATTTTACATCACCGAAAAACCGGGTTTTAAAAACCCTTAAAATCCGGTTTTATTATTAACAAAAAATGATGAAAACAAAACACTAATATAAATTATATGAGAAATTAGAAATATATTGCGTGTTTGTCGGTTGGTCTGTCGAATTTGGTAGAATGTCGGGATACCTACATCATTGTTTCTTGATGTATATGTGACTTCATGGATTATATTAAAAACCGACGACATTTTAAAAAGCCAGAGTCATTTTTTTATGCGCAGATACCACTAGATCTAAAAGGTTACCTGTTTTGGAACCTTCCGATCTAGGCGCCAAAGTTTTAACAATTGTGCCACTTGGTCGGTTATAAAAGTGTTGGGTTTGATTGTAGACACTTTTTTATTAATATTTTATTACATACGAATACGAACGAGTATATTGTTTTAAAATAAATGCATATATATCACTCACACACGGGTGAAAAAGTTTAAAAAATAAAGAAGTATTTTCCTCTCGGTGTTCATCAATTCGTCATTCAATGATTAAAATTATCATTTCTTTTTCATTTATTACGTATTGCTGTATTTATTAACTAACTTAACTGTATTTATTAACAATTTTAACAATTTTTTAATTTTAATATTTTAGCTAATTAACTAATTAACTATCTTAACCGTATTAATTAACTGTATTTATTAACTATTGCTGTTCTGTTACCAATGAAATTGGGAGTCGAGTCACTTTGCCGGCAAGATGTCTTCTGACTGCCGACGCGATCTTCAACTTTATGCTGTCACATTTGGACAAACATAATGGCCAGCTGGCAATTGATATGAAAATGGAGCTAATATGCCACATTAAAGAAAGACGAACTGATTTATCTAGCTTACTGCATTATCTACATAACAAATACCAAGTGTTATGTTAAAGCTATCGACAATCAATTAAGTGTTCAACCACAGACGAAAATGAAATTAGTCTAAACACGAAGGTTCGTCGTTAGTTGACCCAGTTCGAATCTAATGGGATCAGAGGCCCGGAAGAACTCGGGAAAGTGTACAATTTTCTTTTGTCGATTCCACCGACAAGCGTGGAAGCAGAAAGAGCATTTTCGGCGTCATGAATTATATGCACAAAAATTCGATCACATCTAGCTGATAACACAATAGATATGTTGTGTTTAATGCGATCACACTTTTTAAAACAGAAAAATAAATAATTACATTATTATTTTGTTTCTTATAAAAATATTTGGGTTTTATTATTTTATTTTTGACTGAATTATTACTTCGGTCTGAAAGACCTAAGTATTACATTCATGAGCTCAAAGTGAAATTCTTACCCCCACTTGTTTTGGCATTTCTCGACGTTTTAGGACCTACTGATTCTAAAAAAGCAAAAAAAAAAAAATGTATGTCTGTCTGCCGGCCGGCCTGTCATTACCTACGCTGCAGGGAAAACCGCTGAAGGGATTTCAAAAATTTTTTTTTCTAAAAATAGGTATTCACAAGGGACAGGTCCGAAAGGACGCTGTGTTCGATAACTGTACCGGAAGTGTGTCAAAAAAATCATTATGTGTGTCAGAAATAGCAAATTTTAATATTTTTGCCTTAAAAAACGTTCATTTTAAGTGATTACGAGTAGGAACATTAAATTTGGAGAAATCTTGATGGTCGGGATTGGTATGTGAGATCAAAAACTAGATTATTGCATTATAAGTTTGTCAAAAAAATGTTGTCAAGTGTGTCAAAAGAAAGATTTTTATTAATTTTTTTACCCAATTTTTTGGAAAAAAATAAAATTGTTTGTTTGAAATGAATTTTATTATTATTATTGAGAATTATGGCATTATAAGTTTGTCAAAAAAATGTTGTCAAGTTTGTCAAAAGATTTTTATTTAGTTTTTTACCCAATTTTTTGGAAAAAAATAAAATTGTTTCTTTGAAATGAAATTTTATTATTATTATTGAGAATTATGGCATTATAAGTTTGTCAGAAAAATGTTGTCAAGTGTGTCAAAAGATTTTTATTTAGTTTTTTACCCAATTTTTTGGAAAAAAATAAAATTGTTTCTTTGAAATGAAATTTTATTATTATTATTGAGAATTATGGCATTATAAGTTTGTCAAAAAATGTTGTCAAGTGTGTCAAAAGAAAGGTTTTTATTTATTTTTTACCCAATGTTTTTAGAAAAAAATAAAATTAATAGTTTGTATGACATGATATTTTATTATTATTATAGAGAATTATATGGCATTATAAGTTTGTCAAAAAATAATGTCAAGTGTGTCAAAAAATGATTTCATTTATTGTTTTAGCCAATTTTTTGGAAAAAAAATGTAGCTGTTTTTATGACGTAAATGTGATTTAAAATGAAATTGGACATGGACATTTTTGAATTTGTTATAGTTTTTGAAATATTTTTGGAATTTTGAAAAAGTTTGTATTTTTGATTTTGTAATAATTTTTGCAATATTTATAGAATTTCGGCAAATGTTTTAATTTTTGATTTTGTAAGAATTTTCGGAATATTTTTAGAATTTTGAAAAATTTTTAATTTTTAATTTTATTATAATTTTTGGAATTTTGAAAAAATTTTCAATTTTTGATTTTGTAATAATTTTTGAAATATTTTTAGAATTTTGGAAAAAGTTTGAATTTTTAAGAATTTTTGAAATATTATTGGAATTTAGAAAAAATTTAAATATTTGATTTTATTCTAATTTTTGGAATATATTTGGAATTTTGAAAAAGTTTGATTTTATTTAATTTAACAATATTTTTGGAATTTTGATTATAATTTTCCGGCAACGTATTGATGTTTCGTATTAGTTTTGTAATAAATTTTTAAACAGAGATAAAAAATACTTGTACTTTAAGAAAGAGTTATGTTCGATATACATCGCTGCCCAAAACTAAAAACCATGTCCTCATAAAAGTTTTTTGCCAAAAACTACATCAAAATCCTTAACCCAGACCGAAGTCTTGATATCTCAGAACTGTGAGATTTCAGCCCCTCCATATTTTATTATTTGCATTTGAAATAAACGTAAAATAAACTTGAATAGATTTTGTTTAAATTATTGTTTTTTAAACTCTGGTAAACATTTTGTACAAATTAATATATTTTGTTTAAAAAAAACCCGGGTTGAAACCGAAAACCCGGTTTTAGAATACCGCCCCAAATTTGCAATCACTAATTCTCGCTATTATATTTTATAGTTAAATATTGATCAAAATTATAAAATTTGTATGAAGATTTTGTAGAAAACTGTAAACAATTTCATGAACAAGTTTTGCATGTCCCTTTAAAAGCTGTGGTAGATCCAACTAGCAGATAATAAAAACGGACTACCATAAATTTCTTATATGGGATCAGATTTGCTGATATGTACTTTTTTAATTGTTTGGTATACAAGTGCAACAACACCTGTTTGCAGTTACTATTACAGGTAGTGATGGTTATTATATATTACTTCGGTTTGAAAAAACCAAAGTATTGAATTCTCGAGCCAAAAGGGAAATTCTTACCCCCATTTTTTGGCATTTTTCGACGTTTTAGGACCTACTGCTTCTAAAAAAGCAAAGAAAAAATGTAGAGCAAAAAAGACGATTTATTCGATAGCAGTCCCGGAAGTTTGTCAAAAAAATCGTCAAGTGTATCAAAACAAGGAAATTTGCATATTGTTTGCTTAAAAACGTTCATTTTAAGTGATTACGAGTAGGAACATTGAATTTGGAGAAATCTTGATGGTCGGGATTGGTATGTGAGGCCATAAACTAGATTATTGCATTATAAGTTTATCAAAAAAATATTGTCAATTTAAAAGAATGATTTTCATTTTTTTAACCAATTTTTTGGCAAAAAATGAAATTAATTATTTGTATGACATGAAATTTAATCGAACATGAAATTAGACACGAACATTTTTGATTTTGTTATAATTTTTGGAATATTTTTGGAATTTTGAAAAATGTTTGTAATTTTGGTTTTTTATAATTTTGATTAGGAAAAAATTTCAATTTTTGATTTTGTAATAATTTTTGAAATATTTTTAGAATTTTGAAAACAGTTTGTATTTTTGATTTTGTTATAATTTTTGCAATATTATAAGAATATTGGAAAAGGTTTCAATTTTTTAATTTTGTTGTAATTTTTGCAATATTTTTAGAATGCTGAAAAAAGTTTCAATCTTTGATTTTATAATTTTTGGGATTTTGAAAAAAAGTTTCAATTTTTGATTTTGTAAGAATTTTCGGAATATTTTTAGAGTTTTGAAAAAGTTTAAATTTTTGATTTTATTATGATTTTTGGAATATTTTTGGAATTCGGGAAAAAAGTTTGTATTTTTGATTTTGTAATAATGTTTGCGATATTTTTAGAATTTTGAAAAGAAGTTTGTGTTTTTGATTTTGTCATAGTTTTTGCAATAGTTTTAGAATTTTGAAAAAAGTTTCATACTTCAGTCTGAATTTGAATTTTTGGATTCTTTAGATTCTTTAGAATTTTGAAAAAGTTTAAATATTTGATTTTATTATAATTTTCGGAATTTTGAAAAAAGTTTGTTGTTTTGATTTTGATATAATTTTTGAAATATTTTGAGAATTTTGGATAAAGTTTGAATTTTTGGAATATTTTAAAATTTTGAAAAAAGTTTCAATTTTTGATTTTGTTACAATTTTTGAAATATTTTTGATTTTGAAAAAAGTTTGTATTTTTGATTTTTTATAATTTTTGCAATAATTTAAATTTCTTGATTTTGTAATAATTTCTGGAATATTTTTAGAATTTTGAAAAATATTTAAATTTTTGATTTTATTATAATTTTTGAAATATTTTTGGATTTCTGAAAGAAATATGAATTTTTGATTTTGTAATATTTCTTAAAACGCTAAATGGAGAGGTTTTTGAGTAGTTTGCTAAGTTTATCATCTTTTCTCTAAATTATGTTAATATATGATCTGGTATAATTTTCTGACAACGATTTGATCTTTCGTGTTAGTTTTGTAATAAATTTCTAATCAGAGATAAAATACTTGTACTTTTACAAAGAGTTTTATGTTTGACATACATTGCTGCCGAAATCTAAAAACATCCATATAAAAGTTTTATGCGTAAAACTATTTCAAAATCCTTAATCAAAACTGAAGTCTTGATATCTAAGAGCTGTGTCAGCTGTGATGTCAGCCCCTTCATAATTTTAACTATTTAATTTACAATTTTTCTGCTTAAAACTTACCTTCTGCATAGTCTAGTTTCTATAGGAATTGGTTGTATTTGTATATATGTCATCCACACCACAAACAACATGTCAAACAAATCAACAATGCACAATTTTCTTGTCAATACTGTTAAATTGATTTTTACTTCCTACATATTTTGTTCAAAACTTTGGTGATAATACTGTGAACTAGAAATTTAATTTTGTTTTATTATGCATGAATTATCAGTTGTAATTTCCCAAGGGCGGTGATAATTCGAAATAATTTTTTGCCAAAAATTTCTATAGCAAGTATATTGATAGAAGCACGAGGCCGTAGGTCGAGATCCCACGCTGTCATACTAGCAGATTGCAGAAAGACTTCTTTGTCCGAACTGGATACAAATGTAATAGTTTGCCGGAATCCTTAGTCTCAGGTGACTTCAACCCGCAGAGGTTTAAAAAGAGCGTTCATCATCATCATGACCTTAGAACGCCAGTTGTTGTGGGACCTAGGTCTAGACCCAGGTCTTAAAAGGTATTTATGTGTTGTTGTGACACTAATTGTAAACCCTATTACACAACACATTTTATTCAAAAAAAAAAATAAAGCCACAATTGAGTCATTTTTCACTTTTATGTGCCTCTTTTGTTTTTTCTAGCTAACTATTTCAAAATTAGACTGATAATTTTTAATATCCTAGTAGGCCAGACGTATAAACATTTATTATTAGTATAATTCAAATGTAATTGGTGAAATTAAATGATGTCATTACATTTTAGAGAATTTCATTGGCTTAAATTAATATAAAACTAAGGAAAAAAACTTTCAATGATAATTTTTTTTTGCTGTCAGAAATTTTATTTTTTATTCATACAAACTATGATATTTAAACAGTAGGCTTTGTTTTAACTGTCGGCAATTCTTCTTGTCGTCGATAATATTGCTTTGTCGTTATGATAATTCTTTGTTGTCATTTTTTCTTCTAAGAAAATGAAATATAATTTCATCTTAGTAGACGCATAAATAATATAAGTTTGTAATGTATTTTTGACGAAAAACATAAACATACAATCGTTTTAGGAATCAAAACGGACATTTTTATTATTTGCATTTTTAAAATAATATTTTATTAACTGAATAGTTTGTAGAAAAAATTTTATTTAGAAATTAATAATTATCTTTTAAACAAAATTATATTTTAAAAATTTTTCAATTTTACTCATTAAATTATTTTTAAGCACCACTGCTCAATCAAACCGCTACTTAAACCACTCGTCCTTCGGACTTGTGGTTTATTGTGCGCTTTGATTCGCAGTGTTGCTAAATAATTTAATTCGTAAAATCAAAATATTTTCGAAAAAATTTCAATGACTCGTGGTATTACAACCGAGAATAGAATGAAAATACCTACAGATATTTTAATATGAAGATCGTTAGTCTTATAAACATGTCATTGATATCATTGTTGAAATGTGAGAAACAAAGAAAAATTCGTGTATGGAATAATATATTTAAATAGGAAATAAAAATGTTAAAAATATGGAAACTGAAATTGTTTTATCCACGACTACTAAAAAATATATATGCTTTCCATGCGTATATCTTCCATTGTAATTGTATTCATTCTAGAACTAGTGATTCTAATTAAATTCTTCAACAGTTCTATATAAAATATAAAATGAAAAAACTTGTTTTGTTTTTTATGCTATCTTTGATGCATGTATTTCAATATGGTGATACAAACTTTAGCAATCAAACTGGAAATTAATCGAAATATTTTGTAGTCGTGGATAAAATAGCATCTTGTATTCGTATAGGATGATGGCAATTCTTCACTCGGATGATTCCCTCCACTCGCTACGCTCGTTTCGGGAAACTTCATCCTCGTGAAGAATTGCCATCATTCTCAACTCATACAAGAATCTACTATTCTTTTATTTGAAGAAAACTATTTGTTACAACAACTTTATATATAAAATATACTTGTATATTATTTGCACTAAAAATGAGAATTAAACCTTTAAAATATAAAATAACAAAATTAATAAAAAACAAAATTTTTTTGTTCATAATTACCGAAATCAAAACATTATACTACCATGAAGCTTAACAAACTCTATTTCAACTTTAAAACAACAACACAATCCCACCACCATAATCCAATCAATCATCAATATTTGATTTTACTTCAAATATTATTTCTGAACTTTTTGTATAAATTTCTAAGCCAAGTACGAGACAGAACCCCTAATTTTTATTTATCTTTCTTAAAATAAATAAGGGATTGAATTTTTGAAGAAAAATAGAAAAAAAAAAATCACGTTTCTGTCCCTAACATTTTAATAGATAAATAATAAAAAGAAAACGAACCAAAAGATTTAAATATTTTGGAAAACTGGCAAAGAAGAAGGATAATCTGAGAAAAAAACTTCTAAACCTATTTCTCTTATGATTTTAATTTGTGATAATATATCAAATCAAATAGTTTTTTGAGATTCATGATTTGATTGGATCTTTTATTTGATTTATTTCGAACGGAGGAATACTACTGGATTATTTTTTTTTTTTTTTATTCAAAGTTAGGCATGTTTAGTGTTAATTATAATAAATTATAAATTAACGTCTCTGAATATCCGAAGATACCATGCCAACTAGGGATAAGAATGGAATACAAATTAAGTTTCTCTGAGAAATTTATGAACGTTAACTTTAAACCTTTGAGGATTAAAGTCATCAGGGAAAACCCAGGAAGGTAAGGCATTCCAAAGATGAGAGACTCTGTTGAAAAAGTCACGTTGGAAGGCTACAGTTCTACACCTAATTATTTGAACGGTAAAGGGATGCGCTGCTACGTTTGCTCTGGTGTGACGCGAAAGGTTTGCTGATTTAGGTAAAATCGATTTGATCTCTTCAGAAGCTCGTTCATCCATAATATATTTATAAAATATAGTCAAATCAGCAACATTTCTTCTGTGCTGCAAGGAATCAAGACCGTTAGTAAGACTTGGGTTACCAATGAGTTTAATAGCTCTACGCTGTACAGAATCAAGGCAGTTGAGACTACTCAAGTAAGCTCCACCCCATATGTGAAAACAGTATTCCATGCAGGGACGTATAAAAGATTTATAAACTAAAAGAAGTTGTTCGCTATCGAAAAACTTACGACATCGCCCCAAAAATCCTAACTTTTGAACAGCATTCTTAGCCAGATTAAAAATATGAGAATTCCACTTCATATTATTTTCAATCTCAACTCCTAGAAGTCTGACAGACTCATTCTCTAAAAGATTTTTGGGGCCAAACGTTAATGGAAAAGGATTGGGTGTCGTTATCCTAGAGAAATGACAAACCTGTGTTTTGCTTGTATTGAATTCAACACTGTTAGCAATACCCCAATCCATAATTGTTTTAAGATCAGTGTTAAGGGAATCTATCAATTTTGACCTACACTCACTAAGCGCTAAGGGTGTATATAGTTTAGGTGCTTCATGAGACGCATGAAGCGTACTATCATCAGCAAAACTATGTATAGGATGAACCGTTGAGTCCAACAAATCATTAATATAGATAAGAAAAAGAGTTGGTGACAAAGCGGAACCCTGAGGAACTCCTGCATTAGTTGAAAAAGTATTCGATGATACACCGTCAACATTGACTCGAAATTTTCGATCAGATATAAAGCTCTGTGTCCAAGATATAAGCTGCTCGTCTAAACCATAGGATCTCAATTTGCATATAAGGTTGTTATGCCAAACTTTGTCAAATGCCTTGGAAATATCAAGAGCAACACCGAATGTTTCTCCAAAGTTTTCAAGCGACTTGTTCCAGATATGAGTGACAAAAGACAGCAAATCTCCCGTCGCTCTTCCTTTTCGAAATCCATATTGTCTCTCATTAATTAATTTGGAAGACTCTAAGAAGCTCATTAAATTAAAATTGACATATTTCTCAAAAATTTTAGCAACTACCGATAAAATTGAAATGGGTCTGTAATTCGTAGGATCAGTCTTACTGCCCTTTTTCGAAACTGGCTGTACACTAGCCATTTTCCAAATTTCAGGAAAAATTCCTTTCTTATATGACAAATAGAAGATTTTTGTGAGGATTGGTGCTAGCTCCCTAGCAAATGTTTTAAGTATAATCGGAGGAATAAAATCAGGGCCTGTTGCCTTGTTAGTATTGATTTTTAAAAGCATTTTTCGAACAATGTTTTTCCGAAAAATTATCCGCCTCATTTTATAAGAAACTTTAGAAATAGGTTTAGGTTGGAAACTAGGTTCTTTTAAAGTAGAATTTAAAGAGAAATAATGCCCAAGCAAATTAGCTTTCTCTTTTGGATCAATGATAGGGACATCTCTATTAACAAGAGGCGGTAGGGAAGATTTACAAAAGTTGCTTTGGACAGCCTTTGCGGCTTTATAGAAATTGCGTGAACCAGTCGGATGTTCTATTTAGAGCTTTTTCAAAGAGCTTTATTTTGTTGGTGGCAAACCCCTAAATGTTAAATTGTTTTGAAAATTAAAAAAATCTGTTTTTGATAACAAAACGTATGTCAAATTATTGAAATACTTGCCATTTCTAAAGTTTAGAAAAAAATTGAAAATTAAATTCCAAAACAATCACTCAAATCAATTTTTATTCTTAAAACAACGAAAATAAACAGAAAAGTCTTAAAAATTTACGAATTTTGACAAGATCCTTCGAAAGATTTTGTTTAACTTCTGTCAAAACCAAAAATTTTAGGAATCAAACATAATCGATATTTATATAAAATGACAACACAAAAACAAAACGGAAAATCAAATTTAGAAAATCGATATAGAATTTTTTTCTGAAATGCCAATTGGAAGAGAAAAACAAATTTAATTCTATTTTAATGGAAATGGAATTTTTAGTTAAATTTTTCTCGAGTTCAATGAAAATTATTAATCGTATAATTGAATTTTTATATAACCCAAACGCCCTTTAACTTTTAACAAAATACCTTAAAATCTAACATAAATTCAAACATTTTATTTTTTGTTTAACATGAGAGCATAGTTTTGTCTTATATGCAATCCAAAATATAAACGTTGGCATTAAAAGTCAAAAGAGCAATAAAAGATTGTATAAGATTAGATTTAAAGTTATTTAAAAACAATATTGAACTTTACTGAGCTTTAAGTAAAACAAAATAATCTTGTAAACGCAAAAGTTTTCTGGATTATTATTTTCATTTTTCAACTCAGTATAGGTAATTCCTTTCATAATACTTTGTTTGTTTACTTATTTGCTCTTTTAAAAATGTTTTTTCTCTACTCCTTATTTATTCGTAATATGCTCTAATCCTCACGAGCTTTACGGTCGTAATTTCTTCAAATGGTATTCTCCATTTTTGGGAGAAACTGCGAAAGAGATTTAATTGTTGTTCGTGCATTCGTTTGTTGTTGTTTGTTGTTCAATACGCTTACCTGGAAGGTAATCCGCACTACATTTGAATGTTTCATTCATTTCCCTTATTATCATAACTGAGACACAAACAAAAATTCTCTAAACAGTAACTTTTCAGATATTAGCGTTATTTTCAGATTTTCAGATAATGATTTTGAAATAAAAATTTTAATAACCACAGTTATGTTCATAGACGCCGTACATTGACATGTATAGGGTTATCTCTAATTGGAAGTTCCTGTAGATCACCAGGTTAACTCTTGCATATCTTTGAATTTGCTCAATATTTTAGTTTATCATATACCCAACCCATTGATAGAGTGATAGGTGACCGAGAGCAAATGTAATTGAGTTTAATTTCTGGGTTTAAAAACTGGGTTTAATTTCTATTGCGGTCAACGTATTTTTCATTAAAGCAAAAAAGGTTATAACCAATATTTCAATTAGTATGTGTGACTGCCAAATAGACAAAAGTGAAAGTATTCGTTTATAGGGACTCACAATTTCCAATGACTTACTATGGAACGATCATATAATGGCCATCTCAAAAATCGCGTCAAGAAAACTCGGCATCCTCAATAGATGTAATAAATTTTTTAATCCTTATCAATTACTTCGCATTTATAAGTCTGCATAGAGTATTGTTGTCAATTTTGGGGCGCTGTATCTGTTGCCATCGTGACTCTATGTTGGTGATCAAAATTTAACATTAGACCTTGATTCCCTACAACATCGTCGCACTGTTTCTGATTTTTTTGTTTTTTTATAAATATCGTCCCCAGCAGTGCTCGGATGAAATCAGATTCATTATGCCTCAAACATATTCTTTTCCCCGTTTTAGTCATCAATCGATTTGTGCAAACAGTCAAACTGTCGAGATTACTTACTGTCATAGTAACAAAATGCAAAGGGACAATACTTTTTATTAAACAAAAATATATGTCATTACAAGTTTAAGCAATGTTGAAACAAAAGTAACAATTTGTTGTATTTGGTTTTCGATTAAGATGTTATTGCAGCTCTTCAAAGCAACTCTCTCATTTTCTATTTCTAATGAACCCAAAATCAATAATTTCCATTTCTGTCTATGTTCTTCCGCACACGAGTGTATGTATGTTTGTATATTCAACCTCATTTTTCCAAAGCAGCAATTACAAAATATTTATTTAAACAAAAAACATATTTTACCAGTCTAATTGACATTAAATTAAAAAAAAATCTACTTTTTGATAATATAAAATAATTTTTTTTATTTAATAGAAAAAGCAATTTAATTAAAATAAAAATGAATTCAAAGAAAAGTTTTCTACGAAAAAAAAAGGATTTTTGATTCGTTGAAAAGTTAACAAGAGTAAAAATTTTTTATAATGAAATTTTCATAAAATGGATTTTAGGGGGTAATTGCATTTCCGACGTTCTATGAAGAAATATTGTTGTTCGACGTAGGGTAATTGGTAATTATATTTCGTTACCTTAGAGAAAAATAAAATATTACACAGAGTATATTAAGTAAACAAACTATAAGTATTGGCCATTAAAGTGATAGATTGAAAGAAACGTATGAGTAAATTTACACTGCGAACTCTTGAAGTGAACGTGAAGTGAAGGGAACTTGAACTTGAGTTGAATTTTTTCTATGTATACAGGTGCAAAGAAAAGGTTCATGAAAAGACGTTTTTTTGAAGCAAAGTATGACATATTTTTTGAAATGATGTGGTGAGAGTATATATAAAATCAACGAGTTATAATAAGGTTAAGGTAAAGAAAAACACACTGAAATAAACATGTTATATTTCCAATAGAAATGCAGTAATTGTCTCAATCTCCCTGGCGAAGTGCAAATATAGCAAATCGAAAACAGAAATTGATTCAACAGTCAAACAAAGTACAGAACGGCATAGTTGAGACAACCGCACGTTATGTTTCTGTCAAAATTAAATACAGTTCAACTAATTTAATTTCGAAATAAAAAATTCATTATATAATTCCAAAGTAAATTTTTCCATGAAATAGTTTTTAACTTTATTCAACTACTGTTATATTGCATGGAACACTTTATATTTAAAAAAAACCTCATTCTGTTGTCAGGAAAATTTTTACATGTGGTTGTGTTCCAATCACCGTGAAATTGTTTGCAATCATTTTTTTTAAGTGAAAACTTCTTTAGCCGCGTTGTAAAATTTTGTATGGGGTAAAATCTATATATTCGCATTATCAATTTTTAAATCAGCAAAATATTTTTAAATATGAAACACATCCATCATTTCTTAATGTTTACAAATTGCGATGTGGATATCGCGCTCGACTGATGTTCCGTAGATCGTGAGTTCAATTCCTGGACTGGTTCCTTTTTTTAATTTTTTTTTTAATTTTTATTAAATACCATTAAAATTATTATTTTTTATTCATGAATTCATAAAACTATTAAAAATTTCTTTATAGGGATTTTAAAAAATTGATCTATAATGCAGTTTTTTAAAGTTATATTGCTACTGTCTTTTGCAATTTGCATTCTAGTCATCATGCTAAATAAATATTGAACGTAGGAGAGATAGTATAACCTGAAACAATTACATTTGTATATCAAAATTGTTGGTTTGAAATTGTATGTAATACATGTTCCTAAAATTAAGTGAAAACTTAATACTTGTAACTTGATACTTGATAACATCGATTATATCGATTTAAAGCTCACAATTACGAGACGGAAATCGCATAAATTCTATATAAAGAAGCATAGCTTATGTATGATTAAACATGGATGGCAATCATGATAAATAAAATAATTAAAAATGGTGACACTTAGCCGATAGTGATTTGCAAACGGCAACCAGGCGCATTAATACCAATTGATTTACTTAGCTTTCCGCAGGAAGGTTTGTAAAATTTAAAATTGTTGATCTATGGGTGTGACAACCACACGTACTTTAGTCACTGCTATTGGCATATAAGTTATCTTGTGATATCGTATACCAATGGCAATAGCAGTGCAATCTCATTAGCCAAAGTGATATCTTAGGAGTGTTAGCGGATGAAGTATTTTCAATCAACTACACCATCCCTTACTCTAAGTTATGGAATATTCATTGATGATACGCTATTTTTTAAAAAATAAAATGTGTTTGGTAGTAGAAATTACAAGGTATGTCACAACAACATATAAAAAACTTTTAACAACAAGGTCCCACTACAACATGCTTTCTAAGGTGTTGATAGACGCAAATTTTTATATGATATGTTTTGTTTATTTTAAATATAAAAATGTATATAATAGTTGCTTGGAATGCTGATAGATGTGAAACCCAGAATAATTTTAATGATTTTAATTTAAACATTCTAAAATTTTAATCTGCAATGCTACAATAATTGGAAGACAGACGAAAAACATAGTTATAGTTACTTACGAACTTTTGGTTTTAAAACAATTTTAGGTTGAAATATGGATTCAAAATCTTTTGGTGAAACCAATTTTTTATTTATGGTTTTTTTGTTTAAAAAAACAGACAAATAATAGCTATTTATGTATTAAGGGCGTGAAGTTAGTCTTTTTTGTTTGAGAGGGAAATTGTTGCTCGACGCGTTAGCCGAGAGAAACAAACACTCGAAAGCACAAAATAAACTTTATGCCCGCCCGAATTGCATTCAAGATTTTTTGTACGAGTAAGATTCTGTACTATTTGCATAAATTAAAACATGTACTTATATTTCACAAAATAGTAAAATATTTTTTGAAAAAATTGTTTAATCAAAGTAGTTTTGCTTTTCATATTTATTTTCGTAAGTTTCTATAGCAACCAATTTTTTTTAAATTTGTGTATTAATTTATTTAAAACATTTTGTTTTTCAGTTGTATTTGCTCTATCATATAGATAAGTATGTTATTGTGCTTTGTAAAATATATGTAGTTTGAAAAAATCGTTAAATTCAAGTAATTTTTGGTTTGTTATTTTTTTTTAATTTCTTTGGGTCGTGTGTCAACAGCTGAATCTAATTTTTTGAAGTCTAAAACTAGTTTTTGATGTTTATATTCACCACAAAAAAAATTAAAAAATTAGCCTGCTTAGTCCAGTAACTTTATACACTACCGTATGCGTCAAATCCGGTAGTTCTGATTTTTTGCAGACTTGTTTATGATGTTGGCCTAATGAATAATCCAAGTTTGTGACCAAGCGCCGAACGCAACTTCGTCAAAAATCGCAAAAACCGCGAAAAAATCGTTATTTTTTCAAATTTTGGCGATTATAACCCTAAAGGACTAGTTTTTTCTTTAACCTTTTTTAGCTCGTTTTTAAAGTAGACTAAATTTGCTACAATATGATAATAGAACTGTCTCTGCAGACCCACTAGTTTCCGAGATTAAGCCTTTCAAAGTTTATCATTTTTTTCGAACTTCGCAATTTTTTGCAATTCTGTCGTTCTAAATGAACTTTGACCCTGAATATACTATCGAAGCCCTGTACTTTTATGATGGGATGTTAAAAAAGAAAATGAGAAGTGTGAACAATGTTCACAGGTATGTTGAACTCTCGATACTTTTCCAAAATCATCCTTATCGAGAAAAGTGCATCGGTAGTACCTCGGCCCCGCCGGAAACCACACTGATATTCTCCGAACAGTTGTTCAGCAAAAGGAAATAAATGATTAAATTAACAATTAAGCCAATATTTATAAATTTTATGCATTTGTTACCAAAAATGGTGTGTATAACTAGTGCGAATGCGTTTTCCAAACGCGAGTTATTGCAGCACTCCCTACGGTCATGCTGCAAACTAACTCTTGTTTGGAAAACACATTCGCACTAGTAATACAATCTACTATTTTTCATTGGCCACCACACACACATGTATTTATTAATACAATTATTAGGACAGGGATGTACAAAACTCTACAAAGGTATAAATTGCAAAAAATTGCGGAATTCGAAAAAAATGATAAACTTTGAAAGGCTTAATCTCGGAAACTATTGGGTCTACAGAGACAGTTTTGGTATCATATTGTAGCAAATTTAGTCTACTTTAAAAACATTCAAAAAAATTTTAAAGAAAAAACTAGTCCTTTAGGGTTATAATCGCCAAAATTTGAAAAAAAAAATAACGATTTTTTCGCGGTTTTTTCGATTTTTCGATTTTTGACAAAGTTGCGTTCAGCGCTCGAGGTCACAAACTTGGATTATTCATTAGGCCAACATCATAAACAAGTCTGCAAAAAATCAGAACTACCGGATTTGACGCATACTATGAGAACTAACGGATTAGACCCCATATTCTCAGGCGACAAAGTTACTGGACTACATCAAAAAATTAAATTAATTTAGCCCTCTTGGTAGGTTCCGCTTGAGGTTCGTCCGTATCTGGATCGACGTATTGGGATGGCATATCCCCATCAGGGGATGGTGATGAATCGTCGACGTCGTGTGCCAAAAAGTCATCCTCCATTTCGACATCGGAGAGATCGTCACCTTCTGAGATATCTGCTAATGCAACTACAAAAATGATCAGGTACAGTTACATAATCTTCTTTTCTCATTGGCCACCGCACACATATATCTATTAATACAATTATTAGGATAGGGATGTAGACAACTCTACAAAGGTATATTGCAAGCAATTGTGAAGTTCGAAAAAAGTGATAAACTTTGAAAGGCTTAATCTCGGAAACTAGTGAGAGACAGTTCTATTATCATATTGTAGCAAATTCAGTCTACTTTAAAAACGGTCCAAGAAAGGTTAAAGAAAAATATAGCCCTTTAGGGCTATAATCGCCAAAATTTGAAAAAATAACGATTTTTTCGCGGTTTTTGCGATTTTTGACGAAGTTGCATTCGGCGCTCGAGGTCACAAACTTGGATTATTCATTAGGCCAACATCATAAACAAGTCTGCAAAAAATCAGAACTACCGGATTTGACGCATACTACCCCATACACTCAGGTGACAAAGTTACTGGACTATGCTTTAGACCTAGTATAAATTTTGACAAGGGAATATAAAATAGAAAAGAAACAAAAATGATTTTATTTTGTTTGCATTATTGTTAATTAGTTTTTTTTTTTTTTTTTTTATTCAAAGTTAGGCATGTTTAGTGTTAATTATAACAAATTATAAATTAACGTCTCTGAATATCCGAAGATACCATGCCAACTAGGGATAAGAATGGAATAAAAATTAAGATTCTCTGAGAAATTTATGAACGTTAACTTTAAAGCCTTGAGGATTAAATTCATCAGGAAAAACCCAGGAAGGTAAGGCATTCCAAAGATGAGAAACTCTGTTGAAAAAGTCACGTTGGAAGGCTACAGTTCTACACCTAATTATTTGAACTGTAAAGGGATGCGCTGCTACGTTTGCTCTGGTGTGACGCGAAAGGTTTGCTGATTTAGGTAAAATCGATTTGATCTCTTCAGAAGCTCGCTCATCCATAATATATTTATAAAATATAGTCAAATCAGCAACATTTCTTCTGTGCTGCAAGGAATCAAGACCGTTAGTAAGACTTGGGTTACCAATGAGTTTAATAGCTCTACGCTGTACAGAATCAAGGCAGTTGAGACTACTCAAGTAAGCTCCACCCCATATGTGAGAACAGTATTCCATGCAGGGACGTATAAAAGATTTATAAACTAAAAGAAGTTGTTCGCTATCGAAAAACTTACGACATCGCCCCAAAAATCCTAACTTTTGAACAGCATTCTTAGCCAGATTAAAAATATGAGAATTCCACTTCATATTATTTTCAATCTCAACTCCTAGAAGTCTGACAGACTCATTCTCTAAAAGATTTTTGGGGCCAAACGTTAATGGAAAAGGATTGGGTGTCGTTATCCTAGAAAAATGACAAACCTGTGTTTTGCTTGTATTGAATTCAACACTGTTAGCAATACCCCAATCCATAATTGTTTTAAGATCAGTGTTAAGGGAATCTATCAACTTTGATCTACACTCACTAAGGGCTAAGGGTGTATATAATTTAGGTGCTTCATGAGACGCATAAAGCGTGCTGTCATCAGCAAAACTATGTATAGGATGAACCGTTGAGTCCAACAAATCATTAATATAGATAAGAAAAAGAGTTGGTGACAAAGCGGAACCCTGAGGAACTCCTGCATTAGTTGAAAAAGTATTCGATGATACACCGTCAACATTGACCCGAAACTTTCGATCAGATATAAAGCTCTGTGTCCAAGATATAAGCTGCTCGTCTAAACCATAGGATCTCAATTTGCATATAAGGTTGTTATGCCAAACTT
Organism: Diogma glabrata; assembly: GCA_963693315.1. Classification (NCBI taxonomy): domain Eukaryota; kingdom Metazoa; phylum Arthropoda; class Insecta; order Diptera; family Cylindrotomidae; genus Diogma; species Diogma glabrata. Next base: position 28,104,954 of record OY856187.1, on the reverse strand, counting down.
TGTCAAATGCCTTGGAAATATCAAGAGCAACACCGAATGTTTCTCCAAAGTTTTCAAGCGACTTGTTCCAGATATGAGTGACAAAAGACAGCAAATCTCCCGTCGCTCTTCCTTTTCGAAATCCATATTGTCTCTCATTAATTAATTTGGAAGACTCTAAGAAGCTCATTAAATTAAAATTGACATATTTCTCAAAAATTTTAGCAACTACCGATAAAATTGAAATGGGTCTGTAATTCGTAGGATCAGTCTTACTGCCTTTTTTTGAAACTGGCTGTACACTAGCCATTTTCCAAATTTCAGGAAAAATTCCTTTCTTATATGACAAATAGAAGATTTTAGTGAGGATTGGTGCTAGCTCCCTAGCAAATGTTTTAAGTATAATCGGAGGAATAAAATCAGGGCCTGTTGCCTTGTTAGTATTGATTTTTAAAAGCATTTTTCGAACAATGTTTTTCCGAAAAATTATAATTATTATTATATTATTATTATTATATTTTTAATTATTATTAAAATTATTATTAATTATTTATTATTATTATTATTTTTAAATAAACGGAACAAATCTATTGGAATATATTAGAAAATACCTTTTATTTAAATTAATATGACAATTCAACTCTCTAAAAAAAGTTTCAATAAGGTCCAATCAAAACGCTTCATTTACTATTTTTTAGCAAATCAAAACGATTTGTTTCGATTATTTTTTTCTGGTAGGAAGGAACAGCGAATATTTTCGAATATTTTCCGCCTACTTAATATATTAATTTAAAACCAAAATGCACATACAAAATTATGTGTCAATGCAATTTGCAAATAGTAAAAATGTCCGTTTTCATTCATAAATGATTGAATGTTTATGTTTATTTATCAAAAATAAATTACAAATTTATAACATTTATGCGCCTACTAAGATGAAATAATATTTAATTTTGTTTGACAACAAAGGAATATGTTGTATGAAATAATGTTACTATTTCTGTTCGTTAAATTGTCTGCTAAATACAACTCGTCATCAAATTATTAGTCGATTATTTTTCAACATTACCACTCATGCCATTTGAGGTCAAAAATTTCCCTCGTGCGCTACGCGCACTCGGGACCTCAAATGACATTCGTAATAATGATTATGAAAAATAATCGACTATTATTTGACGACTCGTTATATTATATATGACAATTCAACTCATTAAATAAAGTTTCAATAAGGTCCAATCAAAACGCTTCATTTACTATTTTTTAGCAAATCAAAACGATTTGTTTCGATTATTTTTTTCTGTTAGGAAGGAACAGCGAATATTTTCGAATATTTTCCGCCTACTTAATCTATTAATTTAAAACAAATATGCATATACAAAATTATGTGAAAATGCAATTTGCAAATAGTAAAAATGTCCGTTTTCATTCATAAATGATTGCATGTTTATGTTTATTTATCAAAAATAAATTACAAATTTATAACATTTATGCGCCTACTAAGAAGAAATAATATTTAATTTTGTTTGACAACAAAGGATTATGTTGTATGAAATAATGTTACTATTTCTGTTCGTTAAATTGTCTGCTAAATACAACTCGTCATCAAATTATTAGTCGATTATTTTTCAACATTACCGCTCATGCCATTTGAGGTTAAAAATTTCCCTCGTGCGCTACGCGCACTCGGGACCTCAAATGACATTCGTAATAATGATTATGAAAAATAATCGACTATTATTTGACGACTCGTGATATTATATATGATTATTAATTCATTGGACGAAATAATATAAAATTGTTTTTATTCGTTGTAGTCCAAAAAAATGTTTTTATTTCTTATAAATTATTCATTTTTATTTTATTGTGACGACGCGTTTCTGCTTTACTCCAAAGCTATCTTCAGGTCCAACAAAATAAAATACTAACATAACAAAAAATAACAAAAAAATGGAAAATAATATAATTTAAAAATATTTTGAAAAAAACTTACAAAAATGAAAACACTGTTTCAAAAAAGAAAAACTGAGAATGAAAATTCACATATATTTTTTTAAAAAATTCTAAAAACCAACAAACAGACTGAAACTTTAACTTCTATCTTTTAAATTATAAAAAATTAAACAAAAACTGATACAAACTGAAATTTAAATCAAAGCTAGGTAGGAATCAAATATTTAAATGAAAGATAAGTAAACGTTGTCAAAATAGGTGTGATCCGATTGTATATTCATATTATTTTGGAATTTTTTAATATGAATAGCTTCAGAAATTTTGCGCTTGATAGTATTTGACTCAAAATTTAAAATCTCAGGATTATCCCAATCAATTTTATGATTACTGGAAACAGCATGATCACACAAAGCACTGTGTGACTTGTTACCCTTAGCAATATGATACTTATGATCCTTCAGTCTAGAAACAAGATATTGTTTAGTTTCACCAATATATGTTAGACCACAATTAAGTTCAGCACAATTAACTTTGTAAACTAAATTAGAGAAATATTATTTGGGAACAGGATCTTTAAGAGGTGTGAAAATACGCTTTCGTAGAGTATTGCATGGTTTACCAACAGCTTTAATATTATAGCCATGCAAAACGCGATTTAAGTTCTCAAACAAAACTTTAGTATAAGGAAGGGAAACAAATTTAAAGGTGCTATCTTGATTATTAATAGTAGAAATGCCAAAATTTAAATTATTAAGTTTATTGATGGTATGATTAACGTGATAATCAATAAATTTAACAGGATAGTAGTTTTCTAAAAGAGTAGTTTGATAATTTTAAAATTTTTTCTGTCAAAATAGATACAGTATTTTTTTTATAAGAAATAGGAAGAGAAGAGTTAAAATTCAAATACCGGCCAGACCAAGTAGGTTTTAGATACCAATCTGTAATTAACACACCAAAACTATTTTTTATAACTAAAGTGTCAAGAAATGCAATTTTATTTTCATTTTAAATTTCAACAGTGAATTTAAGACGAGGATGGAAATCATTAAATTTAGCAAGAACAGAATCAATTAATATACTAGGAACAGAGGTAAGAATATCATCAACATAACGTATATAAAATGGAAGAGTAAAATCTAAAGATTCAATAATTTTTATTTCTATAAATTCCATAACTAAATTAGCTAATACTGGACTAGCTGGGGAACCCATAGGTGAACCAAAAATTTGTTGATAAAATATATTTTTATAAGAAAAATAGCAATGGTTTAATACTAATAAGAGTCCTTCAATGAAAATGTCTTTTTCTAAAGTTTTATATTCAACATTAGTTTTAGTTTTCCTAATATAATCAAAATTTTGTCGTCGAATATTACTAATTATAAATTCTTGAGAAGCAAACTCTTGAATAACTATTTCAATTTCATCCCATTTTCTATCTATACACTCAAGTACTAATGCATTTGGAATATTTGTGAAAAGTGATATAACATCTAAAGAAATCAAAGAATAATTTGTAGGAATGATTACATCTTTTAATTTATCAATAAAATCATAAGAATTTTTAACATGACTAAAGGTTTTTCCAACAACTCTTGATAAAATATCAGAATAAAATTTTGAAAGATTATATAAAGGAGAATTAATGTAAGAGACAATAGGACGTAATGGTTCACCAGACTTATGAACCTTTATACTAATCCATATATCCGTGGAAAAGAACTATTATACTTCCGCATAAGAGTTGCACGTTCATTTGTTATATTACTTTTAAGTTCTAGTTTACTAATAAATGTATTTGTTTTTCTTTGCAAATATCCATAGTCCGGTCAATTTAGACCAAAATATGAGAGTGAAGTTACATAAAGTCCCAACAAGCTGAATTTCAGTGAAATTGTTCAAAACATAATTATAAACAATGTCTAGAAGTTCCCCATCATTCCCGTGTATGGAAAAAAATTTATTCAAGGTCAAAGGTCAAAAAAATGAGTTTTCGCGATTTTCAGCAAAACGGTAAGTTTTATCATAAAAGTACCTCAGACAAAAATTGTAGATCATAAAATTATCTATAAAAAATGTTTCAATACTTTTTTTCTTACAAGCCACCGTTTCTGAGATATAACGATTCAAAAAGTTATAACAGTTGTTATCGTCATAATATGCATGAGTACGCCACGTATATACATCTAGAGTTGTTATATTTTATATAATATATATAAAACTAACGGTAAAATGAAATCAACTAACTGAGATGAGAAAAAATAAATATAAAAAAGAAAACAAATTTTTAAGTTTCGTTTTTGTTGTTCGTTGTTCGATAGCTAATATATAAAAAAGAAAATATAAAAAAATAAAATAAATTTTTAATTTCGTTTTTGTATGTATGCAAACTTATAATGCATATGTATATAAAAAGTTTTTCGTATATAATAACTTTTTTATTTATGATCCGAAAAATCCCCAAAAATCTCTAAAACCTAAATTACAGTAATATCAGTTAGCACTAAAAATTTGAAATCAATCAAAATTCGAATAAAAAAGCCTTAGGCTCCACAAAATTTTTCGTTAGCGTATTAATATCAGGTAAAATGAAACCCAGTCCCTTAAGTTTTAAGCCAGTGTAACTTCGAGACATCTGTCTCTTGTTCTATTGTGTGCGTGGCTAGGGTCTTATACCTGCTATAATAAATGAAATACCGTTAGTCTTGAGCGTCACTCTGTAGTGAAAACACGTGTTTATCCTAACCTATATTGTGCTGTTTTGAGTTTTATATTAAAAATGTCTGAATATTGTTTTATTTGTGCTAAACTTTTAACTGAAAATGAAGTTGTTACTGTTGAACGTGGTATGAAGACATTAATTAATGCAAGTATCGAAAGAGCTGATGATTTTTCGGAATATCCCAAAAATCAGAAATCTGTGACAATACATGAAAATTGCCGTAAAAATTATACTTGAAAGTCTTCTATTGCTGCAGCTAATAAAAGACAACGTGAAGAACAAGAAGCCATCCACAGCAAGTCCTCCTCGTACTAGATCACGTATCAGTGAATCAGCTTTTTGTTTCAAAGAACTATGCTTATTTTGTGGCGAGAAATTAAATGAAGAGTATGAAAGAAAAAAATCCTCAGATTTTCGGCGTCGAATCAGCCAAGTAAGTACAATTCAATTTAAAGATTCAATTCTGGAAACAGCTCGGACTCGTGACGATGCTTTAGCAAAAGCTGTTCTTGCTCGAGTCGAATTTGAATATGATTTAGTTGCTGCTGAAGCTAAGTATCATCGAGATTGCTATGCTAATTTGTTAAAACCTTCCACTCAAAGTTTTTAAAAAGAGTAATTCAACTCAACAAGAAGTTATTACCAACGGCATCCGCTTTCTTCTTTCTATGTACGGAGCTCCTAAAAAAACTACCTGTTTAGATAAGCATCGATATGCATGTTTCGTTAAAAACACTAAAAACACTTTAGTTTCACCAATATATGTTAGACCACAATTAAGTTCAGAAACGCGTCGTCACAATAAAATAAAAATGAATAATTTATAAGAAATAAAAACATTTTTTTGGACTACAACGAATAAAAACAATTTTTTATTTAAATTGTTCATTTTAATTTCAAAGACAATTTGTTATAAGCAAAGACAATTATTTCGATATGTCACAATTTAGATTTAGCCAAATTGATGCTGTCAAAAATATTTTCGCTTTAGAGCGTAAAATAGTAATTTCAGGCATTGTTATTTCAATTTTAGGCATTGTTATTTCAATAGGAACAAAATGCCTGCTTACGAATAATTTTTTAATCGTAAAAGTGCATTTTACGGTTTATTCGAACAGAAAATTATTTTTTATAACGTCAAATGGATAAAACGATTTAGTGTCAAGATCATTGAAATCAAAATGATCTTCTTAAAATGGAGATCCAATACTTGTAAAAGGAAGCAAAACAAAGGAAAAATTAAAATATAAAGTAAGAGGTTTTGAAAAAAACCTATCGAGAATTACTATCGAGATTGAAGAAGAATAATAAATAATGTAATAGTACATTATGATGCTAGGACGTAAAGCTAAAGACGCATGTGGAGTTTGCAAATCGAAGCGCTAGCCGGGATTTGCACCCACATTAAGTCCAAAATAGCTTACGCCCATGCATCGTATACTATTTTTTATTCGCCGCTAGCAAAATATTTAAAAAAAATTGGTTATTCTAAATCAAGATATAATTTTGCATAAATTTTGAAATGAAAATATGTTGAGCAAGTAACCTTTGACAAAATATTTGTTATTTTTTTCAAAATAATTGTACAACTATGAACACAAAATAATAACAATAATTTGGATTGTGAGATTTTGAATTCAAAGGTTGCTTTGATAAAAATTTCTATGTTTTATAGAATTTAAACAATTACAAATGTTTTTTACTTTTTTGGACGTAACTATGACAACAAAATATATGGTTAAAAAGTGACGCTTTACGGCCGCAAATCTCAGTAATAAAGTACAACTTTAATATGTAGGCAATTAATATGAATGAAACCATATTTGGAAAATTGTAACAGAATACTTAATTCAATTATATTAAAACAAAATCGCATGCAAAACATTATTTTGTTGTGGTATCAACCCTCCATTTTTCAATAATATTTGTTTTGACTTATCTTTATCAGCATTCATATTTTCTATTGTCTGCGAACGTTTGATTTAGTTTGTTCTTGGAAAATAAAAATTTCTTTATTGTTATAATAATATTTAAGCACAAAAATTGGTTTCAAAGAAAAAGGAAAATTAAACGACTTTCATGCATGAAAACTATTTCTTTTAAAAAAAATTCATGATTTGAACAAAAGCAAGTATTTGAGCTTTATCAATTGTTCAAGATAATAATAACGGAAGTGTATAGATTCTGAAAGAATAATTTATTTCTTCAAGTGAGATGTTAAATTCGATGTTTATTTTTTAAATGTTGTCATGTTATTTCTAAGTGTAATAGAACATAAAGTCAGAACTTAGAAGGAAATATTTTATTTACACAGGATATGGTTCTACACAAAGACTTATATAAATAACTAAACCATTGTTAGAATTGCTAGTGCGTTGTTATATAAGGTTTCTTTAACACATTTTGAGTTTAACTTTTTTGAGTTTTCTGAACAAATTTTAAATTCTAAATTTGTCAATACCATAAAGTTTTTAAACAAAACTATTTGCAAATTAGTTACTTTTTTGCATTATTAACGCAAGTTTAAGAATTTCACTTATACTACAAGGTTTACTTCTCCTACATAAATATACTACACGGTTTGATTTGCATTTTAGCTATACTTAGTGCTTGCTAACTTAAGATATTTAACATGTCATCTGGAATCCAAATGAAACTTTTTTAATTTTTTTTAATCTAAGAGATTTCTTTGTACAAACTGCATACAAATAGAACGATTTACTGATATCTGGTTATGTTTATGTTTTCAGGTATTGATAGACTTTTTTTACACTTTTGTTGATTAAAGCCACCCATTTAATTCACAAAAGTATAAAAAAAGTCTATCAATACCTGAAAACATATGGTGTTGTGAGAGTGAAACAAAAACATATAATTAAAAGAAATCTGCATAATTAAAAGAAACTACCTAACTACTCAAAACTAAGAAATTGTTGGTTTTGAAAATCTGGCATTGCATTGTAGTGCGCGTATTCACCACCAATTTCTCACCGTATCCGCATTTTGCATCTATAGGTTGTGAAAGTGTGAAATTTTTTTATGTTTTTTACTTTAAAAATTTTTTTATATATTTAACTTTTGATTAAAACGCAGTACTATCAAACTAATAACTATGAACAGAAAAATTCAAGTAATTAACTAGCTAATTTTCATGTTTTCTATTTACCTTCTGTTCAAGTACTATCAACCTCCAAATATCGATATATGTCCAAATCCAATTCTTTGGTTCGTTTTATTTGTAAACTTTTTTTTGACAGTTTAATACGAATTCCGGTATCGCAAATAAAATACTGTTATAATCAACAAATCGTTGACATACAAACGGACTTAAATGAGTAAATTAAATGACTATCAACTCTATTGTTCCGTTGCTAATTGAATTAATCCAGACCATTAATATGCAAATTCGACACAACCTAAATTCTAGTTAACATAATTCTAACCTAATTTTCCATTCGATTGTTTTCCAATTAAGCTTTTAGAAAATATTTGTGAGTTTCCTTTACCCTCAAAAGTTAATTAAAATTCAATTTCAATCATTTTCAATTTGCCTTAAAAACTGTTATATCCCTCTTCTATTTCCTTTTCCAATTTTGTTGATGTTTAATTTAATTAGTTGTCCAATGACTAAGAAAGGTTGAAGAGACATTTTTTCTTTTTTGTTGAACCGGTACATAGATATTTTTTTAACAATTCGATAAAATTGATTTCTCGAAAATCAAACAATGAAATAATTTGTAGTAACAAATGTTAGCAAAAAGTGTTAAAACGTGGTGTCGTTCTATTTCGGCTGGCGTGGAATAGTAGATTCTTGTATGAGCTTAGAATGAAGGCAATTCTTCACGAGGATGAAGTTCATCCGAGTGAAGAATTGCCATCATCCTAAGCGAATACAAGATGCTATTTTATCCACGACTGTAAAATATTTCATTTAATTTCCAGTTTTCCTGCAAAAATTTGTATCGCCATATTGAAATAAATGCATCAAAGATAGCGAAAAACAAAACAAGTTTGTTGTTTATTTTATATTTTATATATGTATTGTTCTTGTTTTAACCTGTTTACATTACTATACCAACAAATGAAGATTTTAATTTGTTAGGGGAATATTTAATAAACTATAGAATTGTGAAAGAATTTCAATCAAATTCACTAGTTGTGGAATGAATACAATTACAATGACGCATGGAAAGCACATGGGTGATTCTATTCTAACAGTGATTATTAATGTCCTGTACTGTATACTCTCACTGGTCATTCCAGAATATTGTATTTATAAAATTTTTCTATTCATACGATCCTCACCAACATATTTCATCACTTTTTCTGTGTAATATAATTTCCAGTCCAGCGAAAACTAACAGTATGTCACTTAAATGTCAGTACCGTGTTATGTCCATTTCTAGAATTCATCTATAAATTCATTATTTTCTTTTTCACAATAAATGATTCGAACCAATTAACCTATCAATCTTAAGGTCTTTAATCAAACTTAAAAAAATTGTCAAATGTTTTTTCAATATATTGATTCAACATTGAATTCTGGCTTAATAACCTTTGTCCATAGATTTAAGCGAATTTTTGAATTTGAATTTGTATGACGCGTGCATCATCTACCTCGAGATTATTGAAACAAATAGTTAGCCATATTGAAAGTACGTCACCTGAGTAATGTTTACAAACATAATGCTGATGGAATAGTGCCACAGTTTTGTGTGATTTTAAAAATCAATTTTCCAAAAGGTATGTCATAAATTTACTTGTCAGTACCGTGCTATTGGTAAACTTAATTAATTATTGATTTTTTTATCATAAGTAATAGATTTTTGTACTTAGATTTAACTACAACTTAACTAATACTGTAATTGGATATTATCAAATTTATAACCAAATAATTACAGTTGCTAATTAAATTTCAAATGTCAATAACGTGGCTGTCAGTACCATGTAAAAAAAATAGTATAAATATATTAATTATTAATAAAATTGTATTAATAAAATTATCTAAACTTGAAATAAAATCCTCTCGAACATTGATTTTTACAATAAAATAGAGTAATAATATGCATGAAAAAATAAAAAAAATTATATTTTGTAACACATGAATAAAAAATATGTAATTTTGTACTAGAATAAAATACAAGAAAAAACTACTTTTCCGCACATATGACCACAAAGTATTTTGTGCACGGGCTAGCACGCCACCTGCATGTGAGATTTGTAGTTAAATCTATCCATATATCTATCTATATATAATATTTTTATAACAGTAAAATATCAAAATAATAATCATCAAAGCGACGCGGTAGATCGCTGTTCGTGACAAAAATAGCGATTATCACTTTTGCTTTATTTAAGTACGCTGAACCTAGTATAGATAACCTCAAAAAAATGATTTGATCTAATGTTGTTTAACATATATGAACTTATGAGGAGTTTTGTAACATAAACTCACCTTTAAATTTTAATTTGAAATAGATTTTGTACAATAAACCGTATACAAAATTAATTAAAACATATAAAATTTCGGAAACGATTATTGAAAAATGAAATTTCATAAGAATATATTTATTAAGATTAACTGATTTTTTTTTCTTGACGCCATCTATTGTAAGTTTAAAATGTAAATAGCTAAGACACTTTTTTTTAAAAATAAAAACATTATAATTTAATCTTTTTAAATAGAAATAAACCAGTTTGCTTTAGAATCAAAGTGATGCGGTAGATCGCTGTTCGTAAAAAAGAATAGCGATTGCCACTTTTGCTTATTTAAGCTGAACCTAGTAGACATAACCTCAAAAAAAGGTTTTGATCTAATGTTGTCCATATAATATAAGCTTATGGCGACTCGTTTAACATAAACTCACCTTTAAATATTAATATGAAATTAATTTGATACACATGACTGTAAACAAAATTTGTTAAAATAAAACATTTTGAAAAAAGTTTTGAGTTTTGAGAAACTAATGTTTAAATAATTTTTAAGACGAATAAGTTTCATACTGTTTTTGGCTACATCTGACAAATGTCAATTTTACTCTGATTCTGTTGTTAAGAAAAAAAATAGAAAGGAAACTGTCATAAAAAGTAAAAACTTTATTATCATTTAATTTTACTCTGATTTTGCATAAAAATTAGCTAAGAGTTAAGACCAATTTTAAAAGGGAATGTATTTGGTTTGTGGTGTGACATAAAAATATTACATATTATAATTTGTTCTTTTAATGCGTATGGACATTTGTAGGGTGAAATATTTTAATGCGTATGGACATTTGTAGGGTGAAATATGTGTTTTAAATAAGAGCAGGGTATATTATCTAGTGAATTTGTTCCAAATAATTTTTTTTCCTGGATTGCAATATTTTTTTCTAAAATTTTACTCTGATTCTGCCTAAAAGGTTTTAACAAGACAATTTTTTTAAAAAGGAATGTGTTAAGGTTTAGGTGTGAAGGTTGTCATAAAAACATTATTATAATTTGTTTTACTACGAATGACTGAATAGTTCCAAAAATTTTCGGGATTCAATTTAAATTAAATTCGTTTAAAAATCTATACCATAATGTACCAATAGGTAGACCCTACAGCAAAATATTACAGTGTATTATTTAAAGCCTTTGTCCCAAACAATAATTCAGAGTATTTTTTTTTTTTAAATAAAATGTGTTGTGTAATAGGGTTTAGAATATGTGTCACAACAACACATAAATACCTTTTAAGACCTAGGTCTAGACCTAGGTCCCACAACAACTGGCGTTCTAAGGTGTTGATTAACGCTTTCTTTAAACCTCTACAGGTTGAAGCCACCTAAGACTAAGTGTTCCGGCAAACTATTCCATTTGTACGCAGTTCGGACAAAAAAGTCTCTCTGCGATCTGCCAGTATGACATCACTTTTTGAGTATGAGTATGCAATCACTTTTTCTAGAAATTTTAAATTATAGAAATTATGGTTGGTGTGTTCGTTTTATATTCTTCAAAAATATCATTTAATGAAATTTTACTATGATGATTCTGGTCTTGACTAAGAAACATTAGAAAGGAAGTTGTCATAAAAACATTATTATATAGCTTTTTTCTTAAACATATGTATTTATCGATCTAACTTAAATGAAATTAAAAACTGCACCGTAAAGTGCCGATCACTAGACCCCTACAACAACACCGGATGTGCTATTTAACGCTTTTGTCCCTATTAATGTTCCCGGGTATGCAAATACTTTTTCTAATGATCAACTTTTATAGCTGTCAAAATTTTTTCAAGTAGGACAGCAAATTGCATAGTTTTAGTCGATTTGCAGATACAAATAAACAAAAAATTTTACCGTAACAAGTGGTTAAACATTTGTTGAATCTGATTTTGAAATATGAAACTACATACTCTGAAAATTATTTTTAATTCAAAAATAGTTTTATTAAAATTAGTTTCTAGTTAAATAAAACAAAAGTGAGACAAAATAAATTCAGTATTTGTATACTGAAAAATCACATTGAAATTAATCTTAATATTAAAGAAATTTGAAATTAATATTAAAGCAATGATACTTGAACTAAATCTGTTACTTTCATTTTTTTTATAGCTCTAAGCCATGTTTAATATCGAAAGTTCATCTGAAGGCGATAAACAAATTATCGTAGATTCTGGACCAAATAGCAAACATAACGAGACTTATATTTTGGTTTTACATCATATGCTTAAGCAATTCTAGTATACTCCTCAAAATATTTGGTGCCAATATGCGAGGTTCACCCAACCAACCCACACCACTAGATAAATCTTTGGCCCAAATTATATATCTTGCGGATTATTGGGTATGTTGTTTTTATGAGCGCAGAAAAATTGGAAATAATTCAATCAATCGTTAAAGTTGGTATGCTTTTATTATTTATTTCATCATAATCCAAGCTCATAAAATTTATTATTTACTACAAAAACTCGTGATATCAGCTACAAAAAACATCAAAAATGTAAATTTTAGTGAAAACGGTGCAGTTTAAAGTTTAATAGTCAAAACTATCTGTTCAGTACAAAAAGAAGTGATATCCTGTGTCAAGTAGAAACGAGTGTAAAACAAAACATTTCCAAATAATTAGGTGTTCTACATGTTTGAAATTCTTACTTTGTCACTCGGATTAGAGATTAGAATTAAAAACAACTTCAACTAACTAGGTATTAAAACAAAAGTTTCTAGTAAAACTAAAAGTACAAAATAATATTTACTTACTTATTTATATTCGAATGCAAATGTGAAATGCGATATTTAGACGATCGACTGAATCGAGAGAAGTGCGGAACCATCACGAAACTTCAGGACTAACAGATTATAACTTTAATGAAATTCTGTTCAAATAACATGTTCTTAATCTACAAACTAGGGTCTGCAGTATAAAATACTAACTAATAAATTAGCTTGCATTTCTTTTATAGAATTTTCATTTTGTATATAATATTTCTCATTAAATAAAAGTCTTAACTGTCACTGAGGTTCCGTGATGGTTCTGCACTTCTCTCGATTTAGTCGATCGTATAAATACCGCATTCCACATTTGCATCCGAATACAAATAAATAAATAAATATTATTTTGTACTCTTATTTTTACTAGAAACTTTTGTTTTAATACCTAGTTAGTTGAAGTTGTTTTTAATTCTAATCTCTAATCCGAGTGAGAAAGTAAGTATTTCAAACATTTAGAACACCTAATTATTTGGAAATGTTTTGTTTTACACTCGTTTCTACTTGACACAGGATATCACTTCTTTTTGTACTGAACAGATGGTTTTGACTATTAAACTTTAAACTGCACCTTTTTCACGAGCTAAAATTTACATTTTTGATGTTTTTTGTAGCTATAATATATAAAAGTTTAACAGTAGAACGAATAATCGCAAATACACAACAAATCTGGCTGGCATTCGACTTGAAATCAATCTTTAACAGGAAACAATAGCGAAGTCATATAGGACTATGCCACGATTGATGAAGTAAAGCTACACTTTAGCTATGTTTTAAGCTGTGGTTCTTTACATGAATCTGACTACACAAGCTGTGTAAAATCTTTATTATTCTATGATTATTTGTTTGAGTTATAAGCACTCAATATGTGCTTCATTACGCACTTTTACGCTTCATGTATTTACAAATAGACGTAGTTTTACATCCAAATTGGTTTAAGATGTGAAGTAGAATTTGTAATATTAAAATTTCAATAGTTTATTGCAAATTAGAATAACCGTTCGGGTACTCTTTTAGTCATTGCCTAATAAAAAAACGGGTATAGTACTACTTTTTTAAAAAGCGATCAATTTTTGTAATTTTACTTACTATACCCGGGTATTGTGATCGACACTTTATGTTACTCGGGAGATACCCACCACTTTGCTCAATAACGTTCAAAAGCATATCAGCTTTTTGCCTTACATATTTGCTTCTTTTGACAAAATAGTCAAAAAAATTAATTCACGAACGCATGTTGTATGCTTCCAACAAACTTAAAAATCATAGTGAAAAAAATCACCTGTTGTATGGTGTACCCAACTTCTTTGTCTAACGTACCCCAAATTCTAACTAAATTTTTCTTATAATGATTGAAATCTTTTACCAACTTTTCATAACAATAGATTTGTAACGGTAGGCTATAGTGGGCACGATTTTCAAGTGAACCCGGATAATATATCAAAGTTTGATCGGGATTCCATGCTTTTTTGTCACCCAACCAACTAACCACCCATCCACAATTATTTAATAACTATAACAATTTGATATTTTGATTTTATCAAAATAATATTTTCCTGTTTAAATCATAATGTAGAATATCTCTACACAGTTTTCATTTTGTCTTATTCCGTAGATTAAATTTTAATTTAACCATGGAAAATCTTAAACGGAGTTTTTAAAGAAAAAAGCATAAAGATAATGATGATTACAGGATTACAAATAGGATGAAGGAAGATAAATTTAATGATTATAAATTAATAATGATAATTTAATAGATGAAAAATTTGAGGAAGGAGGAAGATGTTAAAATAAAAGCTACGGTATGTAGCATGTGATTGGAAAATTCAATTTTTTTCTGGCTCTAGCTTAATTTTGACATTTTCAAACCATGAAATAATTAGATTAGTTTGAAAAGCTTTTACGATAGATGATTATATTTTTATGAAAATATGCAAGTTATTGTTATTTAAACTATAAATGGTAATTTTTTTAAAAAAGAAGAGAATTTGAAAAGCTTGACATAAATATTAAGAATTCTTGCCATTTATTGATTTGACACTGCCGCATTAGTGAATTATTGAAACCAAAGTGTTCAAACAAAATCACAATTTATTATCCGCAACTCCTTAACAATATCGTAAATCATATTCCAATTTGAAAGCAATTTTCTATTATTAAAGTTTTTTTCTTTTCTCATTGGTTATTTCAATTCCATCTATGATCAATAGTTTAACTTGATCCAATAAAATAAAATACTAAAACTACTGACATATAACTAACCGATACAAAACTACAACAAAACAAGAAAATTGAAAAAGCTAATTTAATAGCTCGTTTTATGGTTTCAATTTGTAGCAAGAAAAACTATATTTTTTTAGCTTGAAATTGAAAATTCATAAAAGAAAAATTGGAAAAACGAAATGAAAACCGTTTTTTCAATAATAGTTGCTGTGAAAATTTATTCTATTTTTATGTTTTTCTTTTTGTTGAAATTGGATAGTAATTTCGTTTCTTTAAACGAAAACGTGAATATCTTTAAATTGAAAAAGTGTTATCTTTCGTGTGAGGATTAGAGATTGATTGAACAAATTAGTTCGTTATTTTTACCTGTGAAAGTGCTAATGCATTTCAGTATTTGAGGTTTTGTAATGAACAATGTTTTAAGTTAAAGTATGAAAGGATAATTGGAAAAGCTCATTGAAACGGAGTGTTTACATTATATAGCAACAGCATAGTTTTTACAGTTTATTTGAAAGTTTGTTTTGTAAATTAATCAAAGTTATAGCTGTTTTCTGGAACCATTTTACGCGAATTTGAATTTGAATATGGACATTTTTTAGTGAAATACCAAAACTCTAATATCCCTTAGTGCTACCTAGGTAACGCCAGCAGAATTAGGAATGTTGTAGTAAAAATTATATACAGAAAACACTGCTTAAACTTTATGATACATCATGATGGCGGGTAAATAACGGTTTAAAATTAATGCACCGCAAGTCTTTCTTCTCCTTTTTAGGGACCTAAACTAGAGTTACAGTAATCGAATATTGGTATTTATGGTATTGATAATCATGCCTTTAAAGCAATTTGAAAACAAATAAAACCTTATAGAAAATGGTAAGCACCGAACACCTAAAGCTCCTAAGCTGATTATCTATGCGCCAAAAAATTTTTAAGTACAATTCTAATGGTTATTCAAAAGAAAGCTTTCCAAGCCAAAGAATCTGCCATAACAGTCGTCAGAAATCGTCAGATTAATGAACTTAAAAGACAATTGTTCATTGTTCCGTTACCCAAAAAAAAAAATTATATGAATTATTAATGCATTGCACTGCAGAACAACACACACAAAAAACTCATTTTCAAAGTTTATTATATTAGCATTAACTTTAAAGCCACTAAGCCAGGCTTTAGAAATTTGATCATATGTAAAAAACCAATTAATTATTTTCTTCTTTACAAATCCTTTGGTTTAACCAATTCAAAATATGTTTGCTTATCCACTTTGCACAGCATTTCAAATCAGTTTAAAAATAAAAACAAAACATGTCAAAACTGTGTTACATGAAAATTCAAACACGAGAAACTTTCGAATAACATGTACACTTCACAAATCAAATTTCTTCAAAACTACCTCAAAACCTCAATATATCTTCATTACCATACACTAAACAGATTTTTCAGCTTGTGCTCTACACCCATAACCATATCATTCACAATCCATAAACTTCATGTCTAAACAAAGAAAATAACAGTAGCAATGAAATAAAATAACAAGAAAAACTGTAATCTCTGTAAAAGAATAACAATATTTTGTATCATAAAATCAAGAAAATCCATTGATTGTGATTGAGATGAAAGAAAATCGATTTAAACTTACAGAAAATAAAAAAACAAACTTCTATTCTTGGTTATTCAAATAAATATATCGAAAGATAGAGAGCATCATCATTCGATCAATTGCTTAGAACTTAAATAATAAAAACCAATTTTTAGATAGATTTCTTTATTATATTTTTATTGTTATTTGTTTTGGGTTAAATTAAAATCATGACTGTATTTGTTCTTTTGAACAAGATTTTGTTAGACAAAACATTTATAAGTTTGATTAAATTACAGTTATTTTATTAGCTTTTGGGAAACGATTCTAGCTGTGAAAGAACAAAGCATTGCTGTAAATAGTAATGTTTCAGGAGTGCAACAAACACTCTCCCAAAAATAATTTAAATCAAAGTCTAATTGCGGTTGATAACGATCAACAATAATCTCTTTAATGCGATTAGAAACATCGAACAAAAAAATTCCATTTATATAATAAAAGTAAGAATTGTAATTATTTTTATTTTCCCAAACGAAAAGCAAACACAAGAAAAACACCTGAGTCTATCTAAATTCTTTTGTTAAAAAAAAGCGTAAACGACATAAATAAACCGAAAAAGAAATTCTGTTTGTTCTTTATTAGTTAATGTTTTCTTATACATATAATGTAAGTGGAGACGCCTGGTGCGTTCCATTAATAGTGGAATATTTGGAATTTTTTTAACGAAATATTTTTATTTAATTTATAAAATATAACCTTTTATTCTTGATCTTTTTTCGTTTCTTAAATTCAATTCCATTTTAAACGTTTTGTCTTTGGTTTCGTGACAATACAATGAGTTTTTCAAATCAAAACTAAATTAAAATACATTTACAATATGAAGCAAGCAATCACTGTAAAGAATAATAAAAAAAGTTAGAGGGCTAGATGACGAGTAACAGATATAGAAATTTACCCCAACATTTTTTGTTATATTCCTGATTTGAATTAAGAAGCAATATTGATTTAAATTTTCATTTCAAATAAATTTGTCATGAATATTTTATGGTTTTGAAAAAGAAAAAAATGTTTAATGAATTTTAAATGAAAATTTATTTATGAAAAGTTCAATGAAATGGAAAATGTTTAACGTTTTTTTATTTATAGTAAAAAGTTATTTCTGTCATGACTCTTAATTATGAATCTTTGTTACATCTTCAATGTTATTTAAGATCCGGGTGAAGGCTATCCATTCCGGTGCACTATTTTTCAATGTAAAAACGAATAAGTTTCCTTCAATTTATTTTAAACTTTATCCTACCTAAGCTTTCTAACAAATCTAGCAAATTAACTTACTTTAAAAATAAGAATTCAAGAATAATCACACAACTTAAAATGTAGATAAAAATAACAGAAACAATATTTTGAAAGATTAGATAAATGGGTTTTTGTTTCTGTGTTAAGGATTCTAGTTTTTGGATAATATTTTTTAAGTGAAAAAAAATGTAATGTTTTGGAAGTAATTCGGATTAACTGATGTCAAGATTGTTATGTTTATTTAATCTTATATCTTTATAAACAAATACAATAAATATGTTACGAAAAATACAACATAAAAGTAAGAGTAAGAGTAAGAGCGTAAAAGCTTTATTGTAAACCGAACCAAAACGAAAACGTTTTAAATGAGGTTTGGTTTCGATAGAGATTTTAAGTTCCGATATTTGTTTTTGTTGTGGAATAATACATTGAAACTCAAACCTATTTAATTTCGCATGGTGTTTAATCACAAAATATGCATTTAATATTTTTGTAAATTTAGAATGTCTTGTGTTAAATAAAAATTACAAAAAGCTTTGCTGATGTATTGAATCTTAAAAGTTTCACCAAAATATTAACAAAGTACTGCTCATTGTAAAACGTAAAATTGTTTTCTAATATCTTATTTTTGTGTCGAAATAAAAAACAAATACGAATATAGAGCAATTCAAAATAATGAGCATAGCATAGAAAATTAAAATTTACCTCCAGCATAATTAAGAATGTTTGCATTGACACTTCACGTAAATTTTTAAACAACATATCGTCAATCTCTTTTGGTTATACTGTACTCAAATTATTTTTTTATTGGAGGGCCTGGAGACTTGCAGTTCAAGTAGCACTGCGACACAAATTATAAAAAAATTTTGTTTTCTTTGTTATTTTCATAAAACTTATTCAATAAGTTATTTGCGTAAAAAGTAACAAGAGATTCACTTTATTTTCACTCTAGTTTTGTTGTATTGACTGTAATACAATTTTTGAACCACTTTACTAAATTGCTACTGAATCACCAAAAGAACTCTATAGGTGAAATTTATAGATTAGTTAGGACGGGCTACCGTGATCATTACATCCATGTCTTTATTTATTCGTAGTCTACCAAACTAAACAAATTTAAAAAAGAGAAATTTTTGAAATAAGTATGTTAGAGCAAGAGCTCGCGACGGCCAGACTTTAAAGTTTAAGGGAGACTGGCAGGGGGTTTCCACGATAGTAAGCGTCTGGCAATGGGTGACGTGACTTCTAATACTATCCCGAAGACTAAATATAAAAAAATTAGCTTTTATACTTTCACGAAACTTTGGAGGCCTCTTTGTAACCTGCTTCCTGCCAAAGCTACTATGATCCAAACTTCATATGTCGCTAATCGTTCCTAACTGAGTAGGGGGAATGGGCAGAGAAACTTCCAGCTTTTATAAAATAACAAAGGTCTGGCCGTCGCAGGCTCTTAGTCTATGTGGATTATGTACTATTCCTTACAAAACAGAAATGTTATAAATGAAGAATAATATACATTTTGGCTTTACCATAATACAAAAAGTCGGAATGACCTTATCGTTGTTCAAATATAAGTATATATCTTTTTCTTAGATGGCGGTAGTTATGATTTATGATATCGAGTAGTTTAGTGGACTGTATTGTTGTTGTAGATATCAATCCGCATCAAGAGCCAAGTGAAGTAAAAGAGCCACTATCAATAAAGTGGTTTTTAAATTGTTAAATACATCAGTATGAATGTATAATGGTTGAATATAGTAATTACAGTTGCAATAATTGTTGATTTATAATGATGACAATAGCAATATCAGTATTTACAGTGATCGTTGAAGTTAGACAGCGATGATAATAGTACAGCAATCGATGAACAAACCACGAGAAAGCCATTATTAGCTTCTCGATTAATAATAGAAGAGTAAGGGCGATTTACATCAAAGCAATGACATTTATAGCCAAAAAGCGCCATTCTCTCAAAACGTCACAACGTAAAAAACATAAACTAATTTTGCTCAAAATAATATTGAGTGAATGAATACTGGTTGTTGTTTTATGGTGTTACTCAATATGATGGATAATCAAGATAACATTATTTCAAATCTGAATAACACAAACGCGACATGTAAATATACATATATTTTTATAATTTAAATGCCTGACTGTTGCTTTTCGCTTTTCAGAGAATGGCGAAAATAGAACATAATTTAGATACTTTAAACAAAGAACAATTATACTTACAGTCGAACTTCCATAAATCGAACTTCTATTATTCGAATTTCTCTATAAATCGTATTAATATTTCGAATTAAAATTTTGAATTTCTTTATAAATCGTTTCTATATTTCGAAATTTCCCTAAATCGAACTAAAATTGATGGCTTTTGGTGGTTCGAAATATGGAAGTTTCACTGTATTTTAGTTGAATTTTAGATAACTTAAGTATTTTTAATGATGAACAGCTATAATCAATTTACGTGGATTTTAGATAATTTAAATATTTAAACAATGAACAACTTAACTTAGCTTATTTGAACTTCAGATAAATTAAAGATTTTGACGATGAACAACTATTAGTTTTATTTAATTTTAGATAATTTAAATATTTTTAAATGCTGAACAGCTATAAGCAATTTACTTAAGGTTTAGAGAATTTAAATATTTTCAACAGTAAACAATTTAAATTAGCTTATTTGATTTTTAGATAAATTAAAGATTTTGACGATGAACAACTATAGTTAGTTTTATTTATGCTGTGTGCCGCACACCAGCTTTTTGAGCTAAATCAGTGACTTTTCATTTCATACCCAAGTTGGGCTATTGACCACCAGGCGGCGGACGAAAAGTCTCCTCGTCAGCTTGCTTTTCAATTTAGTTGTCAATTCATTGAAACGTCAATATATTTAAAAACAGTTATTTAAAAAAAATGGAAAATAATTCAAATTTATACAAAAGAAAATATTCGGTATGATGTAAGTATTTTAAAAAAACAAGCTCCCAAATACAATTTCATTATCAACCTCCATTATGCCAATGTTCACAAATTTTGACATTGAAAAAGATTCTAATTTAAATATTGAGGTCAAGCACAGGTTGTCCGTTTGATACGAATGACATCTATGAATAGCATATGTTTACTAGCAATTTATTTAGAAAAGTCAGTGATTTAGCAAAAAATACTAGTGTGAGGCACACAGCATTAATTTTAGATAATTGACAAGTGTCAACAATATTATTTAGCATTTTATTATTTTGGCTATGTAAGATGTCCGGCTAACGGTTCCGATTTCAACATTAGCAAAAATGAATGAATTTAGAAATAGAATGTTAAGATTTGATTGCTAATTTATTACACAGAAAAAATAAAGTCGCATTATCATCTAATTTTAGTTTCGGCCAAATCATTTACAAAAATATCTTTTTCATAAAATTATATTCTTTAATTTATTTCTTATACTTTTATGATAATTACACTTTTAAATCATTCATTTTGATGGAACAAACCCGACAAACATTTTCATACATGAAGATAGCGATTATATTTTTAAGTTGTAAATCGAAAATTTTTGTGTATGAGTTTATTTGTAAATGATGCGTTCATTTTTCAGCTATTTTTTTTAAGGTGGTTGTGGTTTTAAAATTATTTATTTTTGCATTTTTTCTCTGAACGAAAAATATGTCAAGACTATTGTGTACAAATTTTAAGTCAATCCGAGTAAAACTAACAGAGTTACACCGTTTCAACCTGGTTGCCGTTTGACCCCATTTGCCCGAAAACGTCATTTTTGAAGTTCGTGAACATTAGAACTCAAAATCTACTGAACCGATCCTTTTGAAAATTTGAACATTACTTCTTCACATAAATCAACAGGTAATCACGAAGAGTTTTTTTTTTTTTTTTCATTTTTTTCTATTTTGTAATAACAAATTAACCGCGATTTTTTAAGCTAAAATCGCGTTTTACACTTCCAAATGCTGCAAAAAATAGAAAAAAAAAATTCTTCGTGATTACCTCGAAAAATACATCACTTTTAAAATGTATATCAATTTTATTGTTACACATGATCCGGTAACGGGTTATAATGTTCACCGCAAAACCACTTTTTTTCAAGGCACCTTTTTAATTTAAAATTTTTTCTGACATACTTCAAAAGTTGTACAATAATATGTAATTAAAATATAATAAAATTACTCATGTCGCCGCAAAAAAATCACAAAAATATGCTTTTTTTCGTCTTTAAAACCATACCCCCCCTTAAGAATTAAAACTTGTCACCAATTTCTAAGAAATCACAAACAATTATTTTCTATTCAATTTCCAGACCTATATCAAAAACTTATTGATGTCTGTCCCTTCTGAAAAGTCTTGCTAAAAAACTGACAAAATAACAAAAAACATTCGTTTATTGAGTTCGATTTAAAATCAGTTTTTCTAGATTTAATTTCAATTCTTACCAAAAAGATATTAAATGAATGAATTGAACCTTAAATTTCATTGATTGAATTATGGTAATATTAAAAAAAGGATCAAGCAGTTTTGGGGCAAAAGATTTATGACTTAAGGGTGATGTATTTGGAATGATAAATAATTAAACGATAGAGGTTTGAATGGTTGATCGTTTAATACTTTAGCAACTTAAACAAGAAGTAAAGTAAGTACTTCGAGTCCCTCGTAACGTTTCTTCAATTATTATCAAATATAATCTGTCTAGTTTGCGGCATTAGTATGATAACAATAGAACAACTAATTTCCCAAACCTTTTTGGTCGAACAAATCAAATTTCAATCAATACAATTTAATTTGTTTTCCTTGTGAAAACCATATATGTGTATTATTAGCATATACATACATATTAATATTTCCATTATTTTTTTTTGTCGATATACGCAAGCAAAAGCACAAATTAAAACTATAAACATTAAACATCCCCTAGTTTGTTTCTTTTTGTGGATACAAGTATGTATTATTTTTAGTTTTTATCATTGAAGAAAGCTGAAAGGATGAGAGAAAACGGAAGATACGAAAGGAAAAATGTTTTTAGGAAACACGAAAGTCGCTATTAATGGAGGTTCAAATTGTTTAAAAAATAGTACATTATGATGCAAGGACGTAAAACAAAGGTTTTTGGACGTATGTGGAGTTTACGAATCGAGTTGCCGTCCGTGCACCATATACTATTTTTTATTCGCCGCAAGCAAAATATTTTAAAAAATTGTTTTTCGCAAACGGCTGTAAAGTTTAACTTTACTGCCGCTAGGGAGCTAGTTAAAGTCTTACTTTTTAGAATGTGGTTTCAAAAGTAACGCCATTTTGATTTTATACTTCGGCGGCTGTAAAGATTAAAGAAGCATTTGTTATTTGTTATATTGTTATTTTTATAGAAATTAAACAAATACAAATGTTTTACTTTTTTGGACGTAACTATGACAACAAGTTACATGGTTAAAATGTAAGACCGCAAATCACAGTAATAAAGTAACACTTTATTTAATGTGTAGGCGAATAAAAAATTCATTAATTACTTCGGTCTGAAAGACCTAAGTATTACATTCTCGAGCCAAAAGTATGGAATATACGTCTAGGCAAACTGTCAAAAATACATTGTTTTAGATTGTAAGCAAGTTCATGTATTAATATAGTATGGAGTTCAATGTGTAAAACATATAATAATATTTATAAGATATTAAAGTTATTATAATAAATAAAAGCGTGTTAATACGAACACAACATGGCGCAGTTGATAGGATGAATTGAAGTACATTAATAAATTCGAGAAAAGTAAGAAAATTTTTTATATATAAAATAAATTTACAAGAAAATTTTAAACAAAGAAAACTGGGAAACAAAATGGAGTTCAAATGTCCGACGTCATTGAACATAAATTCAACAAACCTTTCTGAAGAATGGAACAAATTTAAACAGAACTTTACAATATATATGAAAGCCACCGAGGCAGAAAAAAAGGACGATAAAATTAAGATAGCAATCTTTCTAAATATTGTTGGAGAAGACGGTGTAAAAATTTACAATAACCTAAAATTTGATGACGTAAAAGATGGAAAAGTATTTGATAAAGTTATCGAAAAGTTTGAAGCATATTGCAACCCGCGCAAAAATATAGTTTACAATAGATTTCTTTTTTATAAAATACATC
The DNA here is from genome assembly GCA_963693315.1 of Diogma glabrata. Classification (NCBI taxonomy): domain Eukaryota; kingdom Metazoa; phylum Arthropoda; class Insecta; order Diptera; family Cylindrotomidae; genus Diogma; species Diogma glabrata. The sequence continues at coordinate 28,080,823 of OY856187.1, read as the reverse complement.
AAAAACCCGATGAACCATTCGACAATTTTCTGCAGGAAATACAAAAAATGGTAAAGTTATGTGATTTTAAAGACTCCCAAGAAATGTTACGCGACAAAATAGTTTTGGGGGTGAACAATACAACTGTCCAAGAAAAATTATTAGCGATCGATGATATAACGTTCGACAAAGCAGTAGAAATAAGCAGAACAAGTGAAATAAATAAACGCAATTCCATGGAAGTTCAACTAGGCAATAACGCTGAAAATGTCAAAGTAGTTGAAGCTCTAGCTTCAAGCTCAATCAATACTAAGAGGAATTATCAACAACAACAACCACAGATAAGTTTTATGAGAAATAATAATAATTTTGAAAATTCAAACAGAAATAACTCTTATACAAACAGACATAATTTTAATAATAATAGTAGTTTTAATGGTAATTTTAGGAATAAAGAAGGAAATAAAAAAAAGTTTTTTTGTAAACAGTGTAGAAGTTACCATATTCCAAACAATCGCCCAGCTTACGGGAAAATATGTCAAAAATGTAATCAACCTAATCATTTCGCCGTCGCTTGTTTCTATAAAAATGTAAAAAATTTGGAATACAGTTTGGATGATTTTCCCCTTTTTGTTGATTTAATTAATTCGGTTGATTTAAATACTCATTCTGAATTAAAAGCTAAAATTGAATGGAATGAAAAGTTGAAAGTTGAAGACAAAATTGTCAAATTTAAAATAGATACAGGGTCGGAAATAAATTTAATTCCATGGTCAATTTATAATCTTTTTAGGGAAAAAGTTGAAATGGAAATTACTCGCATCTTACTAATCACATTTGGTGGGTTTAAAATTAAGCCATTAGGGGCAGTTAATTTGATTATCAGTTATGAGGGAGTTTATATTTATATAGATGATTTCATGATAGCAGCAGAGACAGAAGAGGAACATGATATCATTTTGGAGAAAGTCGTTGAGAGAGCTGGACGTTTTAATATAAAATTTAATGCTAATAAATTACAATTTAAGTCAAAGCAGGTCAGATATTTAGGCCACATATTCAGTAATGAGGGAATGAAAACCGATCCGGATCGAATAAAAGCCATAGATGAAATAAAAAACCCCAAAAACAAAAAACAATTGCAAAGTATACTAGGGATGGTGAATTACTTAAGAAATTTCATCCCAAACATGTCGGAGTTGACAGCTCCTTTGAGACTATTGTTAAAGAAAAATAGTGAATGGACTTGGTTAAATGTACATACAGATTGCCTGAATAAAATTAAAAGCGAAATAACTAAAGCACCTACATTAGGTATTTTTGATGAAAACAAGGGTCTTCTCATACAGACCGATGCTTCGAAAAACGCTTTAGGGTCATGCCTAATGCAGGAGGGCAAGCCTATTTGTTATGCCTCCCGAAGTTTGACGGAAACAGAGCAAAACTATGCGCAGGTGGAGAAAGAACTTTTAGCGGTAGTGTTTGCTTGCAAAAAATTTCACCATTATATATATGGTAGGAAAATAAAAATCGAAACGGATCATCAACCTTTAATAAGCTTAATGAACAAAAACTTAAGTAATTCACAAGCCTCAAGGATCCAAAGAATGAAACTAAAATTAATAATTTATAATTTTGAAATAAAATACGTCCCTGGCAAATACCTACATATCGCTGATCTTTTATCAAGATCAGAACCCAACGAAACTCCAGTGGAAGAAGACTTATCTGGGATAGTACACACTATAAACGTTAGCAAGGAAAGGGAAGAAGAGTTTGTGTTAGAAACGAATAAGGATAGGGGCTTAGTCAAAATAAAAAATTATTATATGAACGGGTGGCCAAAGGAAACCGAAGTCCCACAGGAATTAAAAATTTTTTATAAAAACAGAAATGACATTTACGTTGAAAATGGTATTTTGTTTGCTGGGGATCGCATTATTGTACCCCAAAGTTTAAGAAAATTTATGCTAAATAAACTTCATTCCGGACATTTCGGAATTCAACGAACAAAAGATAGAGCAAGGTTAATTTGTTACTGGCCGGGAATGAGTTCTGATATAGAGAGATTCATATCGGATTGCAAAATATGCGAACGGTATAGAAATGGAAATCGAAAGGAGCCTATTATATTTCACGAAATCCCGGATAAACCATTTCAAAAGATCGCATGTGATATAGGGGAATTCAGAGGAAATGATTATCTAATAATATCAGATTATCATTCGAAATGGTTAGAAATTTTAAAATTACAAAATAAGACTTCTAGAGAAATAATTAACAAACTGAAATCAGTATTCTCCATACATGGTATTCCCGAAACTATGATCTCGGATAATATGCCTTTCACGAGTTTTGAAATGCGGGAATTCGCAAATGACTGGAATTTCTCAATTAAAACCAGTTCACCTACGTATGCTCAATCTAACGGCATGGCAGAAAGAGCAGTTCAAACTGCCAAAAATATATTAAAAAAGACTGAAAATGATGATTATCAAAATGCATTGTTGGAATATCGTAATACGCCAATCACAGGATTAGGAAAATCGCCAGCTGAGATTCTCCTAGGCAGAAGAGTGCGTACGAAAATTCCAATCAAAGATAGTTTACTTGTCTCAGAGAGTCAAAATCAGATAAAAGGAAAATTGGAAAATAGAAATCAAAAAATACGTGATTATTATAATCAAAGAAGTCATTATAGAGGTACGTTTGAACCTGGGGATAACGTAGTTTACCGGAAAGATAAAGTTTGGGAAAGGGCGAAAATAATAGATAAACATGACAGTCCTCGATCCTTTCTCATTAAAAACGAAAACAATAATCTTATACGTCGAAATACAATACATCTACGACATTCAAACCATAATCCAAATTTTAAAAATAATGATTACTATGAGGAGCCTTCCTCTCCCACGCGTCAAGACGAGCTTAGACAAGTTGACCCACAAGAAATTCAAATTAATTTGGAACATGGTAACACAAACAATACTGTAACTAGATCGGGTAGAATAAGTAAAGAACCAAGTCGGTTCCAAGATTACGTGAGATATTAACCTTAGAACCAAGTCGGCTCCAAAGTTATTATAAAGAGAAAAAAAAAAAAAAAAAAAAAGTTATTAATGGATAATATTCTTAAGGGGAAGATGTTGTATATGGAATATACGTCTAGGCAAACTGTCAAAAATACATTGTTTTAGATTGTAAGCAAGTTCATGTATTAATATAATATGGAGTTCAATGTGTAAAACATATAATAATATTTATAAGATATTAAAGTTATTATAATAAATAAAAGCGTGTTAATACGAACACAACACCCACCCCCACTTTTTTGGCATTTCTCGACGTCCTCTACTGGTTCTAAGAAAGCAAAAAAAAAATGTCTGTCTGCCGGCTGGCGGTCACAACCGACGAAATCTAGAAAACCGCTGAAGGGATTTCAAAAATTTTTCGAAGAATTGGTATACTCAATGCAAAGAGCCAAAAGGACGATGTGTGCAATAACTGTACCGGAAGTGTGTCAAAAAAATTGTCAAGTGTGGCAAAACAAGGAAATTTGCATATTTTTTACTTAAAAAACGTTCATCAATCACTATTACGAATAGGAACATTGAATTTGATGAAATCGTGATGGACGGGATTGGTATGTGAGATCAAAAACTAGAATAATAATAATATCATTATTAATTAATATCATTGTTGCATTATAAGCTTGTCAAAAAAATGTTGTCAAATGTGCCAAAAAAAAGATTATTATTTATTATTTTGCCCAATTTTTTGGAAAAAAATAAAATTAATTATTCGTATGACATGAAATTTTATTATTATTATTGAGAATTATGGCATTATAAGTTTGTCAAAAAATGTTGTCAAGTGTGTCAAAAGAAAGATTTTGATTTATTTTTTTACCCGATATTTTTGGAAAAAATAAAATTTATTATTTGTATGACATGAAATTTTATTATTAGTATAGAGAATTATAGCATTATAAGTTTGTCAAAAAAATGTTGTCAAGTGTGTCAAAAGAAAGATTTTCATTTCTTTTTTTAGAAAATAATAAAATTATGTATTTGCATGAAATGAAATGTAATGATCATGATATTATTATTATTGAGAATTTTATTGCATTATAAGTTTGTGAAAAAAATATTGTCAAGTATGTCAAAAAAATGATTTCATTAATTTTTTAGACAATTTTTTGGAAAAAAAAAATTTAGCTGTTTGTATGACGTAAATGTGACATGGAAATTTTTGAATTTGTTATAGTTTTTGAAATATTTTTGGAATTTTGAAAATAGTTTGTATTTTTGATTTTGTGAGAATTTTTGGAATATTTTTAGAATTTTGAAGATTTAAAATTTTGGATTTTATTATAATTTTTGGAATTTTGAAAAAGTTTCAAATATTGATATTGTTATAAGTTTTGCAATATTTTTAGAACTTTAAAAAAAATCTGATTTTATTTAATTTTTACAATATTTTTGGAATTTTGAAAGAAATATGAATTTGTGATTTTGTAATATTTTCTCGGAACGCTAAATGGAGAGGTTTTTCAGCAGTTTACTGATTGTATCATCTTTTCACTATATTATGTTAATTCATGATTTGTTATGATTTTCCGGCAACGTATGATGTTTCGTGTTAGTTTTGTAATAAATTTCTAAACAGAAATAAAAAATACTTGTACTTTAACAAAGAGTTATGTTTGATATACATCGCTGCCCAAAACTAAAAACAATGTTCTCATAAAAGTTTTATGCCGAAAACTTTATCAAAATCCTTAACCAAAACCAAAGTACAGTTAACTTAAAAGAAGGTGTTGACGTTTTGGTAAAGCCTGAGACTAAATAATAAAGGTAAATTAAATAAAGTTTTTGTTATAGTAAATGTTAATTGCCATAACCCGTGGACTATCCCCTTTCCTTAATGATTCATTTTCGTGTTTTTAATGAAAAACCTCAGTCTTGTTTACTTGTTCACAACAAGATGCATAGAATAGGCAAATTTTTTGCAATACATTTTCATAAAAATCTGTGTTTTAACTTCTTCTTACTCATAAACTTCATAATACGTATTTGGTTATATAAAAATTGATTTACAATTTTTTATACATTTAAGCCACTTTAAAATAAATTGATGTTAATACTGTAAAAACCTAAACCAATTTCTTACCCACAAAAACATATTTCATAGGATTATGATTTTAATTATAAAAAACTTTTTAATTAATTATTAATTGTTTTAATTATATTTAAAACAGTAGCCACAACAATAAACCCTTTTCTTCATTGTATTTACACAATTCTATTGAAATTTTCATCCTTAATTATTCAACTTAGATCTATTTATTCTCTACCAAACTCATAAAAATCCTATTATTTCTTTTTCTTTGTTAATCTGATTTTCAAGATAGAGAATACAAACCAAAATGGTTTTGTGGTCATCTTATGACTGTTTAGGGAATACGGTTTTAAGAATAATATTATGAAATTGTTTTAGAATTTGAGGTTAATGGTTGAGGAATGATTCGAACGTTTCACTTATATTATCGTTTCTGACAATAAGTCATTTTTAAACAAAGAAAAGTCAAACTTTACACATCAAAGAAAATCGATTTCAATCACAAGAAACACAATATCCATCCATATTGTCAGAAATTGTTAGAGAGTTAGTTACTTTAAATTAAATAAATTTTTCAAACTTTGTGTGAAATAAAATATGTACAATGAAAAATGAAAAATGTTAAGTGAAAAAGTTTTTCTTGGGTAAAAGTGAAAAAAAGGATAAATAAGTTTAGTTTGAATAAATTTTTTTTCCGAAAATTGACAAAAGTTTCATAGTTTAAAACTATTATGAGTTAATTTTTTTTAAATGTTTGCACATGAAAAACCCAAAGCTTTTGTAATTTTTATATGACACTACAAGTTTTTATAGTATAGTAGAAAAGGTTTAGGTTTACGATAGCACATTATAGACTAACTTCATTAAAAGTATTTTATTATTTTTAAGACAATGGTTTTGTTTAAGAACAAAGCTTTGGAATATTTAATAGTTTTTTTATTGTATGTAGACATATGTTATTTTTAAGGCAAAAGATATTTGAAATAATTTTAAGAGATTTATTGTTGCTTCAAATATGACGATTTTAAGTCAATGCTTGAACTACCAATGTGGCCGTACAATTGTTATTCTAAGTCCAGATTATTTAGAAAAGCTTCCGATTATTTTAAAATTACATAAAGAAAATAGATAGAAAGTATAGCATTTCTCCCGGAAATCTAACTAAAATAAATTTTTTGAAACACATCAATACACTAGTAAATTAATACATACGTTCATACATTAATAAAACATTAAAATGAAATGCCAATTATTTTATTAGAACTAGGAACGATTGCGTGAGGATGAATTTGAAATCTCTTTAAAAGATGGTAAGTACAAAAAGCGCAGTCCGTAGTAATATCATATTTAAACTTCTTACAAAGCTCCAAATACTTCGTTGGTCTTGCTAATATTCATCTGAATTTGCAAATAACCTATAGTATGACTTTTTGAGCTATTTAAAAGTGACAAATAGAGTAGCTATCTTTGCTTGTGCGCTTGTTTGGTGAGACGCTTAAAAAAGTGACCAAAGTCATACGTAAATGGTGTTGATGCGGCGTCGATGAGAGGTCGACTGTATTTTTTTTTTATTGAAGATATATTTGATGTGAGTTGGTTGGCACATCAACTTTCAACACTGTGATGCAAATATGGAAATATCTCAGCTCATATAATAATTGAAGTTATGTAAACGAATGATTAACTGAAGCAATGACGAAAATATCTCAGCTCATATAATAGTTGAAATCATGTACATATGAGATGAATGATGCAATGATGAAAATATATCAGCTCATATAATGGTTGAAGTTATGTACATATGAGATGAATGATACAATGAAGAAAATATCAGCTCATATAATAGTTGAAGTTATGTAAATGAGATGATTAACTGGAGCAATGACGAAAATATCAGCTCATATAATAGTTGAAAACATGTACATATGAGATGATTGATGCAATGATGAAAATATATCTGCTCATATAATGGTTGAAGTTATGGAAATGAGATGATCAACTGAAGCAACGACGAGACTATCTCAGCTCATATAATAGTTGAAAATCATGTACATATGCGATGATTGGTTGAAGCAATGACGAAAATATCTCAGCTCATATAATAGATGAAATTATGTAAGTGAGATGAATGATGCAATGATGGAAATATCTCAGCTCATATAATAATTGCAATTATGTAAACGAGATGATTAACTGAAGCAATGACGAAAATATCTCAGCTCATATAATAGTTGAAATCATGTACATATGAGATGAATGATGAAAATATATCAGCTCATATAATGGTTGAAGTTATGTAAATGAGATGATTAACTGGAGCAATGACGAAAATATCAGCTCATATAATAGTTGAAATCATGTACATATGAGATGATTGATGCAATGATGAAAATATATCAGCTCATATAATGGTTGAAGTTATGTACATGAGATGATTAACTGAAGTAATGACGAAAATATCAGATCATATAATAGTTGAAATCATGTAGGGGAGAACGGGGTCAATTGTAACAGAGGGTCGAATGTAACATAGAGTTTACGAGAAGTGTGATTGCAAAAGAGCAAATGTAAACTCAACATTAGTTGCAGTTATAGTATTTACAGCTTTCTACCAAACATTGACAGCGCTGCGCAGTCAGCTATGTGTGCAGTAATAAAATAATGTTCTGGTGGTCCGTCACGTTTGTTCTGTCTTTCGAAACAAAAATTGGAAGAATAATTGTTTGAAAGGAGTAGCAAATAATTATTAGCATTAATCTAGAGGTGAGTATATTGGCTTTTGATTGTGCATTTTGTTTTTTTTATATAGTGGACGTTACTAAAATAATTATGTGTCAAATAAAAAATCTTGTAGCTGGTACGATAGTAACAAAATATGTGGGGACGATTTTAACATGTTACAAACGTCCACATCAAATTTTTTAAGAGCGAAAATATAATTGTGCGTATAAATGTATATATGTATAATTTTTCCTTATAGAAATGCCAAGAACACGCGTACGCAAAACTACCAGAGGTTTACACTCTCTTGAAATCATGGAATTAGCATCGAAAACATTAAAAGATTCAAAGCGATCGCTAAGAGATATTGCTAAGGAATTTTCGATTTGCCATGTTTCTTTGATGCGGTTTATAAAAAAGCAGGAAAGCTGTACTAAAGTAGAAATTGGTTATAAGCCACATAACAAAGGTTTTACTCAGCAGCAAGAAATAGAATTCACAAAGTATATACATCGGTGCGCTGACTTATATTACGGTTTGTCTCCATTAGATATCAAGAAAATGGCATATTCTTGTGCCATCAAATTTGATTTAAAAATACCAGCCAGCTGGAAGACGAATAAAATGGCTGGCAAAGATTGGTTTTCGTCTTTCATTAAAAGAAATAAAACATTGTCAATAAGAAAACCAGAAGCCACTAGTTTGAGTCGTGCAACGAATTTCAACAAAGTGAACGTTCAAAAATTTTTTACTAATTATTCGTCAGTGTTGGAAAAATATAAATTTCCACCACATAAAATATATAATGTTGATGAAACAGGTTGCACGACCGTTCAGGAGCCTCAAAAAATAGTTGGAAAAAAACAAATAGGCACAGTAACTTCAGCAGAAAGAGGAACATTAGTAACTGTTTGCTTTGCTGTAAATGCTATAGGGAACGCACTCCCTCCAATGTTTATACTTCCAAGGTTGAAATATGCTAACCATTTTATAACAGGTACTCCAGCTGGCAGCATTGGAGCTGGCAATAATTCGGGTTGGATGCAGAGCGATCAGTTTCTTCAATTTATAAAACACTTTCATTTGCATGTACGATCCACAAAAGATGATCCTGTGTTACTACTGCTAGACAATCATGAATCACATTTGTTTATTGACGTGATTAATTTTTGTCGCGAAAATGGAATAGTGCTATTATCGTTCCCACCACACTGCTCCCACAAATTACAGCCATTGGATCGTTCAGTTTATGGTCCTTTCAAACGATACTACAATCAAAGCATGGAGAACTGGATCAAAAATAACCCGGGACAGCGAGTATCAATATATAATATTCCCAACATAGTTCAGCATTCGTTGCAATTAGCTACAACACCCAAAAATATAGTTGCTGGATTTCAAGTATCTGGTATCTGGACTTTTTATCCACAAATATTTGATGAGTCAGAATTTGCACCTTGCGAAGTTACAGATCGCCCCTTTTCTTCAAACAGAACTGAAAATACCATAGTTGCAGCAGCATCAATATCAACTGTCGCACCCATAACCATAGCCGAACTTTCATCTGGAACCATCAATTCCTTAGTTGAAATCGACAAAGAATTGCCGTCAACTTCAACAGGTATCACCAAAGCAGTATTTTCACCTGAATCTGTTCGTCCATATCCACGATCTAAATTAACTGATAATCCACGAGCTACAAGAAAAAAGGGCAAGTCAGCTATTTTGACAGACACACCAGAAAAAAATGCCATTGAAGAAGCACATAATTCCAGACAATTAAAAAAAAAGTTGCTTACAAAATCAACTGTAAAAACATCAAAAAAACAAAATTTTAAGATCAAGAAGTGCCAAGATAAGTTAGAATCAGAGTCATCAAATGATGCAGATGATCGTTGCATAATTTGCTTACGATTTTATTCTGATTCTGCGCTTTTATCGTATGATTGGATACAATGCTGCACGTGTAAAAGGTGGGCGCACACAAAATGTGCTAAAGTAAAAAAATCTACTCTTTTTTACGAATGTGTTAATTGTCAGTCAGATAATGATATATAATATAATTAAATACAAAATATTTGGTTAACGAACATTTTACTGTGAATATATACCATATTATTTTTATGTTTTATAATTTTTTTGTTATTTTATTATTATTTTTTTATTATTCTAGTCACGAGTGAATTAAAAAATATGTGATTTTTATTGTATTATTTAAAATAAATTTATAAAAATTAAAAATTTGTTTATGCTAATTACTATTTAGAATAATATTCTATTGTTACTTTTGACCCTTATATATGTTACAATTGACCCAGCTATTGGGACGATTGTAACAAATGAGGTAAGCTACATATTTGCAAAATCTTTTTTTAGCTATTCCAGAGAAAGGTTTGTGCATGTTATATTTGAGTCAATAAAACTGTAAAGATTTTTCTGTACGATTTTGATATCGATCAGACTGTTAGTTTTTGTTCTAAAAATGCATTTACCAAAACTGTTACTATTGACCCCGTTCTCCCCTACATATGAGATGAACGATGCAATGATGAAAATATATCAGCTCATATAATGATTTAAAATCATGTACATACACTGAGAAAATTAATGTGGTTACCCCAAACATATTCTGGTGGTAACATGTACATGTTTAGAAAATGACAAACATGTAACATGTTTACTTGAACCATTATTATTGTGTTTACTATAAACATAATATGATCAAATAAAACATAATCAGTAACCATACTATTTTGCCGTCAATCATGTTATTTTAACATAATATGTTTAGTTTTAATATATTATGCTTACCGCAACTATACTTTAGAAACATTATAAGGTTCTATCAAACATATTATTTAAAAAAATTATATTTAGCGCAAGCATATTATATGTGGAATAACTATACTCTTCTTATTTTTATTATTTTTATTTTTTCTTATTTCTTTCTATTTCTTCTATTTTTAACCGACTTCAAAAAAGAAGGAGGTTCTGTGTTTCATTGTGGGTTTTTTTTATGTATGCAATTTCTCAAAAATGGCTCGTTCGATTTGGATGATTTAAATTGTATTCTATTTGGGTTTATTCCCAGAGGGTCCCATAATTTTTTTTATGATGTGACAAATACCGTTAGTCAGAAAATTGGAAAAAACAATATTTTTCATGCATTTTCGTCGATTTCGTCAAAACATATTATTCTGTTTGGGTGTTGTGGGCAGTATTATATTGCTTTACTTGTCGAAGTTATCGTAAATAATTTTCTATGAGGGGAAATATGTATGCCGTTTGTGCCAAAAATCGCAAAACCATAATTAATAGATTGTCTCTGATGAAAGTTTTTCCGGCATTTGAAGTTATTACTTTTAGAACGCTTTCTAGCCGACATTTGCTTCATGACTACACTAAAAATAAAAAAATAAAAAACTTTAAAAAAAAATAGAACCGACTTCAGAAAAAACAAAAGAGGCACAAAAAAGTGAAAAATAACTCAATTGTTGCTTTTAGAAACAAAAATACGTTACATTTTGATTAATTTAATTTAATTATACCTTACTTTAGACAAAAACATTACGCTATTAAACAAAGTTATTATATTAAAATAGCTACTTTTTATTATAATTATTATAGTTGTTATAATAGTTATTATATTTTAAAAGTTATTTGAAGTACAAAACTGTTCGAAGTCGGTGCCACATTGACGAAAAACCGACTAATATGTCTCGGGCTTGGCACCGATTTCCAACAGTTTTGTACTACAAATAACTTTTAAAATATAATAACTATTATAACAACTATAATAATTATAATAAAAAGTAACTATTTTAATATAGTAACTTTGTTTAATAGCGTAATTTTTTTGTCTATAGTAAGTATAATTAAATTAAATTAATCAAAATGTAACGTATTTTTGTTTCTAAAAGCAACAATTGAGTTATTTTTCACTTTTTTGTGCCTCTTTTGTTTTTTCTGTAGTCGGTTCTATTTTTTTTTAAAGTTTATTTATTATTTTAATATAGTCTTATTATTTTTACACAAAAATTAAGAAATTGTTTTTTATTTTATGTAAATAGATATATTTAAATGCAATAATTTTTTTGTTTTAATTAAATTCAGTGGCTTAAATTCACATTTCCCAATAACGATAAAAAATAACACACGAAAAAAAGTACTAAACTCAACGAACGTACGAAACTAAATGAACTGAGCAAGTTGTTTAGATCTCTTCTAAACAATTCCAAACTTGTTATGTTTGGCTAAGAGTACATGTATACATATACATGTATATACATACGTATACATGTATATATGTACTCTTACATATACATTTACATGTATACATATACATGTTCGCTTTTCAAACATTATATTTTTGTGTCCATTATATTTATGGTCGTAACAAAAATAACATATTTGGAAATCTTATTCAAACATAATATATTTGATTACGAATACGAAACATAATATGTTTGATTATGAATACTAAACAAAATATGTTAGAATTCAAACATAATATGTTAGAATTCAACGTTAAAGTGTTATTTTCTATGTTCTTAAACAAATTCAAAAATGGTATTCAAAATAAATTCTGAATAATATAATAATAATGGCAAACAAATGCATATATGTCCTTTCATGAAATGTCATTTAATATGTTATCTTTTATACGGTTAGATAATAAATTGATATAAGTTCAAATAAAAGTTATATTTTTTAATTTTAAATATGTATCTGAAAAAATTAAAGAACCAAAAATTTCATTTATATTTAAATATATTTTATTATTTGCATAGCAATCATATTAAACATAATCATGTTTAAATAGAACTTTAAAGACAACATATGTTATTTGGCATCATACTATAGTTAATTTTACTATAGCAAGATAAGGAATGTTTGTAACAATAATAATTAGTTTTGTTCGAAACCAAATTTGTTTACAATTATATGTTTCTAAGAATCATAATTCTAGTAACCATAATTTAGGTAGATTTTTTAAACATGCCATATTTTTGACAAATTTAATATAGTTAAAATAAACATATTATTGTAATATATTTAAACTATTATGTTTAAAAAATAAAATTTAACCATATTAAGGTTTACTGAAACATGTATATATTGGTCGCAAACATGTCCAAACATGTTTTTTTCTCAGTGTATGAAATGAAAGATGCATGGAAACATCACCCGTTCCAATCGATGAAAACTTATACGAGGTTTTTTACTGCATGCACACTCGACGAATATTTGTCAGAGAACAAAGAAAAAACTATTTGGTTAATTTATATATACATTAAAAAACTGACCTATTTGAAATATTGAACTGAAATATTTAAAATTGACTTAAAAATAACAAAGAGAGAGCTTAGCTCATACTCAACCAACTACATGATGTAACACAAACAACACTTTTTACTGACTATACTATTCAGATATAAATTCGTAAGAATAAGAGGCCAAAACTACCAAAACAGTCCATTTTATAGAAAGCCAAAACTCTACAAATAACAGCTGTCAAGTTTACCAACGATCTCGAAACTATCGAATTAATAATATAGAATAACGAACACATAAATTCAATGTGAAAATTGAAAATATCGAATGAATGATCAAAATATACCGAACACGTCAATTCAAAATTGACAGTTTCGTTGACATTTCAAAAGGATTGTTTTGGTAATGTTTTGCATAATTTTATAAATAATAAATAAATCTTTAATTGGTTTTGTTTTGATTCTAATTTAAAATATTTTGATTTTTCAGGTAAACTATTTAACAATTCACGATAATGCGTGAACAGCTGTCTTAGATCGTTTGTTTGTATTTATGCAACTCAAAGGACAAGTTATCTTCATTGTCAAATTGGTGTTTAATCCCAGTATGTTAGGAACTATTTCATTTTGTAAATTTTTTGCTGTTCAAGTTCACATTTAGAAACAACAAAATCATTGATTTTGTTTAGATTTACCGTCACAACAGCTAAGTTCGACTTCCAAGTCAAAGAGGAGCCTTCAAAACTTTTATAAAGATAGTATCACACGCTTATTTATAAAGATAGTATCACATTTATAAAGTGTATTTCACTTTGCTGCAGTTGAGATATAAAACAAGCACCATCCTTAGTCGAAGTTCTCAGCAGAAAGAAAATAACTTTGGTTGATTCCGTTGTCTATTATCTAATTTCCTTTGCGTTTTTGAAAAAAAAAAATATGACTAAAATTGGGTTGTTAATAATAATCCTGCTGGTAGAATATTCCTCATTCATGTGACGCATTCCTATACTCAAAGATTAAAGTTCACAAATAGAGTTATGTTATATTTAGCACCTCATTTTTTCGAGCACAGCATCTTCAAGTAATAAAAAAATCTATACGAATTGATTTCAAATATTTTATCTTTTTATAAATATATTGTAACGATTATGGAGTTCGTTGTAATAAAAGTTCATGGTAGTGAAAATATACTTTCTGCAAAGGTGTTCTACTTTTTTTTTTTTTTTTTTTAATAAAATGTGTTGTGTAATAGGGTTTAGAAAATGTGTCACAACAACACATAAATACCTTTTAAGACCTAGGTCTAGACCTGGGTCCCACAACAACTGGCGTTCTAAGGTGTGGATTAACGCTTTTTTTAAACATCTGTGGGTTGAAGCCACCTGAGACTAAGTGTTCCGGCAAACTATTCCATTTGTACGCAGTTCGGACAAAGAAGTCTCTCTGCGATCTGCCAGTATGACAGCGCGGGATCTTTACCGTTTCACTGGTTGCGGCAGCCGATTGCCGAGTAGAACGGGGGTAAGAATAAGTTTGAGGCATGATGCCGCTGATTTCATCTGAGCACTGCTGATGACGATATTTGTAAAAAACAACGAGGTCAGCAACAGTGCGACGATGTTGTAGGGAATCAAGTTTTGATGTCAAAGTTCGATCACCCACAATTCGTATAGCTCGCTTTTGAACAGAGTCCAAGAGGGCCAAGATGGAAACAGAGGCAGCACCCCAAACTTGACAGCAGTACTCCATACTTATAAACACAGCAGTACTCCATACTTATACTTATAAACATGGAGCAATTGGTATGGAGTGAAAAATTTTTTGCATCTATTTAGGAGGCCGAGTTTTTTAGAGGCGCTTTTTGCCATCGCCATTACATGATCGTTCCAGAGTAGGTCATTTGAAACTGTGACACCCAATAAACGAATGCTTTTACATTCACCTATTGGTTCATCACACATACTAAATAAAATATCTTTGGGGAACTCGGTCTTAAATCTGGAAACAATCAACAGCTGTGTTTTGGTGGAGTTGAAATTGACAAGGTTTTGGTCACCCCAGTCGGCGACTTTATTCAGGTCTTTGTTCACGTTTATGGCAGCGTCTCTCCGGGCAGGATTAATTCGTTCGTGCATTTTACCTTTTGAAGGAAGGGGCTCGAACGACTTGTGCAGAGTACTATCATCTGCAAAACTATTTATTGGGTTGCTGGTGATTTTCAACAATTCGTTGATATAAATCAAAAGTACGGTTGGGGACAATACTGAGCCGTGGGGTACACCAGCGTTAATTAGTTTAGACTCAGAAGAAAATCCGTCTAAGGTTACCGAAATGTATCGGTTGGATAGAAAATTTTGAATCAGCTTCACAACATTGGGATGAAAACCGTACGCAACGAGCTTGTTGATTAAGTTGGCATGTCAGACTCGATCGAATGCCTTGGAGATGTCTAAAGCGATAACGTATGTTTCACCACCTTTATCAAGTATGCTGTTCCAACAATGCGCTACATAGTTTAATAGATCGGTAGTTGATCTTTTGTTTCGAAAACCGTATTGGCTGTCGGATATCAAATGATTTTCTTCCAGAAATTTTGAAATATGTGTATTAATATAATGCTCATAGACTTTGGATAGGACCGATAGTAAAGCTATTGGCCTATAATTTGAGATATCAGATTTTGGTCCCTTTTTGGGACGGGCTGGACATTTGCCAACTTCCAGCACGAGGGAAATATACCAGATTTGTAGGATTGGTAGAATATTTTAGTTAAAGTTGGTGCAAGTTCTTTGGAAAAGGTTTTTAGAATAATGGGTGGAATATTGTCGATCCCTGAGGCTTTGTTGATATTTAACCCCTTTAAAGATTTAGCGACTATTTTGGGTTTGAAGTGAAGTTCATTCATATTAACTCCTGAAGACTGGATTTGGGGTATTTCTTTAGGAGTTGCCAAAACAGTGGAGTTCAGAGCAAAGCGTTTAGCGAACAAGTTAGCTTTTCTTGCGGGATCATTGACGATTAAATCACCATCAATAATATGGGGAATAGAAAATTTTGTACCAGAATTTAAAGAATTGATGGCACTGTAGAAACTCTTGTCAGAAACAGACATAGACGTAAGTTTTGAGGCTTTCACTCTGTCAATTTCGGACTTTTCGTTTGAGATAATCTGATTAGATATTTTGTTGGCCTTTAGATATTGGGATCGATTAGTGGGAGTTTTGTTATGAATCCAAATATTAAATGATCTACGTTTGTTTCTAAGTGCCGTTTTGGCAGCTTTCGAATACAAGTATTTTTGTTTGGGTTTTATTATGGAGAAAGGGACAAATTTATTGATAGCAAATTGGATGGTTTCTGTAAAGTTTTGAGCAGAAACATTTACATTGTCAGTGTAAAAACAATGACGGTCGAAAGGGAAACCATGGAAAACATTTTGAAGACCACTCTTATCCATTTTTGAGTAGTGAAATATTTTACGGGGTTTGGGAGCTGTAGTTTTAAGTAAATCAGTTTTGATAACTGATGAGATTAAATAATGATCAGAATTTCCAATACTACCTTTCGCGATATCGACACTCGTAATATCTGGCATTGTGGTAAGATAGAGATCTAAAAGAAAACTATTATCACCGCCATTACGGGGAGTGAAAGTCGGGCTTTTAACAATTTGGAATAGGCTCTGAGACGCGGCAAAAATTTCTGCCAGTTTTCCACTATTGTCAACATCGTCGGTCGATTTGGAGAATTCCAACCATGATTTGTTGTGGACGTTGAAGTCACCGGTAACGATAACTTCACAATTAGGGGACTTTGCTCTAATCTCGTCCACAATTTTTGTCAATATATTAAAAAAGTTTGGGTTTCGTTTGTTGGGGGACCGGTATAAAGCTATTGTAAAAAAAGTCATTTCTGGAAGACAAATCTTTAAAACCATTGTATTGAAGCCGTCACCGTGTAGTTCAAAATTTGGAAAGCGCGTGTACGCAACACTCTCATGAATGAATGCGCATACGCCCTGATGGAGTTTGAAAGCTGATTCGAGCCTATATTTGGAATTAAGCGATTCTATAAAGAGAAAATTTTCAGAAACTTGTGTTTCTGTAAGGAATAGAATGTTCGGTTTGTCGTGCTCAAGATGATGTTGCACGTGGTCATGGTTAGCGTTCAATCCGCAGATGTTTTGAACATGTATTTGAAAATTTTTAATTGATTCATATATGTTTTGTCCCTGCAGATTCCGTGGACTTGCCGCTTTATGGGCGGGTGGATTGCGCAAATTTGCTTTAGCACTTGCAGACTTATTTTTTTTCGGTTGTACTGCCATATATATATCAAAATGTTTATTTTATTTTTTTATGTTTTATTTTAAAATGCATAACTAAGTAAAAAATCCTATCATACTACAAAATATGACATATGCCAATATTTCATGATAAGATGAAGAAATAATAACAAAATAATAAGTGAAAAACAAATTGCGAGAAATTTGCAGAAAACAAAACAAAACTAAATGCCAATAATCCAGCTGATGCAGCGCACCCCAGACGCACCGCCCACCACCTCAATCGAGGCACAAAGCCCACACATAACTACGTGTTGGTCCGATTCCTCGGAAGAGCCTATGAGCGGTACCGCTACGGAACGCTGCCCAGCTAAGACTGGAGGTGCTGCCGTTGACTAAGAAAAGTTCGTCCGCCAGCACCCTAAGATATCATCTTGGCTAATGACATCTCCTGCCATTGCCAGTGGTATGTAATATCTCACGCTAACTCATATGTCAATGGCAGGGACTGGAGTACGCAGGGTAGTCAGACCCGTAGATCAACATTGATCATAATCGATCAAAATCGATCCCTCCTGCGGAAGCAATAAAACTGAACAACCCCTAAATAAATATCTGCAGATAACAAAAACAGAATAACACGCAACTGAATAATTTTATATAATAGAAAAATAAAATAAAAACTACGCAGTCTATGATAGAGTTGGCAAATAAACAAACTAAAAGAACATATTTTACACCTAGGTGCGAAGTTCTGAAGATCGTGTTATTATGTGTTTTGCTATATGATTTAAAATTCTGTTCTAGAATATTGGGGAATAATTACTATTGTTATAACTATAGTATAAAAGAGATAGCTTTGTATACAATTCAGTTTATGTGAATCATTCAGTAATTCACTCAATTGGAAAGCGGCTATAGTAAATAGATAGTCATTTATGTTCACTTTTATGGCTTTAATTTCAGAAAACTTTTGTTACCGCTTCATATTCTAATGAAAAAGAAATTTCAGATTCCATGGATATAAAAACCAAGGTAATTCAATAATTTTGAAAAACAATATTTTGATTTCTATAAATAAATTCGAAAAGGATCTTCTTCAGAAGAGTCTCGAGAAGATGACGCTTCATCATTTATAACAATATTTAAATAATGAGCCGCACATATGGTATGAAAGTTATCCTAGAGAGTTAACGAGCTCTATTCGATTTTGAGCTCTAGCGTTTTTTCCCTTCGTGTTAGATCGGTGTGAGTACGCGGACAACCGATATTCATGCGGATAAATTCAAAACAAATCGACGGCTATTTCTTTTACTAAAACTAAAATTTCGTTTTTTATATGGAAAAACAAAATTTAATAAAAACCAAAACGAAAAAGTAATCAAATATAAAACAAAACTCAATTTGGGCGCCTTCTTAATTGCGACGCCTGGTGCGGTTTATCCATTGCACCCGTGGTTTACCTGCCCCTGCACTAGACATGACCTAACTTATGAAGTTGTTATTTTCATCCCTCCCACCGACTAATTATGTTCCTTTTGACGCGAAAATGAAGTGTATGCAGTTTTACTGAAATCGGAAAATAATTACCCACCGCGCAGTGGCGTCAAAGATAAGAAAATTAGCAGAATAATAGGATTTTTTATGTTTATCAGATATAATCATCTTAAAATACAATATATCTCATAATTTCGATTTTTTATTAAAAGCTAATTACTTTACGATTCCAACGAGCCTAAGTATGTAGAAATCAATCTTAGGAAAGCGTTTTTATCGAATTTCTTCTTCTTAAATCCAAAAAAAAAAATTTCTGCGAAAATTCATAAAAATAAATTTTTATGTTAGATTTAGACTTTGTTTGAGTAATACAAATTTTTATTTTTGGATACATTGCTAGCAGAATTAACTAAGGTAAAGTAGATCGTTTGCCAACCATACTAACATTTGGTAATATTGAGAAGTTATTAACGGTTCCATAATGCAAAGAAGGGAGCGGCTTATCGATTGCGAATGCGATATATGAATGCCTTGAAGAATGGGATCTTACTGACAAAGTCGAAGCCATGTGTTACGACACGACATCAAGTAACGCTGGACCAGAAAAAGGTGGAAAAAATATTGGCCACAACTTGATTCGATTCCCATGTCGTCATCACATACAGGAGATTAAACTACGGGCTGTTTATGATCTCAAATTTGGAAAGACCACAGCACCCGATGTTTATCTGTTCAACAAATTTCAGAAGGCATGAGACGATGATAAAATTAATCCAACAATGTTCAAAAGTGGAATATCGGACAAAAAACAGAGAAACAAAATTCCAAAACACTCGTGAGAAGCTCTAGTAATTTTTTGTCATGAAGAGCTGGAAAAATCACACACACGCAGCGAATATAAAGAATTTTTGGAAGTTACATTGATTTTTCTTGGCGAAACCATTGAGAATTACATATTCAAACGCTCAGGTCCGACAAGTCACGCCATTTGCATTTTTTCGAGACGTTTGCATTTTTCTGATTATGTTGTATGTAAAAATTTGGTTCAAATGCATAGATGGAACAGCAGCCGCAAATCAGGATTTGGATTTCATCAAAATTGACCAAAGAGTTTCAGAAGAAATGTTGAGCAAAATTTGTTATCATCTTCACTATTTAACGGAAGCAAATATTGGCTTGGCTTTTTTCGACCCAGAGATTTCGTTTGATAAAAAACGAAAAATGGTTCAAAACCATGAGGTTTTCCAGCACGAAACATCCCCATCGCACCCCAAACTCGCAAAAAAGATTTTAAGCAGTCAAACATATGCGACTTTTTGCTAATAAGAACATTAGTGATTTTGTCACAGAAAAAACTCAGAGTTTTTTAATCGATTTAGAATTTGTATTGATTTTTTACTACATGACCCATTGGAATGGGGATTTCGTCAAAGCCACGTTGTTTGGCCAAAGTATGCATGTTGTTACAGATACCGCCGAGTTCGGTGTTAAGTTGATGACATGGAATACAACAGCATTCTAACTAATGTAATGGATAGTCTGGACTAATGTCAGAACGTAGTGTATTACAGTCGCAGTTTCCTTAGTTGTTGTTCCTTATGTTAATCTGTACCACTTGTAATAGATTCTCATCCCTTCATCATCAATAGTCATATTTCGTGTAGTTTCCTTAACCCATAGTTTCCTTATATATTTCTTAAAATCTAACTAAATCTGCAATAGCCGGACAAACGTATAGGAGAAAGAAAATTGCACTAATTACCCTGATTTATTTATTCATTAATGTAACATAATATTGGTTGATTTGAATTAATTAATAATTTTCTTTAATCATCATCCGTATAACCACTAAAATTTAATCAGTATTTAATCTTGCAACGCACTAAAATTGACGCGCGTTATACTTCCATTCGATTGTTCTCGCCTTACTACTTGAGTTTAAACTCTTCTTTTTTTTCAAAACACAAACCGTAATGAAACAACGAAATTCTCAAAACCTCATAACAGCTACGTGTATTCTGTTTCCAATCGTCAACATACAACGAATCACTATTCTTGCTTTGCTAAACATTTGATTTGTCTTTGTATGAGTGTTTTGCTTTAAACAATCCTTCCGTTATTGAACTGAACTTCACTGTACTGATATTGCAGAATGTAGTTAATAAATGTCTAAACATCATATCATTGATCGAATCTGTATTTGATTCATTTTGAATTCAATTATACGTGTTATGGATGTGTCGGAAATATCTTGTGTCCAAACCTTACTTTCGTACAATATTATCAAATAGCAAACGGTTTTGTGAACTATAATAAGTTCCCAATAATTTGAAAATTTCTCTTAGTGCTATTACATTTGTTTTTTGGTGTTTGGACGGCTGTCAGTCGTGCATGAGATTTTGTTGGAGGAGTGTTTTTCTTTTACTATGTCGGCAGTTCTCAACAATGGAATAAAATTCACCATGAAGATGACGATCGTGAGTGATTGTGATACATATTACTTTTGATGGACGTCTGGTCCTGCATTTCGCGAAATTGTGCCAATTTGGATAAAAACATCACGTCAAACTTTTGGGCTTGGCTGACATTTTGGATAAGCGCGAAAAAGGATTAGTAAAGGTACCAAAAATTTTATAAAACTGTGAGAATTTATTAGGGACCTGCATAATTCGCTTAACGAATTAGCTTTCTGTTCTAAATACCTATTCCGTGTTCCGATAAATTGTGTCATCATTGTTATTAAATTATTGATCTTTAATCGAGTGAATATTTCAAATATATTAAATATAAATATCAAAAAAAATCATTATCTGTAACTATAAATTATACAAATGCACGGGACTGGCATGATCAATTTAAAATAATTATTACCGTGTTAGTTAAATTGTGTCGTCATTGTTCTTAAATTATTGAACTTTAGTCTAGCGAATATTTCTAATATATTAAATATAAATATCAAAAAAAATCATTATCTGTAACTATAAATTATACAAATGTACGGGACTGGCATGATCAATTTAAAATAATTATTACCGTGTTAGTTAAATTGTGTTGTCATTGTTTTTAAATTATTGAACTTTAGTCTAGCGAATATTTCTAATATATTAAATATAAATATCAAAAAAAAATCATTATCTGTAACTATAAATTATACAAATGCACGGGACTGGCATGATCAATTTAAAATAATTATTACCGTGTTAGTTAAAATGTGTCGTCATTGTTATTAAATTATTGAACTTTAGGCTAGTGAATATTTCTAATTTATTAAATATAAATACAAAAAAAAACAAAAAAATCATTATCTGTAAATATAAAATATAAGAATGTACGAGACTGGCGTGATGAGTTGTAAATAATTATTACCGTGTTTATATAACTTTTGTCGTTCTTGTTATTAAATGATTAAACTGTAATTTAAAGAATAGTTCAAATATATCTTAAATAAAAATAGTTTATTCAACGAATTGGATTATAAAATTATTCACCGATTTTGATTGCAATTGGGTTCCATGAATTTGAATACAAATTTAGTCAACGCATTTGACTACAAATTTATTCAACGGTGTGGACTTTAAAATCATTCAACGCATTTGATTACAAATTGGTTCAACGTTATTGTTTATAAATTTAGTCAACGCTTTTGACTACAAATTTATTCAACTATTTGGATTACTAATTTTATCAACGCACTTGATTACAAATTGGTTCAACGTTATTGCTTATAGATTTAGTCAACGCTTTTGACTACAAATTTACTCAACTATTTTTACTAATTTTATCAACGCATTTGATTACAAATTGGTTCAACGTTATTATTTATAAATTTAGTCAACGCTTTTGACTACAACTTTATTCAACTATTTGGGATTACTAATTTTATCAACGCATTTGATTACAAATTGGTTCAACGTTATGGTTTATAAATTTAGTCAACGCTTTTGACTGCAAATTTATTCAACTATTTTTACTAATTCTATCAACGCATTTGATTGCAAATTGTTTCAACGTTATTGGTTATAAATTTAGTCAACGCTTTTGACTACAAATTTATTCAACTATTTGGATTACTAATTTTATCACCGCAATTGATTACAAATTGGTTCAACGTTATTGTTTATAAATTTAGTCAACGCTTTTGACTACAAATTTATTCAACTATTTTTACTAAATTTTGTCAACGCATTTGATTACAACTTGGTTCAACGATAGTGCTTACCAAATTATTCAACGCTTTTGGATGACAAACTGATTCACGATTTTGAATACCAATTTAGTCAACGCTTACGACTACAAATTTACTCAACTATTTTTACTAATTTTATCAACGCATTTGATTACAAATTGGTTCAACGTTATTATTTATAAATTTAGTCAACGCTTTTGACTACAAATTTATTCAACTATTTGGATTACTAAATTTTGTCAACGCATTTGATTACAACTTGGTTCAACGATAGTGCTTACCAAATTGTTCAACGCTTTTGGATGACAAACTGATTCACGATTTTGAATACAAATTTGGTCAACGCTTTCGACTACAAATTTACTCAACTATTTTTACTAATTCTATCAACGCATTTGATTGCAAATTGCTTCAACGTTATTATTTATAAATTTAGTCAACGCTTTTGACTACAAATTTATTCAACTATTTGGATTACTAATTTTATCAACGCATTTGATTACAAATTGGTTCAACGTCATTGTTTATAAATTGAGTCAACGCTTTTGAAGGACAAACTGACTCACGATTTTAAATACAAGTTTATGCAACGCTGCTGATCACCAATTGATTCATCGTTTCTCCATAACGTTCGCGACATACAAAGTATTTGTGCGAGATTTCAAACCTGAACAACGTGCTGATGGAGGGCTGATGGAAGCAGAATAGGAGGACGGGGTTTAATCATGGGGTGAGTGAATTTATTGTATTACTTAGGTCATATGAATAAAGGGGTGTGAATGTGTGTGTGTGTGGGCGTATGTGAGTGAACGTGGGGGTTGGACGTGTTGATCGTGGGTCTTTCGCAACAGGGGTCGCCAGAGTCTCCGTTTTTTCCACTTGTATTTCTTTCCATTTCTGCAAATTTTCGTGAATAGCGTACATGTCTGTATTTGTGCTGAAGTAGCAGGGTTACTTTATCGTTCCCATGGGCTGAAGCTAGTTTGGGGCTTGAAAATCAATCTCGCTAGGTACGCTTCCTGCTATGTCCTTCTCATTGGTTCGCCAATGAGAAAGCGCTTCATTACAAATTGGCGCCCAACGTGGGGCTTCTCTAAGGGTCCCTACAGCAATGTAGGACTCTGGAGGAGTCCCTCCATATTGTCAAAAACTTTGAAAATTTTTTTCTTGGAAAATTTTTTTCTTCAAATTTAATTTCATTTTCCACTAAAACAATAGTAAAGACTCTGGCGGCGTGGAAGCAATTCCCTGCTTCAAACGCGCAGGAGCAAAGGAAGTCTGAGATTCCTCAGACTTTTCTTTGATGGGGAGTTGCGTCCCTACGCCTCCAGCAATGATCCCTTTTTTGTATTTTTGAAACGCAAGGGTGAGAATGATTCTTCGGGATCATTCTCAATGGGCTTTACAAACCCACGGACCCTAGTAACGGCTGGGTTTCTTACTGGCACAGGGAATGCCAGAGGTTTCCAGATGCCAGGCTTAGATATTTGTGAAATGGTGTATACGCCTATCACATCCAGCCTGGTCATCTGGTTATGCTCTGGGTTCGCTGTGGCAGCGAGATTCTCAGCTGGGCTAACGACTCCATAACGTTAGAGTCCCCTCCCAGGAGCGTTAGCATCCTATGATCTGAGTTGTCCAGTTCTCGCGAGTGATACTGGGGAACATCTTCTAAAGCAGTTTGATATCAACTGCTGAGGGAAGATGTTCGCCCAGCCTTCATGTCGCGAGTTAATTGGATTAACTCAGATCATAGCACCTCCCCGTATGTTTCGTCGTTCTCGATCGCGGATGAGAAGTGTCGGTTGATTGAATAATGGTGCAGAGGATTTATCCTCTGACCATTCCGGCGGCACTTGTCATCCGGGTGACGGGCCGACGACACATATCCCACCTTATTCCTGTCTCACCTTACCTCCTCCTCTCCTTATTCATCCCTTCTTGCTCCCTTTCCCTTACCTTGTTCCCATCCTTTAACGTAGTGTAATTTTAAACTTTTTTTTGGTCCCCAAACAAACTAAAAACAAAATAAAATCAACATAAATTAAGAAAGAACGGCGATCACCACTTCCAACCCCAAATGTGGTGGACTCCCCCCCGTGATTGGTCCGTCCGTCCGTCGTCAGTAAATAAGTAAATAAATAAATATATTAAATTAATAAATAAATATTTATTAATAAATAAATGAATAAATATTTATTAGTAAATGAATAAAACTGCTGATAAAATCATGTACTTATTGGTTTTTTTTTCTCTATCACAATTTTAGATACCAACACGATAAATTATACTTAATAAAATAACAAAAGGATAAAATATACATAAAGTCAAATCAAAGGACAAATCTTACATATACCATAATCCAGATAGAAGTCCACGGCAGAAGTATTAATTTGTAAATATTAATTTAAGTAGCTTAGAGATTTCCTTAAATTATATTCCTGCATGTTAGGTTAAATTTTTATATATAATTTTTTTCTTGTACAGGCAAGATTCAATTTTGTTAATTTTGAGTATTTTCTTGCCGAACCGGTAGGCTTGCCGCACTTCTATATATTTTTTTTGTTTGTTACTCAGTTTTGAGTATCGGGAACCGTCAGACCTGCCCGGAATTGGGTCTGTAAATTTTCTTTTGTGCTCATCTTCTGCCATAGTTGTAGTATACCTATTTTCTCTCACAGTACAATTTTTACCTTGTTTGGTCAAATCAAATACAAGCATCAGCCAAGATAGTTTTTTTTGTGTGTTACACACTCGGCTGTTGTCAGATTAACATTTTTTTTTAAAAGTAAAAAAAAAAAAAAAAAAAAAAAAAAATTATACTTGTGTCGAATTGGTCAGATCTCGCGCGGCTGTTCAAGGTTGGAATACTTACATCGTCTTAATAATAATTATATCGACATACCACTCTTTAAACGCTACTCTAATATCTTTGAACACAGTAGTATTTTCGTAATTGCCATCTTCTGCCATATTTGTAGTATACTTATTTTCTCTCAAATCTCACCGTTTAATTTTTTTTTTGTTCTGTTCATATATCAGCACCTTGGAAAACAATTGTAAATAGTAATAAAATAATATCAAGATAATAATAAATCTTATTTAATATAATTGTCGAATTGCGAAAGATATCGCGCGGCTGTTTGAGGTTTGAATAACGAAATTTCCATACAACTCTCTAACTTCTGCTCTAATATATTTTAAGTACTAAAATATTGTAATAAAGTATATTTTTTTTCTGGTGGTAATTAGATTGTTTATTCGTTTTAAACATTTGCAATAAGTAACAATTAGCTAGTGTAACAATTTTCTCTCCATATACTTGTCTTTATTGGTCTAGTCCTGTGCGGCGGTTTGAGTTTTCATAATGTCTGCGGTTGATGGGATTGACGTTCTGGACAGGTCCAGCTCTTGTGCTGTTTGTCAACACGAAATAGTGCCGGCCGACGTAAAACTTCTCACTCGGTGTAACCATCTCTTTCATGACATCTGCCTCAACGACTGGTTGTTGCAGAATCGCACCTGCCCAATTTGTCGAGCCGCTTGTGAGCGTGCAGAATTACAGAGGTTGCCTCGAGGGATAGATAAAAATAATTATACAATAGTGCCACCCCCACCGCGACCTGTGACTCGATCTGTTACCGCAGGTTGGCAACGTCGTTCCAGTACCGGAAATCAGCCCTCGTCTACGCCTTTGGCAAACCGTCTTCCACCATCTCGACTCGCCGATGAAGTGCGAGTGAATATAGCTCAACGATCTCCCATATATGGTGCCGCTGCAGCGGAAGATCAAGGTTTTCAGGAAGCAGTAAATGCTCACATCGATCAGGAAATTTCGAGAATTAATCACTCAATGTTGCAATCACGTGCTCCGGCACCTGAAGTGTTACTACCCCTAGCGCATAATGTAATCTCGCCCACCACCCCGAGACATCAATCGGTTCATTCCGGAAATTATACACCAGTAAATGCGTTTGTGCGGAATAACGTACCGGTACCACCAATGTTTGCTGAACCTCATCCTGCTCTTGCTCCAGCTAGATTACGAACACATCTCGATCAGCACTCTACCACAGTTAGAAATTGGAACGTAACGTTCTCCGGCAGACCCGATGGTCTGGATGTTGAAGCGTTCATCTTCAGAATAGAGCGGCTGACAGAGATGTGTTTAAATAACGATTTTACTATTGTCACCCGTTGTCTGTACCTGTTATTCACAGATCGAGCAGCTGATTGGTTCTGGAGATATTTTCGCCAGAACCGACAGCTTATTTGGACTGACTTATGTCATGCTCTTCGAATAGAATTTCAGGACAGACAGACGGACGAAGAGGTAAAGGAGCGGATGAGGGCCAGGAAACAGCGGCCCACCGAATTGTTTGATGAATTCTTACAATCAATTTATCGACTAGGCGATAAACTACGAGAACCGATGCCGGATGTGGAGTTGTTCTCCTTGATTCGCAACAACCTACGATTGGAAATTAGAAGGGAGCTACTTTATGTCACCATCTATGGACTGGAACATCTGCGCCAGCTCTGTCGTGACCGCGAAAAATTATGGGCCGAGTCAATAACCAGACCGCGCGATTATAATATTAGACCATCTAGACCGGTGTCTGAGGTGGATTTAGAACGTGAATTTTCACAAATACAAATTAGCGAATTGCCAACTGAATCGTTACCAATTACATCCAACGAACTTGCGGCAATACAGCCTGCCCCTAATATGAGACGAATAACCAGTTCAACTATTTGTTGGAACTGCAAACGACCTGGTCATCGGTGGCACGATTGTCGGGAATCACAGCGATTGTTTTGTTGGGGATGTGGGAAGGACGATGTGTTATGTCCTAATTGTGAAAATTGTCAGGGAAACCGAAGGGGGGGCCAGAATCCCAACACCTTTTCTCGCTCCCAGGACCAGTCTTAGATTCATCTGAGACCACATTTAATTTGCCTCCTGATCCTTCGGATATTTCATCTACCAATCCCAATAACTTACTAGTACATAATGCACTGTTGAACCGAGCTTCCACATCCACTTTTGTAGAACACCCGTTGAATACTACTTCTGGTACAACGGTACCCACTCATGATCCTAATGTGAACTTATGGAAACGTACACTCGATCATACTGAACCACCTCCATTATGGACCAAAATCAAATCGTTCCAACAACGATTGAACGAATACCTGAAAATACGCTCTAACATATTTGTCGATTCATTATCATCTTTGAAACTTCCATCGCGCTCTGCGCTCCGTTCTCGTATTTATTGGCAACAACGACATTTGTTTAAATCCAAAACCATTTCCTCCATTGTGAAATTGGCCAACGATGTGAGATCTTATGCCACGGTTTCCATATTGGGTAAACAACATACTGGACTGTTGGATAGTGGAGCGTCCTTGACTGTAATTGGTGGTGATTTTGCTAAGGAAATCGTGCAAACCCCAGACCTTCTGACTTATTCATCTGCGGTAGTCCGTACTGCAGATGGCCAAAGGCAGAAGATCTTGGGTTTGATAAGAACCAAGATTTCATTTATGAACCAAGTCAGAACCTTGGATGTCTACATTATCCCGTCTTTGACACAGAATCTATACTTGGGTATTGATTTCTTTAACGCGTTTGGCTTATTTAACCCTTTGTTTAATTTACCTACATTACCGACTACGGAGTCAGTGCTGTCCGAGTTGTCGATGGACGATCAAGCCCGTCTACAAAACACTATTCAGCTTCTACCATCATTTTCAAAAATGGGTCTGGGTCGAACACATTTGTTGGAACACGTTATTGATGTGGGGACTGCAGCTCCCATCAAGCAACGACACTATCCGATATCGCCCGCCATTGAGAAACTGATGGGAGAAGAACTGGATAGGATGTTGTCTCTGGGTATTATAGAGGTTTCAAACAGCCCATGGTCAAGTCCTGTGGTCTTAATTCGCAAACCCGGGAAGAATCGTCTTTGTTTGGATAGCCGAAAGGTCAATACCGTCACTAAAAAGGATGCTTACCCCCTTCCACAGATAGATGGAATCTTGAGTCGTCTGCCACAGAGTAATTTCATTTCCAGTTTGGATCTGAAAGACGCTTTCTGGCAGATACCTCTGGAAAAACACTCCCGAGAGAAAACTGCTTTTACGGTCCCAGGGCGGCCATTGTACCAGTTCGTAAGAATGCCTTTCGGACTGTGCAATGCGCCGCAAACGATGACTAAATTGATGGACCAAGTAATTCCTCCTCATCTCAAGTCGTGCGTCTTCGTATACTTGGATGATCTTCTAATAGTTACAGATACCTTTGAGGCCCATCTGAAACTGTTAGAAGATATCTCCCAGTGTCTTAGACGTGCGAACTTGACGATAAACGTGGAAAAAAGTAAGTTTCTCTTGCCGGATGTAAAATATTTGGGATATGTTGTGGGAGGTGGTACGTTGAAAATTGATCCTGATAAAACTCTAGCTATTTCTGAATTTCCTACACCGCGTACGTCCAAACAGATTCGACGTTTCCTGGGTATGGCGGGTTATTATCGCCGTTTTATATCTGATTTCTCTGCTATGTCCTCTCCGATATCAGATTTGTTGAAGAAAAATTCTAATAAATTCGTATGGACACCAGAAGCTGAAATAGCATTTATAAATCTCAAAAATGCTCTCATATCAGCACCAGTCCTCGTAAACCCCGACTATACTAAACCTTTTACTCTCCAGTGCGACGCTAGTAATGACGGTATAGGCTGTGTATTACTTCAGTGTGACATGGACGGTATGGAACATCCCATAGCGTACATGTCCAAGAAACTAAATTCTGCGCAACGCAATTACTCCACTAGTGAGAAAGAGTGTCTAGCCGCCGTACTGGGAGTAAAGAAATTTAGAGCGTATGTCGAGGGCCAGGCCTTTAGGATCATAACTGACCATGCTTCATTAAAATGGTTAATGCAACAAAAAGACCTTTCTGGTCGATTGGCTCGTTGGAGCTTGAAATTGCAGGGTTATGTCTTTGATATTGAGTACCGAAAAGGAAATTTAAACATAGTTCCAGACACTCTATCAAGACGGGACTCTGTTGACGTCATTTCTGAATTATGTCCGGTGCCTGAATTAGATCTTAATTCCCCTTTCTTCAACACTTCTCGATATTTGGAGTTGGTAAATCTGGTTACCGAAGCAGACGGTACATTGCCTGATCTGAAAGTAATTTCTGGTCGGGTTTATAAACGATTGGCTTGTCTAGATCTTGATATTCCTTCAGAGGGTGAGGTTTGGAAATTGTGGTTACCTGAGGAATACACTGACGAGTGTATTGCAAGGGCCCACAATCCTCCTACCTCATCTCATGGAGGTCTAGCAAAAACCCTGTTTAATATTCGTAAATTTTACTATTGGCCTCGTATGTACACCCAGGTTAAATCTTACATAGGAAATTGTAAGACCTGTAAAGAAATCAAAGCGACTAATGTTCCCCTTCGTGCTCCTATGGTGTCCCAGATGAAAACAGAACGAATTGGACAGCGATTATATATCGATATTCTTGGCCCTTATCCTCGTTCAAAGGCCGGGAATATCGCTATTCTGGTGGTATTAGATCATGTCACTAAATACCCATTTTTATTTCCTTTACGGAAATTAACTGCTGAACCAATTTGTCATCTATTGGCTACCAATGTCTTTCATGTATTTGGTTGTCCCGAAGCTATTGTGTCCGATAATGGGACCCAATTCAAATCAAAACAGTTTGCAGATTTCTTGGCGAAGCACGGAGTGAAACATACATTACTAGCGTTATATTCACCTCAAGCTAACGCTTCTGAACGGGTAAATAGGAGTGTTTTATCTGGTATTCGAGCCTACCTAAAGGAGGAGCATTCTAAATGGGATCTGCACTTGAGCGAGATCGCTTGTGCACTACGTTGTTCCCTGCATCAAACACTTAAATGTTCCCCATATTACGCAATGTTTGGAATACCTATGGTGACTCATGGTTCGTCATATGAACTGCTGAGACGACTGAATAGTCTTCATGATCCAGGTGAAACGATGCTGCGACCTGATTATCTTAATAAGATTCGAATTCGAATTCTTGATTTAACTGCCGAAGCATTTGTCAAAAGTGCTGAAAGATACAATTTACGAGCCCGGTTAACTTTGTTTAAACCAGGTGATACAGTGTTCCGAAGGAACTTTATTTTGAGTGACGCCGGTAAGAAATTATCGGCTAAACTTGCACAGAAGTTTATTGAAGCCAGAGTAATAAGGTTGGTAGGTAGCGCTGCTTACGAACTGGAGGACCTGGCTTCTAAACGTAGAGGTGTTTACCATTCCAAGGACATTCGTGCCTAATATCGGTAATAATTTTTTTTGTCAGTATGTTAGTAACATTCGCTTGTGTTTTACCGCCATTGTAAGTCAAGATTATCGACGACCATATGAGGGTAGTTTCGTCTTGAATTCACAGTTCAGTGAGTGTGTATCAACTTTGGTGTTCAGGTCTTGTTTCAAAAAATTGTTTTTATTTTTTTTTGACTATTTGCACGCGAAAGTTCCGAGATTGCACGTATTGAATTTGGTTCAATTAGTTACTTTGAAACTATGTGAACAGTTTTTTTTCCCAGCCTTCAGAGTCACTTGGACGGAAGCGTACAACAGTGTAGCCCGGCTAGCTCAGTCGGTAGAGCATGAGACTCGTGTTAGTTCAGGTGTGGGTTGCGAGCCTGCATAACGGAACAACGGAATTGTGTCGGATATTTCATTAAAAGAGTCGGTCCAATGGTGTTTTTAATTCTTTTTTTGTGACTTTAGAGTCTCGGGATCCCCCAGATCTGCCCGAAATTGGGTCTGGAAGATGTTAGTTATCCATCGTTTGCAATAGAGTAGAATACTGTTTTTATCGATACCCCTCCCAAAAGTTTTTTTTTGTATAATCATAGATGCTTTGTTACTTGGTTTCTGCTAAGACTGAGTTTGTAATACCGATCGAATTGATTGCTAATCTGTGGTACATCGAGGTGCTTCACCATACTAATATGGATGTACAAGGTCTAGTTGCGACCAGCCTATGCCTTTTTCAACTTCTTTTTGGTCGTGAGTGTTCTTCCAAAAAGCACTTGTTCTGTAATGGATAGTCTGGACTAATGTCAGAACGTAGTGTATTACAGTCGCAGTTTCCTTAGTTGTTGTTCCTTATGTTAATCTGTACCACTTGTAATAGATTCTCATCCCTTCATCATCAATAGTCATATTTCGTGTAGTTTCCTTAACCCATAGTTTCCTTATATATTTCTTAAAATCTAACTAAATCTGCAATAGCCGGACAAACGTATAGGAGAAAGAAAATTGCACTAATTACCCTGATTTATTTATTCATTAATGTAACATAATATTGGTTGATTTGAATTAATTAATAATTTTCTTTAATCATCATCCGTATAACCACTAAAATTTAATCAGTATTTAATCTTGCAACGCACTAAAATTGACGCGCGTTATACTTCCATTCGATTGTTCTCGCCTTACTACTTGAGTTTAAACTCTTCTTTTTTTTCAAAACACAAACCGTAATGAAACAACGAAATTCTCAAAACCTCATAACAGCTACGTGTATTCTGTTTCCAATCGTCAACATACAACGAATCACTATTCTTGCTTTGCTAAACATTTGATTTGTCTTTGTATGAGTGTTTTGCTTTAAACAATCCTTCCGTTATTGAACTGAACTTCACTGTACTGATATTGCAGAATGTAGTTAATAAATGTCTAAACATCATATCATTGATCGAATCTGTATTTGATTCATTTTGAATTCAATTATACGTGTTATGGATGTGTCGGAAATATCTTGTGTCCAAACCTTACTTTCGTACAATATTATCAAATAGCAAACGGTTTTGTGAACTATAATAAGTTCCCAATAATTTGAAAATTTCTCTTAGTGCTATTACATTTGTTTTTTGGTGTTTGGACGGCTGTCAGTCGTGCATGAGATTTTGTTGGAGGAGTGTTTTTCTTTTACTATGTCGGCAGTTCTCAACAATGGAATAAAATTCACCATGAAGATGACGATCGTGAGTGATTGTGATACATATTACTTTTGATGGACGTCTGGTCCTGCATTTCGCGAAATTGTGCCAATTTGGATAAAAACATCACGTCAAACTTTTGGGCTTGGCTGACATTTTGGATAAGCGCGAAAAAGGATTAGTAAAGGTACCAAAAATTTTATAAAACTGTGAGAATTTATTAGGGACCTGCATAATTCGCTTAACGAATTAGCTTTCTGTTCTAAATACCTATTCCGTGTTCCGATAAATTGTGTCATCATTGTTATTAAATTATTGATCTTTAATCGAGTGAATATTTCAAATATATTAAATATAAATATCAAAAAAAATCATTATCTGTAACTATAAATTATACAAATGCACGGGACTGGCATGATCAATTTAAAATAATTATTACCGTGTTAGTTAAATTGTGTCGTCATTGTTCTTAAATTATTGAACTTTAGTCTAGCGAATATTTCTAATATATTAAATATAAATATCAAAAAAAATCATTATCTGTAACTATAAATTATACAAATGTACGGGACTGGCATGATCAATTTAAAATAATTATTACCGTGTTAGTTAAATTGTGTTGTCATTGTTTTTAAATTATTGAACTTTAGTCTAGCGAATATTTCTAATATATTAAATATAAATATCAAAAAAAAATCATTATCTGTAACTATAAATTATACAAATGCACGGGACTGGCATGATCAATTTAAAATAATTATTACCGTGTTAGTTAAAATGTGTCGTCATTGTTATTAAATTATTGAACTTTAGGCTAGTGAATATTTCTAATTTATTAAATATAAATACAAAAAAAAAAACAAAAAAATCATTATCTGTAAATATAAAATATAAGAATGTACGAGACTGGCGTGATGAGTTGTAAATAATTATTACCGTGTTTATATAACTTTTGTCGTTCTTGTTATTAAATGATTAAACTGTAATTTAAAGAATAGTTCAAATATATCTTAAATAAAAATAGTTTATTCAACGAATTGGATTATAAAATTATTCACCGATTTTGATTGCAATTGGGTTCCATGAATTTGAATACAAATTTAGTCAACGCATTTGACTACAAATTTATTCAACGGTGTGGACTTTAAAATCATTCAACGCATTTGATTACAAATTGGTTCAACGTTATTGTTTATAAATTTAGTCAACGCTTTTGACTACAAATTTATTCAACTATTTGGATTACTAATTTTATCAACGCACTTGATTACAAATTGGTTCAACGTTATTGCTTATAGATTTAGTCAACGCTTTTGACTACAAATTTACTCAACTATTTTTACTAATTTTATCAACGCATTTGATTACAAATTGGTTCAACGTTATTATTTATAAATTTAGTCAACGCTTTGACTACAACTTTATTCAACTATTTGGGATTACTAATTTTATCAACGCATTTGATTACAAATTGGTTCAACGTTATGGTTTATAAATTTAGTCAACGCTTTTGACTGCAAATTTATTCAACTATTTTTACTAATTCTATCAACGCATTTGATTGCAAATTGTTTCAACGTTATTGGTTATAAATTTAGTCAACGCTTTTGACTACAAATTTATTCAACTATTTGGATTACTAATTTTATCACCGCAATTGATTACAAATTGGTTTCAACTATTGTTTATAAATTTAGTCAACGCTTTTGACTACAAATTTATTCAACTATTTTTACTAAATTTTGTCAACGCATTTGATTACAACTTGGTTCAACGATAGTGCTTACCAAATTATTCAACGCTTTTGGATGACAAACTGATTCACGATTTTGAATACCAATTTAGTCAACGCTTACGACTACAAATTTACTCAACTATTTTTACTAATTTTATCAACGCATTTGATTACAAATTGGTTCAACGTTATTATTTATAAATTTAGTCAACGCTTTTGACTACAAATTTATTCAACTATTTGGATTACTAAATTTTGTCAACGCATTTGATTACAACTTGGTTCAACGATAGTGCTTACCAAATTGTTCAACGCTTTTGGATGACAAACTGATTCACGATTTTGAATACAAATTTGGTCAACGCTTTCGACTACAAATTTACTCAACTATTTTTACTAATTCTATCAACGCATTTGATTGCAAATTGCTTCAACGTTATTATTTATAAATTTAGTCAACGCTTTTGACTACAAATTTATTCAACTATTTGGATTACTAATTTTATCAACGCATTTGATTACAAATTGGTTCAACGTCATTGTTTATAAATTGAGTCAACGCTTTTGAAGGACAAACTGACTCACGATTTTAAATACAAGTTTATGCAACGCTGCTGATCACCAATTGATTCATCGTTTCTCCATAACGTTCGCGACATACAAAGTATTTGTGCGAGATTTCAAACCTGAACAACGTGCTGATGGAGGGCTGATGGAAGCAGAATAGGAGGACGGGGTTTAATCATGGGGTGAGTGAATTTATTGTATTACTTAGGTCATATGAATAAAGGGGTGTGAATGTGTGTGTGTGTGGGCGTATGTGAGTGAACGTGGGGGTTGGACGTGTTGATCGTGGGTCTTTCGCAACAGGGGTCGCCAGAGTCTCCGTTTTTTCCACTTGTATTTCTTTCCATTTCTGCAAATTTTCGTGAATAGCGTACATGTCTGTATTTGTGCTGAAGTAGCAGGGTTACTTTATCGTTCCCATGGGCTGAAGCTAGTTTGGGGCTTGAAAATCAATCTCGCTAGGTACGCTTCCTGCTATGTCCTTCTCATTGGTTCGCCAATGAGAAAGCGCTTCATTACACTAAAGACGAGGAAGGTACACAATACACCATTCAGGTGGTCGAAAACTACAGATGCAAATACCCATCATACAATAAATCTAATTTAATTTATTGATTTCTTTTGGAAAAATGTTGCTTTTGAATGAAAAATTATTATAAATTTAACCATAAAAATTAATTTTTTTCTTTGAAAAAAGATTATTATGAATTAATGAATTTTCGTATATGTAAGAAGAAAAATTAAGATAAATCGCTTTTCTCAGATCGATTTCTACATACTTGGGCTCGTTAGAATCGTTAATTAATTAGCTTTTAATAAAAAAAATCAAAATTATGAGATATATTATGTTTTAAGATGATTATATCTGATAAAAATATAAAATCCTATTATTCTGCTAATTTTCTTATCTTCGACGCCACTGCGCGGTGGGTAATTATTTTTCGATTTCAATAAAACTGGATATAGTTCATATTAGAGTCAAAAGGAACATAATTAGTCGGTGGGAGCGAAGAAAAGATGGTTTGAAAATTGTTCATACATATCTGGTCATGCCTACCCTGCACAGTAATGAGAGTTTGCAACTCTCGGTTTGCATAACTATACAATTCTCTTACTAACTGTGGTTTTAATGATATTTTGTAGTGAACAAAATGTCATCAAAACTAAAGACACTAAGGGAATGCCAATTTTTGGTAGCAAAGATACCGGTAGCGGTCTATAGAGAGTGGTCACTTTATCTTATGGAGTATAAATTCCTTCAAATGTGTTCAAAAATACAGTTTAATTACTCAAAACGCATAAATGATTTTATTTTTATAAAATTAAAATATTTTTTTTGCCTTGCTCCAATTAGCCCATTTAGATCTGCCAATTGGAAAACATTTCAATTCTGAGAAATAAGCCATTTTTTTTAAAATAAAAAGTGTTATCTAGTATGAATTACAAAATGTGTCACAACAACACAAAGATCCCTTTAAGACCTAGATCCCACAACAACTTGTGTCTTGAGTTGATGGTGCGGCGCTTTTTCAAACGTTTGTTAATTAAAGGCACTCGAGATTATTGATTCAGGCAAAGCATCCCGTTTGCACAATGCACGCACAAAGAAGTCCCTTTGCATTTTGTTACTATGACAGTGAGTCAGTTCAAACAGTTCAAACAGTTGTTCATTCAAACAGTTTGACTGTTTGCTTGTAATGCTTTGAAGTTTCTTGAGCTAATCTAATTAGCTAAACAATCTAATTTTCTTCAGAAATGTGACTGTGAAAAATGGTGACAGTATATTAATCTTATCCTTATATTATGATTACAAAAATATCCAAAACTGTTTAATCTCCTTCCTCAATGTAAAACGAGTGCTTAAGTTTTTAACAACCTAACACAAAGCAATTTATTTCTAACGTAAGAAACATCAAAATTCTGTCTTACCTGTTTCGTAATCCAAATTAATAGAAATATTATTCAGTGATAACTAATATCACATCATAACCAAACCATACAAGCATTTTGGCTTATATTATTTTTATCTCAACTTGTGTAGTATTATATTTTGAAACACATTTCCAACTTATTTTTTCCTATCATATTCATTTTACCTACACCTTTACGTTTAGAAAAGCTAGAAAAAATTACAAAATACCCAATAAAAAAACTAGAATGAAAACTTAATATATAAATACAAATACCTGTTCTAATATTTTTGCTCCTGTTATTGCTCCGTTTTTTAGGGTTGTCATCTTGTTTTACTGTTGCTCAAAATAAACATTAGAAAATTTTCTTATTAAAAAATTCCAAATTTTGTTTTTCACATTTAAACCCTTTTTTCGTTTAAGCATTTTAATTACTTAGATAGTTTGAGCTGTGTTTTTTGCTTTTATTTAATTTTATTTTTTGTAATGATTATGGTGATGTGCTGATGATGGGATGATGAGACATATAAAACGGATTATTTTTAATAAAACTTAAACGTGATAAAATTTTAAGAGTTTTTTTTTTAAAGTCAATTTATTTGTCTTTGGTAAATTATCATTTTTATTTTGGAAAAATTAAGTTAGGAGTGTGTTTTAGGTTCATGTTTTGGATCTAAAGAACTTTCCAACAAGAAGATGTTGTTTATGGTTGGCAGTAAGAAGCCGAAAGTTTTGATTCCACTACAATTAATACAAAATCAAAAAATTCTTATGCTTGTTATTTATTAATTATACAAAGAAACTCTTAATCTTCCTTCGTATTCACATCTATAAACAAAGTAAAACATTTTACATTTCTTTGTCTTGATCTTGGGTGATACTTCTTTCTTTAAGTTCTGTAATTAAAACTTTAAATTAAAATTAGGAATTTAATAGTTTTTCGGTTAAATTTCTATTGTTCATTGTTCAAATAGTTTTTGTTTAAATTAATTTTCATCAAAAGTCGAAATAGTAACAAATGCTATGAAAATACTTTTTAAATATTTTTAATTGAAAACTTTACACTCGTAAAATTCATGTAATCAATATACAATTAAGTACATAAATGAATTAAAGTAAGAGATTCATTAAATGAAACTTAATTAAAACAAACAAACATTAAAAGAAATTTCTAAATTGTGTTATGGGCGATTTGCATGTTCCAACATTTTTTCCAGCATTTTTTTACTGGAAAATATGGAGGGGCTGAAATCTCACAGCTCTGAGATATCAAGACTTCGGTCTGGGTTAAGGATTTTGATATAGTTTTCGGCAAAAAACTTTTATGAGGACATGGTTTTTAGTTTTGGGCAGCGATGTACATCAAACATAACTCTTTGTTGAAGTACAAGTTTTTTATCTCTGTTTAAAAATTCCTCCGGAAAATTATAATCAAAATTCCAAAAATATTGTTAAATTAAATAAAATCAAACTTTTTCAAAATTCCAAAAATATTCCAAATATTAGAATAAAATCAAATATTTAAATATTTTCTAAATTCCAATAATATTTCAAAAATTCTTAAAAATTGAAACTTTTTCCAAAATTCTAAACATATTGCAAAAATTATTACAAAATCAAAAATTCAAACTTTTTTCAAAATTCCAAAAATTATAATAATATCAAAAATTAAAATTTTTTCAAAATTCTAAAAATATTTCAAAAATTCTTACAAAATCAAAAATAAAAACTTTTTCCGAAATTCTAAAAATATTTCAAAAATTATTACAAAATCAAAAATACAAACTTTTTCAAAATTCCAAAAA
Organism: Diogma glabrata; assembly: GCA_963693315.1. Taxonomy (NCBI): domain Eukaryota; kingdom Metazoa; phylum Arthropoda; class Insecta; order Diptera; family Cylindrotomidae; genus Diogma; species Diogma glabrata. The sequence goes on along the minus strand of OY856187.1, from coordinate 28,041,713 downwards.
TATTTCAAAAACTACAACAAATTCAAAAATTTCCATGTCCAATTTCATTCTAAATTACATTTACGTCATAAAAACAGCTACATTTTTTTTCCCAAAATATTGGCTAAAAAATTAAATGAAATCATTTTTTGACACACTTGACATTATTTTTTGACAAACTTATAATGCCATAATTCTCTATAATAATAATAAAATATCATGTCATACGAACTATTAATTTTATTTTTTTCTAAAAAAATTGGGTAAAAAATAAATAAAAACCTTTCTTTTGACACACTTGACAACATTTTGTGACAAACTTATAATGCCATAATTCTCAATAATAATAATAAAATTTCATTTCAAACAAACAATTTATTTTTTTTCCAAAAAATTGGGTAAAAAACTAAATAAAAATCTTTTGACACACTTGACAACATTTTGTTGACAAACTTATAATGCCATAATTCTCAATAATTATAATACAATTTTATTTCAAACAAACAATTTTATTTCCAAAAAATTGGGTAAAAAAGTAAATAAAAATCTTTCTTTTGACACACTTGACAACACTTTTTTGACAAACTTATAATGCCATAATTCTCAATAATAATAATAAAACTTCATTTCAAACAAACAATTAATTTTATATTTTTTCCAAAAAATTAGGTAAAAAAATAAATAAAAATCTTTCTTTTGACACACTTGACAACTTTTTTTTGACAAACTTATAATGCAATAATCTAGTTTTTGATCTCACATACCAATCCAGACCATCAAGATTTCTCCAAATTCAATGTTCCTACTCGTAATCACTTAAAATGAACGTTTTTTAAGCCAAAAATATGCAAATTTCCTTGTTTTGACACACTTAATGATTTTTTTGACACACTTCCGGTACAGTCATCGAACACAGCGTCCTTTCGGACCTGTCCCTTGAGTATACCTATTTTTAGAAAAAAAAATTTTTGAAATCCCTCCAGTAGTTTTCCCTGCAGCGTAGGTAATGACGGACGGCCGGCCGACAGACAGACATACATTTTTTTTTTTTTGCTTTTTTAGAATCAGGAGGTCCTAAAACGTCGAGAAATGTCAAAAAAAGTAAGGTAAGAATTTCACTTTGAGCTCATGAATGTAATACTTAGGTCTTTCAGACCGAAGTAAAAATTAGAGCTGCAAGCGATATTTATTATTTATTTTTGGTAGTTAGGCTGTGTCATTTAATTGCTTAAAACGGCCAATACACGATCAGTTTTGAATGACAATCAACGTGACTGTATATGTAGATGACTGATAATGAGTGACAGTCAAATTTTATGGCTGATGTAATTTTAAAATGTTTGGATTTTTATCATCATTAAAGATTGACATTCATTATTGATCATGGATGGACCGGGACCCATTAAGTAATTATGACTGTTATGAGATTCTAAATCATTTTTGAATTGACTGAATTGAATGAATTGAATGAATTGAATGAATTGAATGAATTGAATGAATTGAATGAATTGAATGAATTGAATGAATTGAATGAATTGAATGCATTGAATGAATTGAATGAATTGAATGAATTGAACGAATTGAATGAATTGAATGAATTGAATGAATTGAATGAATTGAATGAATTGAATGAATTGAATGAATTAAATGCATTGAATGAATTGAAAGAATTGAATGAATTGAATGAATTGAATGCATTGAATGAATTGAATGAATTGAATGAATTGAATGAATTGAATAAATTGAATGAATTGAATGAATTGAATGAATTGAATGATTTGAATGAATTGAATGAATTGAATGAATTGAATGAATTGAATGAATTGAATGCATTGAATGAATTGAATGAATTGAATGAATTGAATGAATTGAATAAATTGAATGACTTGAATAAATTGAATGAATTGAATGAATTGAATGAACTGAATGAATTGAATGAATTGAATGAATTAAATGAATTTAATGAATTAAATGAATTGAATGAATTGTATGGATTGAATGAATTGAATGAATTGAATGAATTGAATGAATTGAATGAATGGAATGAATTGAATAAATTGAATGAATTGAATGAATTGAATGAATTGAATGAATTGAATGAATTGAATGAATTGAATGAATTGAATGAATTGAATGAATTGAATGAATTGAATGAATTGAATGAATTGAATGAATTGAATGAATTGAATGAATTGAATGAATTGAACGAATTGAAAGAATTGAATGAATTGAATGAATTGAATGAATTGAATGAATTGAATGAATTGAATGAATTGAATGCATTGAATGAATTGAATGAATTGAATGCATTGAATGAATTGAGTGAATTGAATGAATTGAATGAATTGAATGAATTGAATGAATTAAATGAATTGAAGGAATTGAATGAATTGAATGAATTGAATGAATTGAATGAATTGAATGAATTGAATGAATTGAATGAATTGAATGAATTGAATGAATTGAATGAATTGAATGAATTGAATGAATTGAATGAATTGAATGAATTGAATGAATTGAATGAATTGAATGAATTGAATGAATTGAATGAATTGAATGAATTGAATGAATTGAATGAATTGAATGAATTGAATGAATTGAATGAATTGAATGAATTGAATGAATTGAATGAATTGAATGAATTGAATGAATTGAATGAATTGAATGAATTGAATGCATTGAATGAATTCAATGAATTGAATGAATTGAATAAATTGAATGAATTAAATGAATTGAATGAATTGAATGAATTGAATGAATTGAATGAATTGAATGAATTGAATGAATTGAATGAATTGAATGAATTGAATGCATTGAATGAATTGAATGAATTGAATGAATTGAATGAATTGAATGAATTGAATGAATTGAATAAATTGAATGAATTGAATGAATTGAATGAATTGAATGAATTGAATGAATTGAATGAATTGAATGCTGTTGGTAGCTCTGAACATCCTAAATTACTTGCTGCCAAAATATTTAATTCACAAAACATTTACAAGAAAGTTTAACAACACTTTTTACTTGAATTTCAAAGATCTATCATATTTTCATCACAGACATCTTTTTTCAAAACGAAACAAAAGGAAAAACAAATAAAATGAAAGTAATTTTCTCTTAACATTTTTTTTTGTACTTTCTTTAAATTCATTTAAAATAATTCTGCTTAAAATATACAAACAAAAATTAAAATTATTCATTTCTTTTGAAGAAAATATTATTATATCATTTCTATTATTATTTGATTTAATATTAAGAAAAGAAAAACTTCTAAAACATTTTCTTTTAAATTTTCCATTCTTAAATGAATTTTTCAATTATGTCATTTGACAACAGATATATAGGAAAATAATTTTTTTTTTTCAGAATATAAATAAATTAATTTGAAAAATGTTAAAAACCAAATGCAATTAAATTTTAATTAAATCATAACTTTAGGTTTTCTTTCGTTTATACATAGACAAAAAAAATCGTTTTTAATTATAAATGAATGAATGGTATTTTTGGTTTGGTGAATTGATACAGATAAAAAAGGGATTATGGGATTGTTTTCTTTGATTTTGAATATTAAAAGATGTTTTTTATCAGATTTTTCGCAACGGAAATTAATGACAGTGGACTGATTTTAGAATTTATTATAACTTAAAATAAATCTTATAATACGATTTAGAAATTGAAAAAGTGTTAATAAAGGAAACAAAATTCTAAATTTTCATTCGGTTATAATTAATTCGCTTAAAATGAGTTTGACAGTAAGAGGGTAATAAAAATTGAAGAAGAAAATATTTGTCGTAAAGTTTGAACTCTGGGTTGATTTTAAATACAGCGTAAGTATGAGTCGCTTCTTATTCATTAAATATCGCTTATAAATAATTAATACACATTTTCAAAAGTTCAACAAATATTTTGTTGATATAGCTAGTCAATAGTAGAGTTAATAACAAAAGACTGATCATATTTATTAGGGGCTAAAATTTGGCTATTGGTTATGATGGTAAGATGTTTTGTAGTTGGGCATATTAGAAAATTGGGCATATTAGAAAATGTTGTTATATGTTGGGCATATTAGAAAATTTAATTGTGGAAAAGTTTCCAGTGATTAGAACTTCAATCTTTCACACAAAGCCCGACAAACATTATGTGCATGGTGGACGTGTCTATACGTGTCTATTGTACATATCGTGCACTTTTTTATTTTAATAATTTTTAAGTTTTTTAAAATATTCTAGAGTATATTTTAGATTAAATTGAAGTTTAACAGGATTTGAGTGCGTCATACCTAACGTCATACCTATTTGTTTAATTTACCATTTTTAAATCACGTAAACATGTATACAAAATGTGTATAGAACTTTCAGGCATAAATACAAAATTATTTAATGTATGACTTTTACGATTAGGATCTTTTTATATGTTATGAATCTTTCCTAGGCTAAATAGTTTTGGTATCATTACGACAAAAATGAAGATTGCGGTCATGTTTTGAAGTTCGAAAATGAAAATGTATAGGTGTGATTGCATTTGTTTAACAGGAGTCCATTTTTCGCCATTTTTTAACGATACAATTTAAATTAAAAAAATTGGAATTCAAAAATTTTAATACTTGGTTTACATATAAAAAATAATATTAATTTCCCACAATTTTCTTAATATTACAAAAAAAAACAATTTAAATATCAGTAAACCGGTATTAAAAATGACAAACAAGCAATATCCAATAACTTTAATAATTTTTTTGAATCACTAAAATTAATTATACAAAGTGCCCGTTTGTTTTATGGATATGTTTCCTTTACCTTCTTTTCATTTACAAAAAATTTCCTTTTGCACATATATAATTTAAGATGAAAATAAAATAAAATTCATCAATTTATTTTCGTAATCGATTCAGTTATACTATCTCAAAAAAGTTAAATGAAACCAGTCATTTTAGAAAATGTTAAACTGCTTTATCACTTTCCATTTTTTTAATCGTTGTTTATTATTCTTAGCTTTTATTCGTTTTTGTACGTTGTTTAGTATTCTTATTAAAAAAATTTCGTTGCGCTTAGTTTTTAGAGTGCCGTACTTTGAAAAAGTAAAACTATTATTGCAATTAACTTGAAATTTTCTACAATTGTAAAATGTATTTGTCCACGCCTACTGAAAACTTGCAAATTTTTGTTTTATCAGTATCTTATAGACATAAATAAGGAGATAGTAAAACAAAATTTTTGTTTAAGGAATCGAGTTTGATTTAGAAAAATCAAAAAAGATTGAAATATTTCAAAAAAATAATTCAATAAATTCTCGATTGCTAAGTTTTTGAGTTATTACCAAAAACGCCAGTGTCAGTTTGTTTTTCTGTCCCCCACCTTAACTTCGAACATTACAAAAGAAAGAATTTGAAAAAATTCACGGTTATAAGAAATGTTATAAAAATAGATCACAAACTACGGCGGTCGGTGGATCATTTAAAATGTTATATGGACGGGGTTGGGAGTGGAAATTTTGAAAAAATGTCATATGAAAGGTTACTTTTTTCTAACTCCAAAAAATTTTCGAAAAGACAGTTTTCGTCTCTCGATTTATCTTCAAAAATGTGAACTTCAAAGATTACAAAAGAAAAAATTTGAAAGAATTTACGTTTAAAGGTTATGCTACGGTTATATGTTGTAAAGATTGTTCGAAAACATAAAATTTTTTTCCTCTCTCCCCCTTAGCTTCGAACAATACGAGAGAAAAAAATTCACGGTTATAGGAAATGTTGTCAAGATTGAACGGAAAATACAGCGGTCAGCTGATCATTTAAAATGTTATTTGGAGGGAGTTGAGGGTGGAAATTTACAAAAAAAAAATAATTTTTGACCTTGACAAGTGGGATGTCATATGAAAGGTGATTGTTTTTGTAGTCCAAAACAATATTTTTTTGTAATTTTCGAATGTACAGTTTTTGACTTATTTTCATAACGTCAAAATTTTTTCCTGTCCCTCTTTAATTTCGAACATTACAAAAGAAAAATTTAAAAAATTCACGGTTATAGGAAATGTTGTTTTGATTGTACAATGATTGAACGAAAACTATAGCGATTCACTCACCATTTAAAATGTTATTTGGAGAGGGTTGAGGGTGGACATTTTGAAAATAAATTATTTCTGACCCCACTTGCCGGGGTGAAAGGTGAAAGATCCCAAACAATTTTATTTTGTAATTTGCGAAGGCTACGTTTTTGATTTATTTCTAAAATTGTGCTTTTGAGAAAAACTATTCTCGTAGAGTATTATATACATGGAACCCTCGACAACCGAGATGTATTTGAACTTGTTGTAACAACAAGTTCTATTTCAATTTTGTTCTAAAAATAATAATTTTCATTTTAAATTATAATTTCATTAGTTTTTTCAAAGGTCGCAACGTTTTTGTATGCTACTGTTGAGATTTAGCTGCGTCACTCAATTTCAACAATAAACATGTTTGATTTAATGTTTTTTTTTGTACGTTGGAGATTGTTTAGATTGTTGGAAAGGGAAATTGAAACAGAAAATTTGATATAAAATTGAGAATTTTGATAATAAATTAGTCAGTATAATTTTGGAAAATTGAAAATAAACAAAATGTTGTTAAGAATAAAATTTATTTATTTAGTTTGTTTTGATAACAATTGTTTAAGGTTTTCTTTTAGTCGATATAAAAAAGAAATAAAAATTATTTAAATGTGTGTCAAAATTTATTTTATTAAAAATAATTGTTTAAGTGTCTTTCTAAATATAAGATAAATAAAAATCAATTTTATGGTGTAAAAATGTTAAGAAAAAAAATATGACTGTCTGGTTATCATTTATTCCTCATGAAAAATAGTGATGATGTTGTTGATTGGTTCAAATCATTGGGGAAAGTAGTTTGTTGTGATTAATGTGAGAAGAAAAAAAACAAATTCTAAATTAAAAAGCGTGGTGATTGTCTTCATTGGTCTGAATATGTAATGGCAACTGCATTTCTAGTAGTAAAGATCCAAAAACACAAGTTGGTGACGTTATCGTAAACAACGATAATTAAATTGTGGGAATTGGTTATAATGGATTTCCAATTGGCTGCAGTGATGATGATTTTCCAATAAAAATTTATACGTGATGCATGCAGAAGTGAATGTGACGTTAAATAAAAATTGTTTATGTATCAAAGGAAGCACAATGTATGTAGCACTGTTTCCGTGTAATGAGTGTGCTAAATATATGATACGATCAGGAATTGTTAGTAAAGGGAGTCATCAGAAGATAAACGAAGACGAAATAAAACATGAAGACAACATTCGACATTAAAGATAAATAATGTAAGCTATTTTTCAAATCGTATAATTTTAGATTTTTTTTTTATTTTTAACTAAGTGATTTTTCTGTTAGCTAATTATTAGCTTCATTATATTCAATAAGAAAGGAGATTTCCAAGTGATGTTTTATTTGTGTGTAAAATCAGTTTTTCAGTTTCTAATAATTTTTGAGTTATACGGCATAATAATATTAAATTATATAAAAGTAAAATAATTAGTTTTCTCTATAAAGGTTCAAAATGTTTCACTGTCTTACTTTTTGTAGTTCGTGGCACATGAGACTAATCTTTGTGTGCACATATGTGTTAAGGCGTTTTACGATATGTGCACGGTATGGTGCACATTATGTGCATGACGTGTATTTTGTGCACGGAGATTTTGTAACATGCACAATCAATGCATATTTCAAGCAATTTTTTTAAAATTTGTTTTACGGGAAGATTACTTGTTATGAAAAACTTTCTACAAAATCTAAGTGGTCCATCGATTTCCAGAAAACCTCATTTCAAATTATCAAAGTCAAAACTACAAAAGATAAAAAAAATTGATATTAAATAAAATATAGTTTGCACTCTCTGATTTGTTAAATAATATATTTGTTTAACATTTGTTATATACGCGAGTTAATATAAATTTATTAAAATATAAAAGAATTAATTGTATTTTCTACGAATACTCACTATATTTCATCTTTTTATGACATCACCAAGAGTAAAATACCTTCGAATAGAAAAAACTCAAATGATTTTAGTTTAATTCCTTACAAAAATTCCTAATCTTTTAAATCTATTTAAAATTTTATTCTAGTGAATTATAATTTCAAAACTAGTTGAAGGTAACATCCATTGTTTTTCGTATATATATAGAAACATTCATTCAAATAAAATCTAGAATTATATCTAGAATTATATCCAATTATATCCATATTACTAACTACTTACTAAAACCGGCATTAATATAAAAAGAGAATATATATATATATATATATATATATATATATATATATATATATATATATATATATATATATATATATATATATATATATATATATATATATATATATATATATATATATATATATCTATATATATATATATATATATATATATATATATATATATATATATATATATATATATATATATATATATATATATATATATATATATATATATATATATCTATATATATATATATATATATACATATATATATATATATATATATATATATATATATATATATATATATATATATATATATATATATATATATATATATATATATATATATATATATATATATATATATATATATATATATATATATATATATATATATATATATATATATATATATATATATATATATATATATATATATATATATATATATATATATATATATATATATATATATATATATATATATATATATATATATATATATATATATATTTCTTATAAAGTTGTTTAAGAAAACTGAAGTTTTATAGTCAATAGATAACAAATTTATTTAGGTATTTTAAATTAAATTTTATTATTTATATATGCATCCAATATTTCGATTGTTGATTACAATCATCCTCAGGGATTCTACAAACATATAACAACAACAATATTTTTTATAAATTGTACAAAGAAGTTTATATAAAGCAAAATTAATAAGCAAAATTAACTTACACAAAAAACAATAAATAGTTATTTAAATAACTTGTTTAAAAAATGTTAAAAAACTATGTAAATTAAAATAAAATGTTTTTTCTTTCAACAAAAAGCTTAAGAAAATTATTTTACAATGAAAAAACAAAACAGAAAAAATTTAAAAGAAAAGTTGATCTAAAAGTTTATCATATTATTAGTAGAAAAATTTGTTCAAGTATTATCAAAATGCTTCTTCAAAATTGGAAAATATATATTACTAATCTGTCTTAAATCAGTTTTGATATTGATACTACTTTGATCATGTTTTAAAATTTCTGTTGATTCTAAAAATTCTCTTTCAAATTTGTTTTTTTCAGTTAATAAGACTTCAACAGAATCAAAATTATAATGGTTACTATCACCTTCCTTAAATTTTTCTAAGCCATGTGAAACGAGAGAAGTTTGTCCATGTTTATCATTAGTGTTTTCCGTATATTTTAATTGTTTTAAATTCATTGTTTTATTTTTAATTTGTTTTTTAATATTAGGATTTTGACAATTTATAACGTTATCTGGTGATACCGTTAAACCAGGATACTTATATAGAAGAACAGCTTCGATACGGCCTTCGTCCAGAAAAATCTCTATCTAAACTATATTAATAATTCATATCCAGTATACACAACTAACTAGATATTGTCAAAAGAAAACTAAGATTATAGCAAAAATAACAGAAAAAAACGTAACCTATGTTATTAGTTTGTTGGTTTCTTCTTTCGTAGTCGTAACAAATGTATGTATAGTTATCGAATCAATTCCAGCCAGAAATATGTTTAATTATTGAATCGATTCCGGCCACATATATGTATAATTACTGAATCAGTTTTTAGTAACAACTTCATTCGCTCACGTGACAATTGTAATGACCTCCAGCAATATACGTATCGATTGAAAAAAAAGCAAGGCAATCGTAAAGTCAGCCAACGTGCCGCCGTTCATATAAATTCCAAACTCCAGGTGTCAAAATAAAATTATGTTATGAAATGGAACGAACTCACCCCAAACTGCGGCTTACAATATCTCGAACGTACTACTGGTTACTCCTATCGACCTTCCAACACAATGAATAGAACAACACAACAGTTATGCATGTAATTTCTTTCGGTTATTTTTCTTTTATTATACTTTTATCTTTTCTTTTTTTCTTCACAAGCAAATGCAACCATTTTATTATACTCGTTTAACAATAAACTTAATATTATTTAATTAACTTTGTGCAGAATAAAACTTCGTTCATTTTTTTTTCACACCGTTAATGGTAAACTAAAACTTCCACATAATTTTTATCAATATCAATAACGATTAACGCGACTTATACATCGAACCACCTCAGAAAACTGAATTGGTTAACTTCGGATTATAATTCGAAACTCCACTCCGGAGTTCTAATTTCTCATTTTCTTAAAAATCCCGATTCGAGTAAAAATTTTAATTAATTTCCAAACAATTAGAAAAAAAGTCGCCATTTATTTTAATATTAGTTTTCATGAAATGAAAAATTGAACTGCACGAATTTTAATTAATTAATTAATTTGATTTTCCTTGAAAATCCAAAATCGAAGTTTAGATTTTAAAGTTCATGATCGAACTAGCAATTGATTTTAAAAATAAAATCATACTGAACATAATTATGAAAAATGCTTTGTTTAAATAATCTAAACGATGGGGAGCGAAGGAGATGACCATTCAAAAAATTTTGTATATTTCTCTCTGTTTCTTTGTTTTCCCAAACAAAGGAATTTAATCGGTTTTTTAGAACGAGATCGTCAACCAATTATAAAAAAAAGAAAGAAGGATCGACAACATATAATTCGAGTTTGTTTTGTTTTCAGTTATTAAAGATTATAGAGAAAACGAAATAACAATAACCACGAAATGCAACAATTTATTAACAGTTTATTCAAACAGATGATGATGAGATTGTGTCTGATAGCATCAACGAAAAATGAAAAATGCAACCACAACTACATGAGTTTGATTTTTTTGTTTGATGAAAACAAAGTAGAAGAATGTTTACGAATTTAAGCAATGTTAATTGTGAGACTGATAGTTTTGTTAATAGAAATTGATACTGAATCAACACGACGGGTTGTTGTAGCAACGCGATTAATTAATGGTTTTGATACTGGTTCATTGTGTAATGTATTTTTGTTGAACTAAGTTGCTGTTTCATGTAGTTACGGATGTTAAACTGAAGATTACCAAGTGTTTATAAGGGAGAGAAGAAATAGAACAGTGTGGCGACTGAAGAAAATGTATCCTTGACTGTTCGTTGACCGTTAAATCTCACTACCAAGGCATACATTTCCTTCAGTCTACCAATACAGAACCTGCACTCGTTCTGGAGTGGGATATAGACTCTCTTATAAACGCTATTGGTTAGATAATTCCTCAGATTGCGGCATAACAAATTTTCAATTATAATATTATGGTAGTCCTTCATATGTTGTTTGATCCTCACTACTAATTTTTTACTAGTTTGGCCAATGTAGCAATTATTACAAGGTGGATTACAATTGATTTTATATACAACGTCTGATTTATCCTAAATATCTAGAAAATCTTTTGTTTTTGAGTAAACTTTTTTTAATTTATTAACTGGTTCTAAAGCATTCACTTCATTAGGAATAATGATATCAGTTAAATTAGTTACTAGATTTTGGTTATCAACCTGATTAGATGATACTGAATAAGTGTATAAAAGAAAATCCAATTTTTTTGTTAAAATTTCTTTAAATTTTACAAGCGTAAAATTATGTTTTTCTGATAAATTTAGTTGAAAAAAATCAAAATTTCAGGAGACAAAACTTCTTGAATTTTGTTCATACATTGTGATAACTCTGATTGTTTCATATTTATTTGATAAATACAAATATCAATTTCGCAGTTTAATAATTTTTTAAGTAATAGTTTTTCCATATTTTGAATTTTTTTGTCAACTTTAAAAACTTTATGTTTCAAAGAGTCAAATATTTTCATTTTGTTTAATAAAAATTTTAATTTTAAGAAATTGAAAATAACAACTCGGTACATTTTCTAGACTTACTTTTAACAAGAGTAAATCAAAAAATCATTACCAATTGGTATTACAAACCAACATCAAGTCAAAGAGTTTTAAACTTTAAATCTAACCATCCGTTTTCTATGAAAAAAAATGTAGCAGTAAATTTTTTCAAAAGAGTTTTAAGACTTAGTGATAAACAACATCATTATAAAAATATTAAAAAAGTTACAAATATATTAGAGAATAATAATTATCCTTCTAGTGTTATTAATAATGCAATTAAATTGGCATTATATAAAAAGGAAATTTTAATAGAAGAAACTTCTGAATCAAACTTTCAAAATTCAACATCACAATTATATTATGGATTAAAATATGTTCCCCATTTAACAGAAAAAATTAAATCTATTGCCAAAAATTATAATATTAATATTAAAAATTATAATATTAATAAACAAGTTATTTAAATAACTATTTATTGTTTTTTGTGTAAGTTAATTTTGCTTATTAATTTTGCTTTATATAAACTTCTTTGTACAATTTATAAAAAATATTGTTGTTGTTCTATGTTTGTAGAATCCCTGAGGATGATTGTAATCAACAATCGAAATATTGGATGCATATATAAATAATAAAATTTAATTTAAAATACCTAAATAAATTTGTTATCTATTGACTATAAAACTTCAGTTTTCTTAAACAACTTTATAAGAAATATAATAAAAGTCAATAAGATTAAAAATTGATTAACCTATTAATCAAAAAATTCATTTAAATATATATATATATATATATATATATATATATATATATATATATATATATATATATATATATATATATATATATATATATATATATATATATATATATATATATATATATATATATATATATATATATATATATATATATATATATATATATATATATATATATATATATATATATATATATATATATATATATATATATATATATATTTATTTAAATATATATATATATATTTATTTATATATATATATATATATATATATATATATATATATATATATATATATATATATATATATATATATATATATATATATATATATATATATATATATATTTGTGTTAAAATTCCTTATCAACCCGTTATGAAATACAATAAATTGAAAAACTCAATCTATCGTTTTTGTTGTCTTAACTAAAACAAATGTTCATCACATTCAGAACTTTTTTCCGATAATATAAAGTAAAAGTAAAAAATATAAAATTAAATAATTTTTGCAATAAATTAATACAAAAAAAAGAAAAGATAATATTATATTATTTCTTTTTTGTGCCTTATCTTCTATAGTTTTCCGCTCTTTTTGTGTTCGAATTTTGTTTTTATGTTAAGTCCTTATGTTTTAAATTAATGATTTATCCTAGGAATGAAAGAAAAAAACGTTAACGGGAAACGGAAAATCTTCATTTGTTGTTTTTTTTTGTTGCAAAGCAGTTGCATTATAATCTCCGAGACAGGAGGAAATTAATATTTTTTTTTATAATTTATCACAGTGATTTTGTTCTAATTTTAGTTTTACGTAAATTGAATTGTTTTAATTTTAGTCGACATTAAATCTGTTGGTTCGTAGTGTTTTTGTTGAAAATATTCAGAATAAGTGATAACATTAATGATAATTTATAATGATGTTCTTAGGGGGTATAAGGAGAGAAGGAATGAAAATGTAATTGATTTTTTGTTGGCGAGAAATATCAACTGTTTTTTTTATAGATAAAAGCTTTAAAATATATCTGGAAGAGCTTATATATGAAATAGTTTGAACATTTTTATTCAGATTTTTGTACGATTTTTATTATGTTGAATTTCATGATTGTCATAGTTATTTTCCTTTCGTTTTCTTTGGCGGTTTTCAGGTTAAACTTCTTAAATACTGATGGTGAGTATTGTTGACAAACATTCTATGCATCATGATAAAACCCTGGTTTTCACGAACGAAATGTGGGCAAAATTTTTATTTTATTTTCCAATTTTTAATCGACACTACTGGTCTCGTAGTTAAATGGACTGAACTAGAATGACTTTTTTTTTATAAGTTCTTGTTTAGGATATATTTTGAGCTTCTTCCTTTTGAACGTATTTTGTTTCACAAGATCAGCATAGTTTTGAATGATATTGTTACTTGTTAGTAGTCACTGTGTTTGTTTGCCTCTTATTATTTTTTATTTATTAGTTAACATTATCATTTATAATTTGCTTTTATGCTATCACTGATTAAAAAAATGTACGTTAGTACCTCAGGGAGTGGGCGACCGTAAGGTAGATCACGACTACAATGGGAGACAGAGGTAATGACGGACCTGTCATAGAATCGAACGAATCGGCTGCCATGGTAATTATACCGCTGCTGCAATGACCGAGGTGAATAGATATTCGAAGCTGATTAACTTGGCAACGCTCCTACATGGAACATGCAACAAAAAAAAAGTTTAGAGGTTCAGTTTTCTTTGTGTATGAAAGAGTTAGTTAATTTTTTATTAAATTTATTTTTATGACAGTTGTTTTTTATATATATAATAAATAATTTGGTTTAGCAATCAAAACTCACAACACGAAGCTATAAATTTAATATTTGTTCATTGTATTTTTTGGGATTTTAATCACCGAAATGAATTAGTTATATCCAGGTTGAAAGATTGGACACTATGCGTTTTAGCCGTCGAGAAAATGGTTGTTCTAAAATGCAAACTCTGAATAATTGGAAAAAATCGGAATCAGTTTTATTAATGTGCAATTTCTTTAAATTTTTTATCTACGGATGCGATAATCTCACATATGCCAGTCCCTCCTACTATTAACATGAGATATCACAAATCACTGGCAATATCAGTGAGAGTGATAGGATATGAATTCTATTTAATCAACGGTAGCACCATTAATCTTAGTTATGGATTATTCTATTACAATGCTAAACTATTGCTTGATAAAAAAAAATTAGTCATTAGATATTTTTATCTTGGCTTTAACCATTGAGGACAGACAGTGCGCCAGAAGCGACAGACAGTGCGACAGAAGGTTACAGAATTAGCACTAACTGGATTATTGACAACCCAATTTTAGTTTTATTCGAACTGAAATTTTGTTTTTTTGTTCAAATTGAAACTTTTATATTGTGAAAAAAACTCAAAAAATGCTTGACCTTCGACATCAGCGCCATCTTTTAAAAAATTTGTTTATTAATTTTAAGTTTAAGTGTAAGTAACATGTTCACTGTATACTTTTTATTCAAAAGTCTTTTATTTTTTCAACGCACATAAATAGTTGATATTGAGGGAGCCGTTCAAAGATTTGATTTCAAAGTTACCCTGAATTTAAATTTCCAAATCATTCTATTCTCAAACTAAAGGGTTTTAAATTTTTCTAACACAACACGTATATTTTAATTCACCTATACTACATGTTTGCCAATCATGAAGTTGATCAAAAACTGGTCGCGTTCAGATCACGAACTTCAGTAATTATAAAAACTATGTTTTTAGTTGTATCCGTTATTGTTGCACAAATTAACGATCGCAAATGAAAGTAGTTAATTTAATAGAATCAAACAGTAAAATTTTCTAAAATAATTTTCAATTTATCCATAATTTTTCTTTCTTTATGCAACCCAAAATACAATTCAATGATTAAAGTCTTTATATAATCTTCATAAACATGCAAATCAATATTTAACAAACCATAAAAATCACAAAAACTTTCTACCTCATACGCTCGATTACTTTCGCTTTCATCGTCTACATTATCATCAACAAACAACTTAAACCTTACCACAAAACAACAACAAAAGTAAAATACGTAAGCTCAACCATAATAAATTTACATAATTCTTATCAATTCTATAAAGTTTTAAAAAACGTATTCTCATGTTTGAATAAATAAACATTTAAAATTATTTTCCAAAAGAAAAGAAAATCAAAAAAGCTTAATATAAGCATTATTTTATCTGTTCTTGTATAATATTTTTTTTGTTTTTTTTATGCAATATTCTTTAAATTTCTTTTCATTTTTATTTTTAACCTCATTATAATTTCTTTAATAATGAGGAGAAGAAAACATCCAAGAACAAAAAATAGAAATAAAAACAGCAACAATAAAGAAAATTATTCAAAGAAAAATTTCGTTTTTATTTTAAGGAAATAAGAAAAAAAATTTCAACCCTACCTACATATACAGGGTGAGTTTTTTAAAAAATGCCAGGCTTTTATCTCGAGAACCATGCTAGATGGGACAAAATAACCCTAGATAATATTTGTTAAGCGTCAAGGGGGACGTCCAATGGTAATATTGAATGACCTTGAAACTCATAAGTATTGGAGATATATGCCAAAATAGGTTTTTTTTAAATTAGAACCTATACATTTAATGTTTTTTTTTAATTAAGTAAATCAAACTACACACTTTTTGCTTAGAATTTTTTTTTGTAAAGTGTACGATTTAGTAGATATGATTAACATTGATTTGCACTAAAGCAAACGTGTCTTCGCTAAGTTCTTCAGGAAAAAAATAAATTTCGATAAATTAAAAAAAAAACAATGAAAATCATTCATTAATTTGTAGTGGTTAATATATTTGAATCCAAATAATTAATCACCACAAACTCATGACATAAACCAACGCTACTTAATTCACGCCATCCATACGAGAAATTACTTAATTAATTTATATAATTAATCGTTCAATTAATTGATTCGAAAAACGAACCAACAAATCGATTTCAGGTTCAATGGCTTTCGTTGCCAATTTTGGTTGGCGGTAAAATTATTATAAAACTTCATTCCTTTGAATGCGATCGAGCTTTTCGCACCGTATTAATTTCTACAAAAGTCATGTGAATTACTAAAATTGTTTTTCAATAATAATAATTAAAAACAAGAAAATTGTTATATTAACATTTAAGATAATATTGTATATATTGTTTATTCAATAAATTATAACAAATAAGTGCTGTGTTATAAATCATTAAATCACACATACAATATATACAACTAGCATCATTGGTGACGCCGATAACGGTTTTTACCGTACGTTCAAACAACATACAACTACAAGTATTTGTTGGACAGTCTGGTACATTTTGTACCGGACTTAGAGGTACGTATCTTACGATCTTGTGATAGTTGCAGTGTGTTTGCTTTAAAAGTTTTTATTATTTTCGGTGCCGCAAATTATAACCAAAAATATCTGGTCATCTTATACAGTAAGATTTATGCTTCATAATTTGTTACTGTAACATCAACATCGTCAACATCTATAAAACATTTAAAAATCAACTGGATTCCAAATAAAATTTAATATAACAATTGTTCAACAACACAAAATTCAACAGTACAACAACAGCATTTTACAAAGTCAAATTTATTCAGAAATTCATTTATTCATCTAAAGAAAACTTATTACATCAACAATTTTATACAATCAAATATTGCTGACGCAAAAATTTATTTTTCTAATCGTACTAAAATTTCATCATCAATACCATCGTTGGATCAATTAAATTACTGCTTACCATTATTTCATCAATATTATTACAAACATTGCCGTTCTTAATCTTCGATAAACACCGTTGGACCCAAAACAGATAAAAATTATTTTTTTTATTACAACATATGTTTAATTTTTTTTTATGATTAACTTTAACTTAATTGGAAAATTTTTTTGATTGAAATAATTTTTAACGTAATTACAAATTTGATTTATTTTAAATTTCATTGAATTAGATAAATTAAATTTCATATTATTCATTCACTTTATTCAAAATATATTATGGTGTTGGGAAATTAGCTTTAAGAATTTAAGCTTGAATTTATTATTCATTTAAAAATATTCATATAAAATTTTTTCTTTATATTATATATATATATACCTCTCTTTATTTACTTAATTTTGGAGAATTTTGGTAATTCATATTAGCGTGATTATTTTCTTTTCAACAAGAAAACCTGGTCGCCTAAAATTTTTTCCACGAAGATTTTTCCATTTACTTACAATTCGATTTTGTCTTATATTTTTTTTATATAACGCGTTTTTTTTTATATAACTTGTTTATATCACACGTTCACGCGTAAGTTTTTTTACAGTGATTCATTTTTTTGTCTATATAAATCTTACCGAAAACCAAAATGAGCGACGATGAAACAATGAACAAAGCTCAAGGGATAAAATCCGATGGCCCTTTGGAGCAAGGCGCTTCAGCCAATTTGAAGCTACAGCCTCTGTGGATACAAAATCCACATACCTGGTTCAGAGTTGCAGAACAAACATTTGAGTATCAGAATATCAAACAAGATAAACAAAAATATCTACATTTGCTCCATTCTCTCTCGCCTGAAATGTGTGACATGGTTTCGGACGTCATTGACGGGTTACCCGAAACCAACAAATACGAAGCACTTAAGCGAACGTTGTTGGAACGATTAGCGCCTTCGGACGAGCGTCGCCTTGAATCTCTCTTGACCGGTCAAGAGCTTGGAAATCAACTACCTTCCGAGGCGTTTCGTAAAATCAAACAGCTAGCAGGAGAAAACTTTAATGATAAAATCATACGGTCTCTATGGATACGAAAAATGCCAGAGATCATTCGGATTGCTCTTGCCACTCAACCGGAATCTACCGAAACCAAAACAATGACGAAGATCGCTGATAAAATATTCTATGCGATGTCTATCAGCAATATTCAAGCACATGTGCATGAAATACGTCACTCTCGTTCGTTGCAACGACCAACTGGACCAGCATCGAACATTAATACAGTGGAGGATCGATTAACAGAAATTGAAAGAAAACTGAGACAACTAACGAACTCAAGTCGATCGAACTCCAGGAATCGTTTCAACCGAAATACCACACATATTCATGGTAGATCACCATCGTTATACCGGCCACGGTCACATTCACGAGACAATTCAGGCTTTTACCATCAAAGGTTCGAAACATTGGCACGCAACTGCACCATTCCATGCACTTCTGGTGAATCTTCATCCAAAACTACCATGGATGTAGACCATGAGAACAAACCAAAAAACGATTAAAGCTCGAGGTTGAGACGGCTGTATCAGAGAACAGTAACTCCAGTCGTCTATTTATTTTTGATAAAATA
This sequence comes from Diogma glabrata, assembly GCA_963693315.1. Classification (NCBI taxonomy): domain Eukaryota; kingdom Metazoa; phylum Arthropoda; class Insecta; order Diptera; family Cylindrotomidae; genus Diogma; species Diogma glabrata. The sequence goes on along the minus strand of OY856187.1, from coordinate 28,022,572 downwards.
AACGAACAAACCTTTCTAATAGACACAGGAGCAGACCTTTCGGTACTCCCAGTCAATAACAATCGATTAACTACAAATAACTTCGAATCAACAGGTCTAGTTTTATCAGCTGCCAACGGCACGATAATCAATACCTACGGAACAAAGCTCCTACAGGTAGATATCGGCCTAAAACGAACATTCACACACGCTTTCATGTTAGCACAAGTGAATCGTCCGATCATTGGCGCTGATTTTCTTAGTAAATTTGGCCTTTTAGTCGATCTCAAACGAAAACGGCTGATTGATACAGCTACCCAGCTGTCAATCCATGCCACAATGGTTAGTGTTGATACGCCAACACCCATCCATTATACGATCGACAACGATTACGGCCTGCTACTAAAGAAGTTCCCTTCCCTAACAGCAGAGCCGAACTACAATTTACCGGTCAAACACAACGTGGTACATCATATTGTCACCACAGGGCACTTGCCTGTGTCAAGACCACGCAGACTAGATCCTATTCGTCAAAAAGCTGCGTTCACAGAATTTCAACATATGGTTGAACTTGGAATTTGTCGCATTTCATCTTCTTCTGTATCTTGTCCGCTTCACATGGTTCGAAAGAAAGATCTCGACTGGAGACCATGTGGAGATTATCGCAGATTGAACGCGGTCACGATTCCTGATCGTTATCCGATACCGCACATACAAAATTTTTCGATGAATTTGTATGGTTGCACTATCTTTTCTAAAATTGACCTTGTTAGAGCCTATCATCTCATTCCTGTCGCGAATGAAGATATTCACAAAACTGCAATTACCACTCCATTTGGCCTCTTCGAATTCACCCGAATGCCATTTGGTTTACGTAATGCTGCACAAACGTTTCAGCGTTTCATAAATGAGATCGTTCGAGATTTAGATTTTGTTTTCGTCTACATCGACGATATTTTAGTGGCATCGATAAATGAGGAACAACACAAACTTCATCTGGAACAACTCTTCCAGAAACTAAGCGAGTTTGGCGTTCATATTAAGAGTTCAAAATGCGTTTTTGGCGTAAACACTCTCGAATTCCTCAGCCACACGATAACTCCTAATGGTATTCTGCCTTCTCAAGAACGAATTAATGCCATTACGGAATTCCCAGCACCAACATCAATCAAACGTATTCAGCAATTCGTCGGTATGATAAATTATTATCATCGATTCATACCAAAACTAGCTGAAACACTAGCTCCAATTCATACACACTTGGCCGCTTTACTAAAGAAGCCCAAGACTCCGAAAAATTTCACTTGGCCAAACGAATGTCAACTCGCATTCACCAAGTTGAAAACTGAATTGGGCCATATCACGTTGTTAGTTCATCCACGTAACGATGCTGCATACAGTATCACTACGGATGCATCGAACATTGCTGTCGGAGCAGTGTTACAACAACGTAACAACGATTGTTGGGAACCACTGGGATTTTTCTCAAAGAAACTTTCAGACGCTGAAATTAAATACTCGGCATTCGATCGAGAGCTACTCGCAATTTACCTAGCTATAAAACACTTCAGGTATTTTGTCGAAGGTCGCGAATTCACAATTTACACCGACCACAAGCCTCTCACTCGTGCAATACAATCGAAAACCGAACGAAACCCAAGGCAATCTCGCCACTTGGATTTCATAAGTCAATTTACTACCGACATCCAACATGTGCAAGGTAAAGACAACACAGTCGCGGATGCATTATCTCGTGCATCCGACAACGAAACTGCATCAGTTGAGACTCACTTCAACTACGATGCTATCATCGCTGCACAAAAAGCAGACTTAGAACTTCAGAATTTACTTTCTGGTTCCGTATGTCACACTAGTTCATCAATGAAACTAGAGCTTTTTAAACTTCCAGGATTTGAAATAGTCTGCGAAACATCAACGGGTAACAATCGCCCATACATCGCAGAACCTTTACGCAAAACTGTATTTAACACTTTACACAACTTGTCACATCCTGGTGTCAACGGTACTCGTAAATTGATTGCATCTAGATATTTTTGGCCCAGTATTAATAAAGATATTAATCATTGGACAAAATCTTGTTTATCTTGCCAACGCTCTAAGGTCCAACGGCACACAAAAAGTCCAACTGGACAATTTGAAATTCCACAATCTCGTTTCGAACATATCCATATAGATATCGTAGGTCCACTTCCTCCTTCTAATGGATGTTCATATATTCTAACTTGCGTTGATCGATTCACTCGATGGCCAGAAGCTTTTACTATGTCTGACATGTCTGCTGCTACCATAGCCACGACATTTGTCAATAACTACGTATCACGATTCGGTGTTCCACTGCATATCACAACGGATCAGGGAACACAATTCGAGTCAAAACTTTTCTCCGAGTTAACAAAACTTTTAGGCTCACATCGGATACGTACAACGGCCTACCATCCACAAGCAAACGGAATGGTAGAACGTTTTCATCGACAACTTAAAGCTGCACTTATGGCCAGAGGCAACACTATTCAGTGGAGCTCCGAAATACCAATAATTCTTCTAGGTATTCGAGCTACAGTGAAAGAAGATCTGAAGTGCTCACCCGCAGAACTTGTCTACGGACAAACACTGAAACTGCCCGGTGAGTTCTTCGTTGAAAATCCTCTTTCACAGCTGCCTACTCATGATACAGTCATTGATCAACTTCGAAATATAATGCACAATCTAATTCCAACAGCTACACGACAAACTAAACAAAACGACATTTTTGTTCCGAAGTCGCTAGAAACCTGCGACTACGTTTTCGTCAGAGTTGATAGAATTCGCACTGGTTTACAAACCCCATATGAAGGACCATACAGAATCATACGACGTCTACGAAAACATTTCGTAATCGATATCAAAGGCAAACAACAATCTGTCTCGATCGACAGGTTGAAGCCTGCGTATGGTATCTTGTGTTCAGCTGATCGTTCACCAGCTTCTCGAACACACAAAGCTGTTCATTTCGAACAGACACACTAAGCGGGGGCTTTCATCTACGAGCGGGGTACTGTAGTGGTTAATATATTTGAATCCAAATAATTAATCACCACAAACTCATGACATAAACCAACGCTACTTAATTCACGCCATCCATACGAGAAATTACTTAATTAATTTATATAATTAATCGTTCAATTAATTGATTCGAAAAACGAACCAACAAATCGATTTCAGGTTCAATGGCTTTCGTTGCCAATTTTGGTTGGCGGTAAAATTATTATAAAACTTCATTCCTTTGAATGCGATCGAGCTTTTCGCACCGTATTAATTTCTACAAAAGTCATGTGAATTACTAAAATTGTTTTTCAATAATAATAATTAAAAACAAGAAAATTGTTATATTAACATTTAAGATAATATTGTATATATTGTTTATTCAATAAATTATAACAAATAAGTGCTGTGTTATAAATCATTAAATCACACATACAATATATACAACTAGCATCAAATTTAAATATTATTGCATCGTGGTCTACTGCGTGAAATTGATTTTCGTTTTTTTTTTGATTTTTTGAAATTTTATTTTTTTACTGAAGAACTTAGCAAAGACACGTTTGCTTTAGTGCAAATCAATTTTCATCATATCTACAAAATCGTACACATTACAAAAAAAATTTGTAAGCAAAAAGTGTATAGTTTGATTTACTTAATTAAAAAAAAACACTAAATGTATAGGTTCTAATTTAAAAAAAACCTATTTTGGCATATATCTCCAATACTTATGAGTTTCAAGGTCATTCAATATTACCATTGGACGTCCCCCTCGACGTTTAACAAATATCACCCAGGGTTATTTTGTCCCATCTAGCATGGTTCTCGAGATAAAAGCCTGGCATTTTTTAAAAAACTCACCCTGTATATGCAAAGTCATGATACAAAATAATAATTTTCATATTCAGATTTTCGCAAAGGAAAAATTTCGACAAAAATAATTTGAAGAATACGTTTTAAAAAAACTCTTAACAACTTCAACGTCCAACGAATTAAGTTTACTGATTAACGCAAAATAAATGAATATCTAATCACAATACACAATCAACCAGAGATTCAACCTAATTTATATTATAAACAAAATCGAATATCGTTAATTAAAATATATAAATCCAAAAATAAAATCGGTTTAATATTTAATTACAACAATTAGTCTAAAGTTTTTAAAATTTTAATAATAATAATTAAATTAACAATTAAAATTTTTAGAATGAATTTTTAATTTTAATGAATAACAATTTGGGTGAATATAATTTTTGAGATTTAAATTTTTAAAAATTTTTCATTCTGAAAATTTAGGGGAGAATGAAAAACATAGAATATTAATTATCGTTTGGTGAAATGATGATATCAAATCTTAAAAAAATAATTAATAATGAATGTGATTTAATGACGATTTTGTTTTAAGTGATGCAGTTTTAAATTATGGTTTTTGATTGTGTTTAAAGAGGCATAATAGGCAATTGCGTAGATAATTAAGGAATTTACGTTTCTATAGTAGCTTTAAAAAACATAGTTACAAAACTGAGTATTTATACAAACAAACTGGCAGTTCAATCAAAGTAGTCATAAAAGTGTTTGGAATTTGTTTCCTTGCGTAGAAGCAAATAACTTACAATAAATCTTTCAAAAAACAATCTTTTGTCATGTAGTTATTACTTCGTTCCAAAAGTAAAGGACAGTAACAGGACTTCGTCTATCTACCTGTTGAAAGCATTTCTTCAGCATGGGGCCAAAATAGGCCCAGATAGGTATGGTAACCTAGTTTAAACCCACGAGATCCATCGTTCATGAGAAAAATCGAATGTCATATAAATATTTTAAAATTGTAAGAAAGTTACAAAATTCTGAGTATGTGATGATTTTTCCAGAAACACAAAATATGCATAACATTTCGGGGTTTTCCAGACAACAAGACATCCTGTAGTCGTAACTTTTTCCTGCTTATCTAAGTCTTGTATGCAAATATTCTTATCCCTTGTTTCAAAAAATTAAATTCAATTTAATATAATTCCGTTATAAATTATCTTAATTTAAACAAATTAGTGGTGTACAACGATATAGCTATGGAAAATGATTAAATAATAAAAGAATTTTCTTGGTTTTCTAGAAAACCGTGCACAACAACACATATTATAAAGAAAAATTAAATTAAATTGTTTGAAATATTTAGATAATTTTCCTTTTTTATAGGTTAATGATTTGAAATTTTGGTGTGAGCTGGAGAATGTCTATTTGCATGTTATTTAATAAGAAACCAATTTCATTGTATTTATATGCTTAAGTGGTCAAGAACAATTTCTATCAAGAAAATTTATGTAAGTGATCTTGAACAAAATTGTTATTTTTCTTTGAAATATAATACAGTAAAAAATTATAACAATTTTGAATACTCACCATTCTTCTGTTTATTAGCTTAACAGATTTGGAAAACACAACCACAAAATTAATAAATAATTACTTCCATAATTTTTGTTTGAAGAAACAGGAAAATTTTATCTGGTTTTTAAAATTTACAAGCATTGTTCGAAACTTCAACAGATTTGAAATTATACCAACCAAATACGAGAAAATTAACAAAATGAAGTAAAAATATATTTTGTTTGTGTTCAGTTAAGTTATCTAATGAATTTATCTGTTGAAAATAAGGATATGAAAAAGGGAGGAATGTTGATTTTTTTTATCGTTACCAACCCATCGGCATTATATAAAATAATGGAGCTCATTTGTTTTGTTTTATTTGTTTAAAAGACTTTATTTTGATGTTTATTGAGTTGATAGACAAAAGGTTGATAGAAACTTGTGCTATTTATTTAAGAGAGAAAGAAAACGAATTTCTAATTAGAAAAACAAGCGATTCGGCAACCACCCGACCACTTTGCCTATTATTGTTTAGAAGATAATCAGTTTCTTTTCATTAAAATCTGCATCTTTTGCTAAAGTTTCATCAAAATTAGTGCATTGAAAAAATTGCAACAGACATAAATTCTATTGTACAAATAGATAAATAATACAATTTTTTTTCCGAAGATGACAAACCAGAAGTTGGGATGTGGAACTGTTATAAATCATACTTTAAACATATTTTCCAAGTTTAATCCAAATCAATTATCAGTAATTAATGTAATAGAAGTTTCAAAATTCAAATAAACTGGGGCTCGAAAGGCCCCCACCACTTATCCCAATAACCATCCAAAAACTAATCAATCCTTTGTCATTCAAATCTGCATCTTTTGTAAACGTGTCATCAAAATTAATTGATGAACAAAGTCTGTATGCTCTAAACAAACTTTTAAAACAAAGTGAGGAAACTTGTAAAACAAAGGTTCATCATAATCACTTCATTATTGTAGGCTGGAGTGAAGATCAATTCAGTGAAAAAGATGCATAAAATTGTAACGTATTCTTTTTGGTAGGATTTACCGAAAGATGATCACCGGGTACTTCTATCACCACGAGATTTAAAGTCTCAGTATCGGGGTTCATGATAGTGATCATTACTTACAAAGAAAAATTTTTATATTCAGAGTACCCACATAACAAAAAAATTAAAAAGGGAATTAAATCTAAAAGGGAATTAAATCAAGATTTGTCTTCCAGAAATGACTTTTTTTACAATAGCTTTATACCGGTCCCCCAACAAACGTAACCCAAACTTTTTTAATATACTGACAAAAATTATGGACGAGATTAGAGCAAAGTCCCCTAATTGTGAAGTTATCGTTACCGGTGACTTCAACGTCCACAACAAATCATGGTTGGAATTCTCCAAATCGACCGACGATGTTGACAATAGTGGAAAACTGGCAGAAATTTTTGCCGCGTCTCAGGGCCTATTCCAAATTGTTAAAAGCCCGACTTTCACTCCCCGTAATGGCGGTGATAATAGTTTTCTACTAGATCTCTATCTTACCACAATGCCAGATATTACGAGTGTCGATGTTGCGAAAGGTAGTATTGGAAATTCAGATCATTATTTAATCTCATCAGTTATCAAAACTGATTTACTTAAAACTACAGCTCCCAAGCCCCGTAAAATATTTCACTACTCAAAAATGGATAAGAGTGGTCTTCAAAATTTTTTCCATGGTTTCCCTTTCGACCGTCATTGTTTTTACACTGACAATGTAAATGTTTCTGCTCAAAACTTTACAGAAACCATCCAATTTGCTATCAATAAATTTGTCCCTTTCTTCATAGTAAAACCCAAACAAAAATACTTGTATTCGAAAGCTGCCAAAACGACACTTAGAAACAAACGTAGATCATTTAATATTTGGATTCATAACAAAACTCCCACTAATCGATCCCAATATCTAAAGGCCAACAAAATATCTAATCAGATTATCTCAAACGAAAAGTCCGAAATTGACAGAGCGAAAGCCTCAAAACTTACGTCTATATCTGTTTCTGACAAGAGTTTCTACAGTGCCATTAATTCTTTAAATTCTGGTACAAAATTTTCTATTCCCCCTATTATTGATGGTGATTTAATCGTCAATGATCCCGCAAGAAAAGCTAACTTGTTCGCTGAACGCTTTGCTCTGAACTCCACTGTTTTGGAAACTCCTAAAGAAATACCCCAAATCCAGTCTTCAGGAGTTAATATGAATGAACTTCACTTCAAACCCAAAATAGTCGCTAAACTTTTAAAGGGGTTAAACATCAACAAAGCCTCAGGAATGGACAATATTCCACCCATTATTTTAAAAACCTTTTCCAAAGAACTTGCACCAACTTTAACTAAAATATTCTACCAATCCTACAAATCTGGTATATTTCCCTCGTGCTGGAAGTTGGCAAATGTCCAGCCCGTCCCCAAAAAGGGACCAAAATCCGATATCTCAAATTATAGGCTAATAGCTTTACTATCGGTCCTATCCAAAGTCTATGAGCATTATATTAATACACATATTTCAAAATTTCTGGACGAAAATCATTTAATATCCGACAGCCAATACGGTTTTCGAAACAAAAGATCAACTACCGATCTATTAAACTATGTAGCGCATTGTTGGAACAGCATACTTGATAAAGGTGGTGAAACATACGTTATCGCTTTAGACATCTCCAAGGCATTCGATCGAGTCTGGCATGCCAACTTAATCAACAAGCTCGTTGCGTACGGTTTTCATCCCAATGTTGTGAAGCTGATTCAAAATTTTCTATCCGACCGATACATTTCGGTAACTTTAGACGGATATTCTTCTGAGTCTAAACTAATTAACGCTGGTGTACCCCAAGGCTCAGTATTGTCCCCAACCCTATTTTTAATTTATATCAACGAATTGTTGAAAATCACCAGCAACCCAATAAGTAGTTTTGCAGATGATAGTACTCTGCACAAGTCGTTCGAGCCCCTTCCTTCAAAAGGTAAAATGCACGAACGAATTAATCCTGCCCGGAGAGACGCTGCCATAAACGTGAACAAAGACCTGAATAAAGTCGCCGACTGGGGTGACCAAAACCTTGTCAATTTCAACTCCACCAAAACACAGCTGTTGATTGTTTCCAGATTAAAGACCGAGTTCCCCAAAGATATTTTATTTAGTATGTGTGATGAACCAATAGGTGAATGTAAAAACATTCGTTTATTGGGTGTCACAGTTTCAAATGACCTACTCTGGAACGATCATGTAATGGCGATGGCAAAAAGCGCCTCTAAAAAACTCGGCCTCCTAAATAGATGCAAAAAATTTTTCACTCCATACCAATTGCTCCATGTTTATAAGTCCTATATTCGTCCCTGTATGGAGTACTGCTGTCAAGTTTGGGGTGCTGCCTCTGTTTCCATCTTGGCCCTCTTGGACTCTGTTCAAAAGCGAGCTATACGAAATGTAGGTGATCGAACTTTGACATCAAAACTTGATTCCCTACAACATCGTCGCACTGTTGCTGACCTCGCTGTTTTTTACAAATATCGTCATCAGCAGTGCTCAGATGGAATCAGCGGCATCATGCCTCAAACTTATTCTTACCCCCGTTCCACTCGGCAATCGGCTGCCGCAACCAGTGAAACGGTAAAGATCCCGCGCTGTCATACTGGCAGATCGCAGAGAGACTTCTTTGTCCGAACTGCGTACAAATGGAATAGTTTGCCGGAACACTTAATCTCAGGTGGCTTCAACCCACAGATGTTTAAAAAAAGCGTTAATCTACACCTCAGAACGCCAGTTGTTGTGGGACCCAGGTCTAGACCTAGGTCTTAAAAGGTATTTATGTGTTGTTGTGACACATATTCTAAACCCTATTATACAACACATTTTATTAAAAAAAAAAAAAAAAAATCTACTTTCGACTTTATAGCCTACTCACGATTGCCCAGAATTAGAGTAAAAAAAGAAATCGGTCATCTTCACTATCAAACTACTAAGTTTACTGCCTCATCATATTAGAAATAAAATTATTTAAATAACAAAAAATACAAGATTTTCATTTAATAGCATTAATCAAAAAAGAATATATTGTCACAAAATTTTACTTTATTAAAATAAATTAAGAAAAAAAGAAACTCACAACGAATCCCATTTGTTTGACCATAGATGATGGGTTTGTAAAATCAATCGCGAGCTGCATAAATTTCCCAATTTTTTTGATAATTTTTCTTTCAGTAGCCCTTTTCTTAAATATTTTTCATCCGTTTAAGGTACAATATCAAAATCTATTTTCCAAGTAGTTCTTTCCTTAGTTTGGCTTAAATTTTGTGACGAAATCATACATTCGCAAATAAATAATGTATGCTTCAACTTGATATATTAACAGCACATACGAACAACATTTGATACATTAACAGCACATATGATATATTAACAGCACCATATGATCAATATTTTCTTTTAATTCATTAATTAATTTTAAAGCAATAAAAGTTTATGTTTTAGTTTTATCTTAATATTTGTTCCTTTTTTTTTATTATACCTTCAGAAACATTATATAAATTTTATTTAGTATACATATATTTAACTAAACTGTACATAATTTTTTTTTGTCTTTATTTCATCTAAAATACTTTTAGCGTGATGGCTTTATAATCACATAAATTTTTTTAAGCACAAATTGTGGCCATCATTATTTTTCTTTTATGTATTTAAATTAGATTTTGTTTTGCTTGTAAAGTTTTTTGTTATTTTATTTAAGCTTATTTTAAAACTTTCTAGCTCAAAATACACTATGATTCACTGGTTCCAAAAAAAAATTACAATTTTCTAAATTAACGCAAACACGTGAATATCAATAAAAAAACTTTTAAAAAGTTACATTATATACACAATATAAAATTTATTTGGCTGGAACCTCAGCCACGCTTGCTAACTTACTTCAAGTTAGAAGCCTAGAACTTGTAACAGCTAGCAATAGCTAGCAAGAGAGATAAGTTGAAAGAAAACCATCTCTTATATTTAATTTTTGCCGGAAACCCGCAAAAATAAATCAAAATTTATCAAAACTAAATTAAATAAAGAATCCCAATTTACTTTGCAGTTTATCGGTAATGTTTATTTAATTAATAGATGGCAATGATAATCCATCTTTATTGCGATCAGCTGTTTTGAATTTAAAAATACAAGCATAACAAAATCAAGAAATTTAATTTGTTTATACATAGAAAAAAACTCGTAATTCAAATGTAAATAATTATTAACATTGACCTATATATAAATTTGATCCAAAACCATTTCCCTTTTTTGCATTTACTACATGTACCGTAACGGTCAATTAATAATCAATAAATTTGATTCACATCTTAATAGGTTTAAATAATTTACATTTAATTTTTATGAATCGAATATTACTCATTTTAACATATCGGTGAGGAAGAATTTTGAAATAGATTCATGAGTATAAGAAAAAAATTTTGTTTCTTGTTGTTGAACAGAAAAGTTTTGCCAACTTGGAATCTTGAATGAATTCTATAGAGTCTGGTTATAAGGAACCGAATGCAAACGTTACAAAATGCAAAACAAATTTTTTAAGGAAAAATCATATTAAAAAAAAAATATTTTTGTTTTGATTTATTTCCTACATCGTAGCATGAAATATTGTTGTTGGTATTGGTTTGTCATATTTTATTATATGATAGCTCGTTATTGTTTAGTTATATATTCTTTAAAATATAAAATTTTTATAACAACTTGAGCTGTCAGGTTTTGGGCTTTAGGTTTTATCTTTGATGCATGTTATTGTAATTTCCATTACACAACACAATTCCTATTAAAAACAATTCGTTATCACATTCCAAAACATTCAAATTTTCAGTAAAACGAAAAGTTTAGCTTATTTAAAAATAAAGAAAACTATATATTAGTACTATCGATTAAAATAAAAAACAGTCCGAGCGGCAGGATGTCCGCTAGAAATAGGTAGATTTCGAGATCAGGCAGTTTTGTGTACAAGTAGAATCTAAAGTATCAGATTAGTTTAAACAAAACAAACTAATTACAAACAGATATCGAACAAATTTTAAAAAGAAAATTAGCTACATATAAGCAAAACTACGTCTATGCAATTTTGCAACAAACAAATATCAAATCTATCACAGAACATATGTGTGACAAATGACAATGTATGACACTATATGAAAAACACACGGCAAACCTACTCTATATCATACGTCGTGCAATTACTGCGAATTATCATAATAGTTTATTTCTAAGAAAAATTCCATACATATATTATGCTCAATTTTGTGCACGGGGATTTTATATCCTGCACAATTAATGAACATTTCATCCGTTTTTTTTTTTTTCAAAAAAGGTTTGCGGGTGCATTATTTGCTATTTTATCTTGTAATGAAGTGCTGCTTCGTTGACTAACAACGAAGTGGCATAGCAGGCCGCGTACCTGGCGAGGTTGTATTAATAGCCCCAAACTAGCCGCAGTCCATGGGCACGAGAAAGAAATCCTGCTGCTCCAGCATAAATACCGATTTAGTACGCGTAACATGAGTTAAAAACGGATGTAAGTAAAAGAACAAGTGAACTAAACAGACTCTGGCGACCCCCGTGTACGAACGAAGCACGATCACCACGTCCAGCCCCTACAATTCACAGCACACCTTCACATGCTTTCACGTCTCATACACTCACACACACACCTAGACACACGTGAAATAATCCATTATCATTCTTTAACAAAAAAAAATGTTATAGATTTCGAAAATTGAAACAATATAATATCAATTTAAATGTAAAAGATATAGTAAATGCAATTGTTTTATACGTTTAGCAACAGAAAAGAGTTTAACAGTTTTTACCTTTATTACTTAAAATTGATAGTACTTCTTCACTTGATTATGTGTTTTATTTTATTTTGTATACCTTCCGAATTAAATCAAATAATTAAACGTTAATGGTCTATGCAATATTGTGTTTTTTCTTTTGTTTATTAGATTAATATAATTAGATATAAAAAAAAGTTCAAACAAAAAATTAGGCATCATGTTTAATTCAACTTAAAGGAATCGAAGATTTATATATCATTTTCTATAGATCACTTTAATTCACGAATAATTCTTTGCTTGTTTATCCTTTGTTACAATATATATTACAATTGACAATTTTTTTTCATATGTTTTTTTTTTTAAATGCAATCAATTTCGAATATTAAATGAAGAAAAATAAATCGAAAAAGAAAGTTCATTGTTCAAAACGTTCAAAACTCTAACAAGCGTTTTTATTATAGTTGTTTACGATACTATTCTGTACTATGATTTATGTATGAATGAAATAAAAGTTTGAATATTAAAAATAATAATAAAATTACATTATATCGCTGTTTTTTTAATTTTTTTGTTGTTTTTCTGTTTAATGTAGAAATTCTAGATTATATTACTATAGAGAAATAGTAGTGCTATGTTTTATCGTTTATAATTACATCAGAATTAATGATTTTATTATAAGCTGTTTAAATTTTTAATAATAATAATTAGAAATTAATCAATAATTTCAAAAAAAAATTTTATAAGCATTTTGGTTTGTTTTATAGTATACCACCCATACACACCCCATGCACAAACGCACACGTTCACACACTCACGCCCACATTCATACATGCATACACTCCCAAATAATATATATTTAAAAACGACTCACCCCATAGCTTGGCCAGATCCCCTCCAATAGTTCAAAATTAATCGCTCATCCTCCTACAGTTCATCGATCGGTGAGCTCAGTAATCAGTATCACGACGACGGTGGAAAAATTATTGCAATCCGAACGTGTTGATGATCAGTAATATTTCTTTCCCCTTTTTCTTTTGTTACCCGAAATGTATCATAATATTCGACAGGAATGATGATGATAATGTATAATCACAAAAACAAAATGGTTGTCCCGGAAACGTATTAAGACCGTCAGTACGACGGAAATAATCGTAACATGCGGCCAAGTATTTTCATGAAAATCACACTCCAGCACCCAATTCACTGATTCATTTCGTTCTCGTACCAGTGTTATCACAGAAATATCACAAAGCTTTTGAATAGATGGAATTAGGATTTTAATAACACATCTATTAGAAACATATACAATTTCCAAATTACAACCAGCAATTAAAAAAATTATGATTATGTTTTTCTATTATGTAACAGTTTCTTTTTTAAATTTATTTTTCTTCACATATACTTGTAATTTATGCTAACACAGAATTATGCTTATTTTTATATAAGAATGCAATTATTATTTATAATTCTGGATAGCAATTTATTTTTTTTTGTTTTTAAAATAACACACAAACATATAAAAATTTTTTTTTTTAACATTTTTAAATTGATCTAATGGATTGTATTAAATAAAAAAAATTGAACTAATTGAAAGTACAAACCTATATAATTTATTTTTCTTTAATTTGAAATATATAATTTAGTTTTCTTTAATTTGGAACTACGTCATCAAATTGAACGATACAAACATATATATTTTTTTTTGTTTAAATTTGAAGGTCACAAACATGGATAATTATTAACTTAGGTTTTTTTTTGTAATTTAGACTAATGTTACAGCACAAACATATAAAATTTATTTAAATTGCACTATTGAATTGTACTAATTAAAAAAAAAAAATTGGACTATTTTAAAAATTTTATTTATTTAAAAATTTTTCTACTTATATTAAACTTAAATACAGAACGTGAATTCAATAAAGAAATCCATTTCTATTGATATTCACGAGAGAATTTTCAAAAAGCAACAAGAGACACTTCATGCCTTCAACCACGTATTTATAGTCACGCCATTTTACACAACAACGAATCGATAAACACGATAAGTCTGTTTATTGATTATTCTCTTTCGTTAAATATGTGTACCCACTAAAAGAGTCTTCACTGACCTGTACTAAAATTGGACGGGAATTATAAACAGAAATATCTATTACGAAACGATTGTAGGAAATTACATTTTATAAAATGAACAAAAACAACTCAAAAAGTTCATGACACTACGATGAACGAGACGTAATCCATGGATTGATTCCTCTTATCTTCTGGGAAATAGATAGAATTCAATTTAGGGAAATTTTGGTTTTTTTTCGCTTTATTGTACCCGCTAAAGAATTCTTACAACCAACGGGTATTGTAATAGGAAACTACATAAACAAATTATTGTATAATAACGATTGTAAGAATCATACATGAAAATAGCGCGACTACGAATCAATGGCACTGTACAACTGTTTATGACAATTTGATAGCGACTAACGATTACAAATTGAATATAGGAAATTACATTGGGAAGTAGCACACAACTAGGATAATTTTTAAACGAAAACTATTGTAGATGACGATTATGGATTGAGTATAAGAAACTACGTTCAAAGGAAAAACGGAAGCAACTATGAAAGTTTCGGTTTAGGTAAATTTAATGCGTGTGGGAAAATGGCTTGACTCTCAATCACGAAGTTTGAATTACACTTCATAACAATCTTTAAAATGACTTTAATGACAAGTATATGTTTATTGGAAAGTAATCATAAATAATGAAAACCGCAAAGAGGGGCAAACACAAGATCGAAAATCGAAGTTTGATATCAATATAACGTGATTTGCAAATTGGTTTTTTCTTAAAAAAATTTGCACTTTTTTCGGCACCATCGCTATGAGTTGCCATTCGCAAAATTTAAATAAGTGTTAATTGGATTTACAATTATTAAATTATCTGAACATTAAGAGTATTGTTATTTTTGTTATGTTATTATTATTTAAAAAAAATTTATAATAAAAAAAAATCAGGCAAATGCGAATATAATTCGTTCTCTGAGAGTTCTGTGTATATAATAATTGAGACAAAAACAGTTTTTGTAAGTACAGTTAGTTTCACGTTGGGTTTAATTTTCAAAGCTGTTTATTTGAAATTTTAACAATCGAAACTAAAAATTGGGTTTCTTTATGTGAAATTCCTACAACCATGAATTTTTCTAATTTTTTTCTTTTGTTATGTTCGAAGTTAACAAAAAGAAATTTATATTTTCGAAAGTAAGTCAAAAACTCTGCTTTCGAAAATTATAAAAAAACTGTTTTGCACTACAAAAAAAAATCGCCCTTCATATGACATCATGACATGATCAAAAATAATTTTTTTCAAAATTTCTACTTTAAACACCCAAATGAACATTTGGATTTCTAACAACCAAAAAAAATCTAGTTTTATTTAACAAAATTCCTACGCCCGTGAATTTTATTTTGTAATGTTCGATACAAAGGTGGGGAAAAAAATTTTACATTTTCGAAAATAAGTCGAAAACTGTGCTTTCGAAAACTACAAAAATAACTGTTTTGCACGACAAAAAACCTTTCACCTTTTCATATGACACCCCACTTCAGATGATCAAAAATAATTTTTTTTCGAAATCTCTACTCTCAACTCCTCCCCTCCAATGAACATTTGAAATTATTACAACTTAATTACAACTAAACAAAAATTTCGGTTTCGATTTATCAAAATTTCTACATCCGTGAATTTTTTTAATTTTTTTCTTATGTAATGTTCGATGTTAAGGGGAGGGAGAAAAAAAAATTTTACATTTTCGAAAATAAGTCGAAAACTGTGCTTTCGAAAATAGTTTGCACTACAAAAAAAATAGTTTGCACTACAAAAAAAAAATCACCTTTCATATGAGAACGTGACATGATCAAAAATAATTTCTTTTCAAAATTTCTGCTTTAAACCACCTTCAATGAACGTTTGAAATTATAACAACCAAAACAAAAAAAACGTTATTTTTTATGCGAAAAAATGAAAAAAAATGAATTTTTTTCTTTTGTAATGTTCGAAGTTAAAGGGGGAGGGACAAAACAAACACTTGTTTTTGTCAATAACTCAAAAACTAAGCAGTCGAAAACTCATTGAATTTTAAAAAAAAAAAAATTCTATTTTGCGTCTAAAATAGTCATTTCGATGACTGGCCTTCATTACGAAACGCAAAGTTTTGTTTTTCAAGGTTGGTCAGGTCACATTGGTCATACAAACGTCAGTAAAAATTAAAACAAATAATTATATAAATAAAATTAATAAGAATATCTAAATTAGTGTTAAATATTTTAGTTAGCTATAACTATAAAATAATTAGTAATAATAAGGAAAATTATAAACTGTAGGTATAATTTTGTTTATTTAAACTTTTGTACGATATCCTAACCACTAAAATTTTTTTGCAGCAGAATATTAGAATTGTACATTGCATATAATTAATAAATGAAAGTGTGTAGAAATCCGATTTAGAGGAAAATAGAAGCTCATGGAATCGCACCTACAGGTTCCACTTCTCAACTGCAACACTGTCGAAGTAAAAATAAAACAAACCCGACAGCGAATAAACATATTATCATATAGAACAAACACATTTGGTGAAAAGCACGTGAAATCAGCCAAAAAAATCCAATTTTGGAAATGAGGTTTTAATTTTGTATATTTAAGTATTGGAATTCATTGACATTAATAAAAAAAAATGTTTTGCGTTTTAAGTTTTTTTTTTACCCCGTCTTAAGATACAGGGTGATGAAAAATCAAAAAATTGCTCGACCCTGGTATATTGAAATGGCTCTACAGTCAAAACTACTGAGCTGATTTTAATGTTATATAGCTCAAAATGTAGGCATTGAACAGAGCTGAAATGTATAAGATATTTTTTTGAGTTAAAATAAAAAATTTATTATAAAAACATATATGTAAATCCAAAAACAACTGTTCATATTTTAACCCCACTTTTTTTATGATTAAAAATTATAAGGCGTGTTGCTATAAAATTAATAAAAAAAAACAAAAAATTTTCCTCTAGTGAATTTTTTTTTAAATGTTAGTAACATATGTACCTTTCACATACTAAAAAATTAAAAATTTAAAAAATACGCATTTCTAGAAAATCGAATTTGAATTTTTTACCGTTATTTTTCTAAAAGAAAGGGTTCAAGGTCATATAATATGAATTATTATTTTGATTAGCTCTTTTCAATACCTACATTTTGAGCTATATAACATAAAAATCAGTTCAGTAGTTTTGACTGTAGAGCCATTTCAATACACCAGGGTCGAGCAATTTCTCATTTTTCAACACCCTGTATCTTAAGACAGGGTTAAAAAAAAAACTAAAAACGCAGAAAATTTTTTTTTATTGATGTCAACGAATTCCAATACCTAAATATACAAAATTAAAACCTCATTTCCAGACCTTGCTGATTTCACGTGTTTTTCACCATTTATTTATTAAATCCAAGTGCAAAATTATCAAAATTAAATTTTTTGCTAATTTTATGTAATAATTTTTTATTTTTGAACGGTGCAGTTATTGTAAACAGTGACGGTACACGTGTCCTTGGCGTTTATTATTACTCCTGGCAAATTTTGAGATAGCACAAAGTTTTGTTCGTTACTTTTATTTTCGTTAATTGATATTTCTGTTTTGTTGCAACTTGCTGATGATAATTGAATTGCCGAAGTTATAGTTGAAGTGGAGGAACTACTTGTACTCGGTTGAAATTGCATTGTAAGCATTTGCGCCACTTGAGTTTTTCTTTCTAGAGATCCTTCAATGTAACCTTCAGCTACTGCCGAAGATTTCCAGCCACCGTGATTTTTGATGGTCAACAAATCACCACCCTTGTTGGTCAAATATGACACGCTTGAACGTCTGAAGCAGTGTCCTGTATATAGCTCGGGGTTTGAAATTTTCAAGAATGTTGCAATAATTTTAGGTATCTTGCCGATAGTATTAATGCCCATTAGGCTATTAATGCAGTATCCGTTGCGGTAGGTGACAAAGAATCGCCGATGTGTCGTTTTGGTAGACCGCAGCGCAATATATTTATGTTTAAGATCAATTCATATTTTCTCTGTTACTACAAATCGCCTTTTGATATAATTTTTAGTTTTTGGGATGTCGACCACAATAACGTCAGCTTTAAACTTGACATCGACCCCATTAATAAAACTACCTAAATAGAAAAAAGTTATCATAGAAATTGATGCTACGATTACACAAAAATTTGTGCTAACTTTTATTGCTAAATACATTTTTTATTCGCCTATATATTAAAGTGTTATTTTATTACTGTGACTTACAGCCTTAAAGTGTCACTTTTTAACCATATATTTTGATGTCATAGCTACGTCCAAAAAAGTAGAAAACATTTGTATTTGTTTAAGTTCTATAAAAAATAGGAATTTTTATCAAAGCAACCTTTCGATTCCAAATTTCCTAGTCCAATTAAAATATTTGTTATTCTTTGTCGTCATAGTGATTCGATTTGTTTGAAAAGAAATAAAAAATATATTGGTCAAAGCCTACTTGTTCAACATACTTTTATTTCAAAATTTATAAAATTTTAATGTTAATTTAGATTAAACCATTTTTTTTTAAATATTTTGCTTGCGGCGAATAAAAAATAGTATATGATGCCATTTTGGACTTAATGTGCAAACTCCACATACGTCCAAAATCTTTAGCTTTACGTCCTAGCATCATAATGTACTATTATCATCAACTTCTTGTATAATCAACTTCTTGATATGCTCTAACTCTAAAATTTTAGATTTTTTAGGCTCGTCCCCTTCTGACAACCTTTTTAATAAAGCTTGTAATTTTGCGTACGTAGAGATATTCACATTTTTATAAATATTTAAACATGATCTTAACATCGAATAGGAAGACCATAACGTAGAAGATTTGTTTTTTAAATTAGCATCTCAAAATATGCAAGCATAACATTTTCTGATATGCTTTTGACATTATGTTCTGTACACCAATTTTCAAAAATTTGTAACGTTCGCAATATTTGCAAAACAATAATAAAACCAAATTCATCTTCGTTTTCAATTCAATAAAAATGTATTTCATTAGTTTCCGTTCATTTTTACATTAATAATAATTTTAAAATTTTCTAATACTTAACTGCTAGTTAAATTTCGATTATACTATAAAAAGCCAATTCTAACAAACAGATGTCGTTGCTAATCTTTGCTGAATTTTCAGTATTACACGATTTGTTTTGACGTCGGAAGATGGAACAAACAAAAAAACACATTTTGTGATTTTTTCCAACTTGCATTCGATTTTTGGTTCCTCAAACAAATGAATTGGATATTCATTATTCATTCTATTTTTGATCTGTTAAAAAAAGTGAAAAATAAAGAAATTATAGATAATACTAATGATATTGTGAATTTAAATAAAAATCTAGGAAATTGTAATACTAGTAAGAATGTTATTGGGAAAGGGAAGGAAATTAATATTATAAATATAACAGGAACAAAATTTTTTTCAAAAAGATGATAATAAATTACGGTAAAGAATTTTTATATTTATTTGCATTAATCCTAACAACATTGTCATCATTTCAAAATGTTAATGAATTTTCACGGAAGAAGTAGCAATGCAACGTAAGCTATTTGTTGGAGTTTGTGTTGTTGAAGGTTACGAGTAATTTATCATTGAAATTGAAGTATTTGTTACTTTTGTTCGGAAGCAAATCTTTAGTCTGTTATCAAGTGGTTCATAACGATAGTTATAAAGGGTTACAGCAACTTTTGGTGGAATCCAGAAATACTTGTATGGTAATAAATCTTTTGGGAAAAACAACGCTGGAAGTGAATCACCAATCAACAGTTTTTTAATTCAAGGTATTTTAAATTCAAGATATGTTAATTTTTGTTTAAGTATTTTTTCTTTCCTTTGGAATGTCAAGATAAAGTTAGAAGAATAATAAAAGATTCCCAAAATTTAAGATCCGTGTGGGGACAATCCGGATGGCGGGAGTGATCTCCTTTGCTTTAACTTTTATTTTTTCCCTACTATAAAAACGATGGAATATCAGATGTGCTTGTGATTTGTATAGATTTACCAGTATATTGAACAGAAACAAAGTGATAAAAGTCTAATCCGATTCACGAAGTGAATCAATTAATAATAATAACTGGGCCGAAACCAAGGAACCCTGTATTTTTGGTTATTTTGTTATATATATTTTGGTTCGAAACAATTTTTTTTTTATATTACCTGATACCGTTAGTACTGTATAAGAACTTAAATAAATATTTTTTTAGCGCAATATTTATATTTGATTGCGAATTTTTGGCGCAATTTTTTGAAATAGGTTGGAAAACCAGTTTTAGAAATAATTTTGAATAAAACCAGTGCGGTTTGTTTGTATATGTATATGTATTGTTTTTGTTTATATGTATATTAAATTCACATATACAAAATAATAGTATGTATATATATTGAATTCAAGGAAAATATTTTATTTATTTGGGAATATAAATTTTCTAACAAAATCATTTTTGTTATTGGTTTTTTTAAATTTTTTGGGAATTTTTTTTGAATTTCCTTTATAATATGTATTGTAAAAAACAGCAGGGGCAGAGGAGCTTCAATGGTGAAGACGTGGTAGCAGTCCGATCCCTCTTCAACGGGGTCCAGATAATACGAAGCGGAAATAGGGAGAAGGAGGTAGGACGGGTCTACAGACCTGTTCTACAGAGAACGAGACCTGGGGATCGAGGAGAGCCAGATCCACATTCGGAACAGATAGTTGGAGACCTCCTGGAACAGCTGATCCAGGATCTCCCTCTGTCAGAGCCGAATGTGGGCTGGCGTGAAAGGAGGAGGATCTCCAGGAATAGGAAATCGACCCTGAAGAAGAGGGAAAGGAATAAGAAGAGGAAGGAAGAGAGTCGCTTGATCGTGGAGATGGGGTCTTCCTCGACCAAGGATACTCAAGTGGTTGAGGTGGTCGAGGAGGTCTCAATCTCACCGACCACGCGACAGTTAGAGGAGTGGATTGGACCACAGGAGGCTCCTGTCCCTGGTTGTTGGATAAGCTAAGCTTATGCATTTTTTTTTTGCTTGTTTGAAAAAAAAACCGTTTTGGGACAGCAATTTTTTTTTGGAGATTGTTTTTTTTGTGCTGTCATTCGAATTGTTTTTGTACATATTGTACATATTTGTAAATATTTTTTGTAAATAATTTTTTTGTATATAGTTCCAATGTAATTTTCATTGTACATATTTTTTTTATGGAATAATATTGTACATATTTTGTAAATATTTTTTTGGTACTGTCAATGTACAGGGTTGTACATATTGTAAATATTCTTGTACATAGTTGTAAATAGGTTATTGTATACAAATACAAGTACAATGGTTCGTTGAATTCGCTCATTGAACATGATATGGGTGTGTGCAGGATATATTTTTTGTATTTTCAATTTTTTATTGGTGATTAATTTTTTTTTTGAATTTCTTTTGGAAAACCAATTATTGGTGTTTTTATATATATATATATATATATATATATATATATATATATATATATATATATATATATATATATATATATATATATATATATATATATATATATATATATATATATATATATATATATATATATATATATATATATATATATATATATATATATATATATATATATATATATATATATATATATATATATATATATATATATATATATATATATGGTATTTTATAAGGTTATAAATATAATTCTTTCTTAAGCGGTAGGCCTAACAAGCCATCCATGGGGCTTCTCCCCTTAACATTGATGTCGTTCTTAGATCGCCTATGGCCATCGGGGTTATGCGATCGAAGAACATTGGTTTCTTCTCTTCATTCGGCGAGGAAGTTCTCAGGGACGAGGAGTGGTGTTGCTGTGTTTGTACTTAGGTGCAAACCAGTAGTACCATTCTTTGCTCAGAGGCTTCTTCGGTGTAATGAAGGGAAGAACCAATTGTACTTTGCTTTCAGGATCAGAGGCTTCACCTCATACAAATTCAAAAAACTTTTCCATTTTTCCACTTAGCTTTTACAATAGAACAATTTTCATAGAGTTTAGGGTTTGAAGTCTGGTGCTCGGGAGCGTTCTTCAACTTTCGCATTAGGTTTAGGTGTAATTTATTTGTAGATTAAACAAGCACAACTGGGTCAGTAGAAATGGACCTAGTGTCTAATCGTGACAGTTGTGATTGTTTTATTAGGTTGGGGAGAAACTGTTCTGTAGAATCTGGTCGTTAGGGGCTTTTCTAGTCGGTTCTCACATGCATTGTTGGAGTGGGCTCGCGAACGCGATATTTCAAATTTAAACAAAATGGAAATTGTACCATACTTACTTTTTAAATTGTCTCCAGACGAATCTTGATTTTGGGAATCTCTTATATTATTAAATAAAAATAAAATAAATAAAACAAATTTTTTTTTTGAAAATTAAATAAATAAAATTTTTATTAAATAAAATAATTTTTTTTTAGAATTAAATAATTTTAGGTAGCTAAATAAAATAAATTTTCTTAATTAAGCTTTACGTCAAGATATAAATAAATATTCTTTGTTTTTTAAAAAAAAATAAATAAATCAAAGTTAAGACGGTGCATCCGATAAATAAACATTCTTTTGAATATTTTTTATTTTTCATTTTTTTTTTAAAAAATAAATAAATATTTTTAGGGGTGCTATCGTCAATAAATAATTTTAGGTATATAATTAATTCTGAAATTTCAGTTTATCTGAAATTAAATAAATAAATAAATTATATTTTTATATATAATATTTTAGGAATTTTTGTGAAAGGTAAAGCAAAGATTAGGTACGACGGTGGTCGTTTTGTTCTTTTACGGAATTTGGTTTTTACAATTTTTTGCGTTTTCGAATTGAGCGTTCGTTGGTTTTTGTCCGTTTTTGCATTTTTCATTATTTTTACATTTACAGCGTACTAACTACTTTTTTTTTTTGTTGGGAATTGGTTTTAGTATTGTTGTTGTTCATAATTCTTCGGGTTTTACCATCAAAATGTCAAGCCAACTAGACGTTGACCATCCGTTCTATGGTCTGGAACCCCCCGAGCTGCAAGTCGAATGTTTGGTTCGGGGTGTGGACTTTAGGGGGGTCGATTGGGCAGAGGAACTGCGAAACCATGGAGATCATGGGTCAGTTCCAATAACAGTGTCTCATGCGAGAGATTTAATCGAAGAATCTCAAATGGTGGTGCAGGCAGCACAACTTATTTTAAATCCGGTACGACGACTTCGGCCACCAATTAATCAGACCTTCTTAGATGGTTTGGCGAATCGAGTGTTACATTACACGGGTAGGATGAATAGGTTGGGTCCTCGCAATGACTTGCAAGAAGCCCGTACCTACGCTATCTCGCAATTGTCACGCGCCTGGGATATAATAGGATCACTGTCAACACGTCCAGTTATGCAGAATAGACCAGGAGTATCATCTGCTCCATCTGCTTCACCTGCTTTTCAACCAGGTGAGAGATCCACACCGATCCCAGTACGGCCAATATCGGAAACAATACATAGTCTGAATCGTCCAAACCAGCAACAACAGAGACGGTCAGATCAAGCACCACCGGCTTATTTCCAGCAATCGGGTCTGAGAGCAGAGGACTTTGCAATACCACAATTGGGTCCATCTCTCCAATCTGAACACACACATAATAATCCAGCATTAGTACAACCACTACCAATATATCCACCAGCTCCACTTACAGCACCACCACCATACAACCAACCTCCTCAGGTATGGCGTGACGCGGCTCCAGCGTTAGCACCAGTGGAGTACCGAGGGGTTCGTGGGAACAATTTGAGTCGTTATGACTCAAATTGGGTTCCAACCTTCACAGGAGATGGTCACTCTCCTGATGTTCATGAGTTTGTTCACAGAGTTGAGGCGGCTGCCAGGAGGGACCGTGTGAATTTGGACGACCTTAGGTCTATCGTTCCACGGTATCTCAAGGGGGCTGCCGACAGATACTATTTGAACTTAACTCATGAATATGAGGTGGTGACCTATCCAGTGTTAAGGGAGGGACTCCTACAAACCTTCGGTACGCTCACTGATGATAAGGCGATCTTGCGCGTTCTTCTGAACCGCAAACAAAAATCCAAGGAGAGCGTATACGAGTATCTGGTGGAGATTGGCTCGTTAAGCCGTCGCTTAGCTCGTCCATTTGCTGACCGTGAAATGCTAGAGATTGCTCGGGAGGGACTGAGTGTGGAGCTCAAAAACGCTACTCTGGCTGCAACAATACATTCTATTGATGAACTTCGGACTTTATGTCAGAAGTTTGAACGTTTGTGGTCCACACCAGTTCCGACCAGAACATCAAATTTAAGAATTAGCGAGTTACAACAGATGGATGATTATGAGGTGGATGCTGAACCAGAACAACATGGATATATTGATGCGGTGGATTCAACACAGAGACGGATATTGCAGCGACCTAGCATAACATCTGACAACAGTCAACCTGGTCCATCAATATCCAGACAACCAATAGTATGTTTCAGATGTGGAGTTAACGGTCATCGAGCTCCTGATTGCTCTAAGAATCGGATAAAATTGCACTGCTGGAAATGTAACAAACCGGATGTGGTTTATGCAAATGGTTCATATTGTCACCCGTCGGTAAACTACCGTCCGAGAGTACATGCTTCGGGGATGGTACCCTCGGTTCAACATCCAATGAGCCCGAAGAGATCGACGAGAGATGTAGGAACGCAGAACGATCCACCACCAAGGAAAACAGAATAAAATCACCTAGTACATTTAATTTCCCATCATTACATCGAACGTATTTTAGACGTCTGGAACGTAACATCAGATATTGGAGGATGAGGAAATTATTTCGTAAAGCATGTATTTCATCTATCCTTTCAGAAACAAAGGATCCTCGGCCGCGATTGACAATTAGGATTTTGGACAAACATATTTCAGGATTATTGGATAGTGGAGCGTCAATCACAATACTTGGAAGAAATTCCTTGGATTTATTGGAATCATCAGGTACAACTTACCGTAAGTACACTTCGTGTATTCGTACGGCAGATGGTACTGCAAATAAAATTTTGGGTTACATAAAAATTCCAATAACCGTGAATGGCTCCACTAAACCAATGCGGTTTCATATTGTCCCTGGATTACGAGAAGAGCTCTACCTGGGAATAGATTTCTGGGAGAAATTCGGTATTGTTCCTTCTTTTGTTAGGGAACTGACTCGCACAGAGCTACAAACTTTTAATACACATAACCTCACCACTGATCAGCAACGAGAACTGGATATGATCAAGGATTCTTTCCCGTCATTTGAAGTGTCTGGACTCGGAAAGACTTCTTTGGTTGAACATGTCATCGATGTTGGTGATAATGCTCCTGTTAAACAGAGGCATTATCCCACATCGCCGGCTGTTCAACTAAAGGTTTATGCCGAACTCGACCGAATACTTCAAATGGGCGTGATCGAAGAGAGTAACAGTTCTTGGTGCTCGCCGGTACAAAAAGAATCTGGTAAAAACAGATTATGTATTGATAGCCGTCGTGTCAATTCACTAACTAATAAGGACGCTTACCCACTTCCCTTGATTGATGGCTTACTAGGTCGTCTAAATAGCACAAAGTACATTTCCAGTATTGATCTCAAAGATGCTTTCTGGCAGATTCCTCTGGCAGAAGCATCTAGAGACAAGACAGCCTTCACAGTGCCTGGTCGTCCATTGTATCAATTCCGGGTTATGCCCTTTGGATTGTGCAATGCTCCCCAGACAATGTGTCGGCTAATGCACAAAGTGATACCACATCAATATCACGAAAATGTCTTTGTTTATTTAGACGATCTATTGGTAGTCTCTTCCACGTTCCAGGAACATATGGAATTGCTGTCCAAAGTCTCTTCATTGTTAAGAGCGGCTGGGTTAACAATAAACCTCAAGAAAAGTAAATTTGTTCTGAGAGAGGTGAAATATTTGGGATTTTTGGTTGGTGAAGATGGTCTACGAACAGACCCTGATAAGGTAAGAGCTGTTGCTGAGTATCCAGCTCCTTCAACAGTCAAACAAATACGACGTCTATTAGGAATGGCTGGTTGGTACCAACGTTTCATACCAAACTATGCAAGCGTGGTATCACCAATTACAGATTTATTAAAGAAGAGTTCGGGGAAATTGAAATGGACATTAGAAGCGCAAGCTGCTTTCGAAAATTTAAAACGATTGCTGACTACAGCACCGATATTAATTAACCCTGATTATAATAAAGAGTTCTTTATTAGATGCGATGCGAGTCTGACAGGGATAGGTAGTGTACTGTATCAGGTTGATACTGACGGACAAGAGTGTCCGATAGCCTTCATGTCGAAAAAACTGAACAAAGCTCAGAGAAATTACTCGGTTTCTGAGCTTGAATGTCTTGCGGCAATTCTTAGTGTGAAGAAATTCAGGGGCTATGTTGAAGGTCACCGATTCACAATTGTGACTGATCACTCAAGTCTGAAGTGGCTTATGTCACAGAAAGACTTGAGTGGTCGTTTAGCTAGGTGGAGCCTAAAACTCCAACATATGGATTTTACCATTGTCCACCAAAAAGGTACCCAAAATATAGTCCCTGATGCTCTATCTCGTCTTTATGACGATACACACGAGGAATTGACGGAAGCATTAACACATCACATTAACGAAATTAAAATCGACAATGAAGGAATTATCGGCACAACGAATATACTGATATGATAGCTAAAGTTCAATCATCTCCTAAGGACTTTCCTTCAGTCAAAGTCGTGGATGATAAGCTATACATACGTATTGAGCCAAGACCTGATGCAATACCCAACGATGTTCCTGTGTGGAAACTCTGGGTACCAAAACCGATGACTTCCAGCATGATTCAGAAACATCATGATGATAGTACTGCTGCTCATGGAGGTGTTAAAAAGACTTTAGAATTACTTCGACGTCTTTATTATTGGCCGGGCATGGCGTCACAGGTACACAACTATGTTGTGTCCTGCGACACATGTAAACAAACAAAAGCCACGAATCAGATATTGCGTCCTCCGATGCAATATCAATTCGAAACAGCACGTCCATGGCAGAGAGTCTATATAGATTTTTTGGGACCGTATCCTCGTTCTACACTTGGGAATACGGTGTTATTGATAGTTCTGGATCATGCTACGAAGTTTGTACTACTGAAACCACTTAGAAACGTAACTTCACCGAAGGTGAATGCTTTTCTAAGGAATGAAGTGTTTCTTACATATGGGGTACCAGAGTTTCTGCACAGTGACAATGGCAAACAGTTCACTAGTAGGAACTTTCAAAGTCTTTTGTCAGATTTCGGCATTAAACACATTAGGACCGGTGTTTATAGTCCTCAAAGCAACGCGTCAGAGCGGGTCAATAGGTCAGTCCTAGCAGCAATTCGAGCGTTCATAAAAGGTCAACATACCAAGTGGGATTCACAAATTGGTGAAATCGCATATGCACTGCGGGCTGCAGTACATTCTGCTACCAAGTACTCACCGTACTATTTATTATTTGGTCAACATCCAATCTCGGATGGAAATACTTACCATTTGTTGAGATCACTACACAAGCTTGGTGAAGATGCTGGTGAGGAAATAGAACGCTCTGATCATTTGACTCTGCTCAGGAACCGGGTTCAAGAAAATTTAAAAGCAGCTTTCAAAAAATCGCAACATCAGTACAACCTGCGATCTAAATTACGGACTTTTCAACCACAACAACGTGTGTTTGTACGGCAACATCATTTGAGTGACGCTACAAAAAAATTCTCGGCAAAATTGGCTCCAAAGTTCTTACCTGCAATGATTAAGACTAAGATTGGAAATGTACTCTACGAGTGCACAGATATGAGCGGTAAGAATCTTGGAGTCCATCATGCGAAGGACATCAGAGAATGATGTCTTTTCGTTAGGTAGGGTTGTTCCTCTGGCTAGTTGTCTTCGCTGTGGTTCACACCTCCCGTGTCATACTTACTGGTTGTATCGGGGTGTCCATGGTGCTGACGTTCGGATGGATGGTCGGTCTCAATGCTCAGTGAAGTTCTTAAGGACTTCATGAGTGTTGGAACCGGTCATCGGTCTTGACGCCAGTGACTGTGGGTATCTCGATCCCAGATACAGTTTAATAGGTGGAAGTAGTTCGGTGGTTTTCTGTCATGGAGGGGATGGCGACGTTTTTGTGATTTCAAGAGTAAAAATCTTGGTTTTTACCTTGAATTCATGGTGTAACGTTCGCAATATTTGCAAAACAATAATAAAACCAAATTCATCTTCGTTTTCAATTCAATAAAAATGTATTTCATTAGTTTCCGTTCATTTTTACATTAATAATAATTTTAAAATTTTCTAATACTTAACTGCTAGTTAAATTTCGATTATACTATAAAAAGCAAACGAACGTACTCAATTTTATTTCCAATTCTAACAAACAGATGTCGTTGCTAATCTTTGCTGAATTTTCAGTATTACACGATTTGTTTTGACATCGGAAGATGGAACAAACAAAAAAACACATTTTGTGA
The DNA here is from genome assembly GCA_963693315.1 of Diogma glabrata. Taxonomy (NCBI): domain Eukaryota; kingdom Metazoa; phylum Arthropoda; class Insecta; order Diptera; family Cylindrotomidae; genus Diogma; species Diogma glabrata. The sequence goes on along the minus strand of OY856187.1, from coordinate 27,993,718 downwards.
TTTTTTCCAACTTGCATTCGATTTTTGGTTCCTCAAACAAATGAATTGGATATTCATTATTCATTCTATTTTTGATCTGTTAAAAAAAGTGAAAAATAAAGAAATTATAGATAATACTAATGATATTGTGAATTTAAATAAAAATCTAGGAAATTGTAATACTAGTAAGAATGTTATTGTGAAAGGGAAGAAAAATTAATATTATAAATATAACAGGAACAAAATTTTTTTCAAAAAGATGATAATAAATTACGGTAAAGAATTTTTATGTTTATTTGCATTAATCCTAACAACATTGTCATCATTTCAAAATGTTAATGAATTTTCACGGAAGAAGTAGCAATGCAACGTAAGCTATTTGTTGGAGTTTGTGTTGTTGAAGGTTACGAGTAATTTATCATTGAAATTGAAGTATTTGTTACTTTTGTTCGGAAGCAAATCTTTAGTCTGTTATCAAGTGGTTCATAACGATAGTTATAAAGGGTTACAGCAACTTTTGGTGGAATCCAGAAATACTTGTATGGTAATAAATCTTTTGGAAAAACAACGCTGGAAGTGAATCACCAATCAACAGTTTTTTAATTCAAGGTATTTTAAATTCAAAATATGTTAATTTTTGTTTAAGTATTTTTTCTTTCCTTTGGAATGTCAAGATAAAGTTAGAAGAATAATAAGAGATTCCCAAAATTTAAGATCCGTGTGGGGACAATCCGGATGGCGGGAGTGATCTCCTTTGCTTTAACTTTTATTTTTTCCCTACTATAAAAACGATGGAATATCAGATGTGCTTGTGATTTGTATAGATTTAACAGTATATTGAACAGAAACAAAGTGATAAAAGTCCAATCCGATTCACGAAGTGAATCAATTAATAATAATAAATTTTATACCGTTTTTCATAAATTTCGCGCGACTTTTTAGGAAGCAAATTATGAAAAGTGCTCTCGGCAACTTCACGTAGTTCAGGTGGAGTAAAACTCAATTCATCTTCCATCATTTTTATGTTACACTTTTCACAAAAGTTACACTTTTCACAATTTAATGATTATAATAGGTTATATGAACAATATCTCAATTTGACACAAACTTTTCTAATTTCTATTGTTTCAAATATCAAATGTGTTACCAATCACCAGAAAAATAAAACAAAATTTCAAATTGACTATTTTATAATAAAATACACATTTTTTTAAATTTCAAGACAAAAAATGCAAAATAGAAAAAATATTATAAAAAACTCGTTTCATAAGACGTTTTATCGCAATTATCCTTTAGAAAACTCCACGCTTCGCTACGCTGCGCGGGTCGCTTTCTAAACAGATTGCGTGCGATAAAATCGTCGATTATGAAACTAGTTTCTTAATATACTAATTCATCATTTTCGATTTTACTTCGGTCTGAAAGATCTAAGTATTACATTCATGAGCCAAAAGTAAAATTCTTACCCCCACTTTTTTTGGCATTTCTCGACGTTTTAGGACTGATTCTAAAATAGCAAAAAAAAAGAATGATTTTCATTTGTGTTAAAAGAATGATTTTCTTTTATTTTATTTAGAAAAAAAATAAAAATAGTTATTTGAATGTATTAAATGTAACGAACATGAAATTATTATTATTGAGAATTTTATTCCATTATAAGTTTGTCAAAAAAATATTGTCAAGTGGAAAAAAAAATTTAGCTGTTTGTGTGACGTAAATGTAATTGATCATGAAATAGGACATGAAAATTTTTGAATTTGTTATAGTTTTTGAAATATTTTTGGAATTTTGAAAAAAGTTTCAATTTTTGATTTTGTAAGAACTCTTGGAATATTTTTAGAATTTTTAAAAAAAGTTTTAATCTTTGATTTGGGAATAATTTTTGGAATATTTTTAGAACTTTGAAAAAAGTTTTAATTTTTGATTTTTTTATAATTTTTATAATATTTTTGGAATTTTGAAAGAAATATGAATTTGTGATTTTGTAATATTTTCTCGAAACGCTTAATGGAGAGGTTTTTGAGTAGTTTGCTGATTGTTATTTGTGTAATCTTTTCACTAAATTATGTTAATTTATGATCTGTTATAATTTCACCTCAATATTATTTCAACATCAATACGTTGCCGGATGTTTCGTGTTAGTTTTTTAATAAATTTCTATACAGAAATAAAAAAATACACGATCATAAACAAAGAGTTTTTGTTTGATATACATCACTGACCAAAACTTATAACCAATGTCCTCCTAAAAGTGTTTTGCCGAAAACTATATCAAAATCCTTAACACAGACCGAAGTCTTGAAATCTCAGAGCCTTGAGATTTCAGCCCCTTCATATTTTCTAAACTAAATTCGATTCCTTACAAAAATCTTATGTTTTACTATCTCCTTATCTATGTCCATAAAATATAGATAAAAACAAATATTTGAAATTTTTTGTTATCAACAGGCGTAGGAAAATACATTTAATAACTGTAGAAAATTTCAAATTGATAGCATTTATAGTTTGTGAGTAAAGCGACTATGTAGAAATTCGGACGGGCACCAAGGTATCACCAATAGGGTACCGTTTTTGCTTTTTCAAAGTACGGAAACCTAAAAAGCCATGTGTTGTTCAAAACTACAAGTTATCTTCTACATCTGTTAAAGTTTTGAAGAACACTTGTGTACGTTGTTACATACACAAGCAATAAATATCATAGTATGTAACTTGAATTTTAATCAATCATTTTATCTTAATATTTTACTGTTCACATTTTTTTGTGAAATAAAATTTTTCATTCTTCATTTTTTCACAAAAATTTTAAATACACAAAAGTACAAACGAAAACTCGCTTGAATAACTTTTATGCTCTTACCAACAAATTATTGAATTTCCTTTAAGTGTTTATTTTTATTTATAGAAAAATTAAGAAATGACAAGAGCAAAAACTGTTTTTGATACATATACAAGCATACGAGCATCAAAGCTTTTAAGGGGAAACCAAACAAAAATTAAAATATGATAAGAGAAGAATATTCGAGGAAAAGAAGCAAAGAGAAAAAATAAATATAAAGTAGAGATTTGTTGTTGAGACATACATATTACATATATGTAATATATTTGTATGAAAATGGACGGAGTGAATCTAGCATAGATTTGATTTTTGATTTATTTATTTGAAAATTATCACTTTTTAGATTGATCACTCAAAATTCATCATTATTGAATATTTTAAAGAAATCCTGAAAATACCGGATTTGTCTATGCATACTATGGAAGACTTTAAAATTGAGTCTATATAGTCCAGACTGGCGCCTATCTTATAATCGCTCTCAGGTACATTGAAATACTAAGGCGGCAACTACTTAGGTAATCAATATAGCTTTTGAAAACTATAGATGCATACTTCGAAAAACAGGTGAGATATTAGACTAAAAGGAAAAACCCGAGGCTAACTAGCGAATAAAATGTCTAAGCTAGAATTTTATTCAGTGTCGGCGATTTGAAACAATATTATACAAAGTTTTCAGCTATTTAAGAATGTTTTACAACCTGAAAACGACACAACGCTGATACTTTTTATTAACTGAAAAGATATGTGTGATTTAGAAAATATTTAAAATATCTGCTCTATAGAACTCTTATCTGATGTCAAATCGGCAGGAACTTACACGAAGAAGAATAAGAAAGATGAAATCTTATGAGATTGTAGATGAGCCGTATTTAGTCACCGGTAGCATATTTAATATTAGTTAAGTAAATTCCTTGACAATTTTTTCCCTTAGTATTATTTTAATTTAACCCATTTTAATTTAATACTTGCTTTCGAAATTTTTGGCAAAAAGTCATTTCGAATTATCACCGCCCTTGGGCAATTACTACTGCAAATATTTTGCCTTAGTTTAATTGCAATTTAAACCAATGAAATTCTCTAAAATGAAATGACATCATTCAATTTCACCAACATTAGAATTATACTAATAACAAATAGTTATACGTCTGGCCTACTGGGATATTAAAAATTATCAGCCTAATTTTGAAATAATTAACTGATATCTCAGTAGCCAATGTATAATTCATAAAAAATATATAAAGAAATGAAAAATGGCAAACATTTTTCTAAACGAATTCCCCTCGTTCGTTGATAAATTCTCATAATTTTTTGGCAAGCAAGTGGTATTGATAATAGCCTTCGGCCTGCGGCCTCGTGCTTTTATCAATATACGTGCTTTCGAAATTTTTGACAAAAAATTATTTCGAATTATCACCGCCCTTGGGAGATTATAACTGCTAATTGCACGTTATTTCTTGCTCAAAGAAACGAATCTTCAAATAACTCTATATCTGGGCTTTAAAAGCGGAAGACATTTGCGGCAAACAATGCGTCACATGATCAAGGAATATGCCACTAACTGGATGATTGGTAAATCAATTTTTCTTTTGTTCGTGCAGATTTTTGTCTAAACTTTGCGTTTAAGCCTTTTAGTTCAATTACACTACCATAAAACATTCGCATATGTCATATTTTGTTATGGGACAGGATTTATTGTTCTAACATTTTCTTTAAAATAAATATAAAAAACACACACAAAAAATTGCGTCTATTGCTACTACACAACCCATTTTAAGATACAAAATAAACATTAAAGAGAAACAAAATAAACATTTTATCGTAATATAGCACCCCAATCTACATGACAAACAACAGTTGAATCTGACGCTACATAAAAATAAAATTCAAGAGGAGAAAACATAAAATAAAAGAGAGAATAAGTAAATCAGCAAACCAACAATGAAAACAAAACACAAACAAAACTTATAAAGTTTTAAATCGAATTCAGCAAAAACTCTTCAATGTTGCTTTTTGTTTTCTTTTTTACTTTATTTTGAATTTCGCTTTTAAATTTATCAATTTTTTTGTTGTTGTATGTTTTCTTGCATAAGACTAAGAAAAGAAAACTAAACGTTATGATTTTTCAGTTCGCATTGAACATTTGTATGAATTGGATGTTCGTCGTGATACGTGCTTTAATATATTGCTCGTGGATTGTCTCAACATAAAGCAAAAGTTAAAATTAAGAAAAAAAAAATTGAACAAGAGGAATTATATCAACTATTGTGTGGTTTAAAGTTTTTTTGTGCTTTTGATGCTTTTCGTTACAATATTACCGTATTAATTTATATGTGAAATTGTTTTTTATTGTTTTGGTGAAAACAAATCTAAAGTGAGTTCAAATTATTGGAATATAAAATTTAAAAAAAAATATATTGTTGAAACTTTTAAGTGTAAAAAGTTGTTACAAGTTCTATATAGTTGGATTAAAGTGGATTTAAGATAAGCTTCAAACTGGTTCAATTTTTAAAATAATAAATGATTGTCATTAAATACGATAAACATTTATTTAAACTAAGTTAAAAAGTTTAACAATTTTATTATTTATACTGAAAATTTTATTTTTTTTGGAGCTTTAGATAAAAATAACAAAACTTCGTTATATGTATTAAAATTTAAAAAAAAATGATATTTATTATTGGATTACCTAGCAAAATGTTTTTTTCGTCCTTTTTTCGTTCAACGAATATTGACATTTTCTGAAAGCTTATTTGTTAATTTTGGGATACTTCCAAAAATTCAATAACTGGAACGAATTTTTGTTTAATATTTCAAGAGTTTTATATGATTTTATAAGGAGTCGAGCAAAACATGAATTCAAATTTAACTATTTATTATTTTAAGAAATGATCCTTATACGACCGTTGTTGAACTTCTTTTGCTTGTTTGAAAATATGTTTTTTTGTGATGTGTAAGTCTGTATTCTCTGCTTGATTTAAGTCAGGTTTGAGACACCATCTGCTTTGAAACGGTTACATGTTTTATAAGCGGTTTTGTGGTTAAGCAATTTTTCAATTGAAAATTTATACACAGTAATTTCCTTTTGAATGGAATTTTCTCCAGAATTGTCTCCTAAAATAAAGGTGCAACTAAGGACAGCCAATAACTTGAACGTTAGTTCATAAAATTCTAAGCTAGTTTTTATGAGTATTTTACTTTGATTAAGCTCTTTTGTTATTTGCTTCACTCTCGACTCATTCATTATCACGTTTTTAATTATTTTAATTTATTTTTGTTTAAATATCTGACATTGACATTTTCTCCGCAAGCTTAAACAAACAATTTAATGCACGTAAAGATTAAAACGTGATGCCAGTTTTGTTTTCAGCATCTATTGCAAGCTTGGATGGATTTGACAGTTTTTAAAAAGAAGAGTGTGTACTAATAGTGTACTCCTGGTTAGAGTAAAAAGTGTTTTTCAAGCTTTTTTAAACATCTTCAATATCCCAGCATCCCAGCATCCCAGCACACCTCGGTCTGCCATTAAGCCTTAGCCAATAAAACCAAATAAATTGGTAAAATTACATGCTTGATGGTATTTGTGGATGGTACCAAAGCAGTTTTGCATAATGGACTTAACAGTCTTTGACCAAGTTCATAAAAATGTTCTTTAAAAAAAGCTGTAATTGGTGCAATAGACTTAACTTCAAAACATTTTAAACGATGAAAAAATTTATCTTTTGAAATCAAAGTAGTCAAATGTCAAATAAAGATCGTATTATCTCGTCTAGACAAAAAGTTTGGGATAAAAAATGAATGACCAAAAATTAATTTGTTAATGTATTGTAATGAGAGTTATTGTATAGAGATAAAAAATTAACTGTGCTGTGTTTTTTTTTTGAGTAATGCTTTTTGGGATGATGCTTTGCCAATAATAAATTAATTAAATTATTGAGGGAAGCCTGTTTACAAACAAAACTCCCCTTGGAGCATGAAGGCCCATTATAAAATAGGTAAACAGTGATTAATTCTGTGTTGCTTAAACCCAAAGCTCAATTTTCACAAATACCTTACATATGTTCTTAATAATTTGCTACATGACTATATTGAATTCTGATCTGAATCCTGATCTTTCAGGCTAACACAAAAGTGCCATCCTATCGCTTCACGTTGTGTAGTTGAAAGTATAAACTAAGTCTTTGTAAATACATATGTCTATATTGTCAATGTTACACATGGAGGGGACGAAGAAGTTTTTTTTACAATATTTTTCTCTAAGTTTTTGATTTATGGATGTGACAAATCTCGCCCTAACGCCGTCTTTGCTATTGACATACCACTGGCAATAACAATAAAATATCGCCAAGATAATATCTTAGGAGCTGCTTTTTGCTCGAAGAAACCAGCCTTCATATTACTATGTCTACGCTTAAAATATTGAGTAAGAGATTGCGTCACATGATCAAGGAGTGTGCCCCTAGCTGGATTATTAGCAATCCAATTTTAATTTTGTTCCTGGCAATTAAAATAAATTGGCCGTTTTGCCTCTTATCTTATTTTTATTTCCTCCATCTTATCAAGAAATATTAGCCTATTTCATATTTTATTATTAGTTGTGATTGCCCATACAAGGTTGTACAACTGGTCTAATGTCCATTACTGGCGACCAGTAACTCAGAAATATCCGAGTACGGGCAACCATGACTTGGCCATTAACTTAATTTTATTGGATGATAACTTGGACAATAAATGGCAGCCATTTTTAGGCCAAAGAAAAAAAAGCAATGGCCCATACAAGGTTGTACAGTTGACCCAGTAACGAACCAATAATGATGATCAGTATTGCAGTAATGGCAACCGTGACTAAAAATAATATAAATTAAAAAAAATATAAAATAATATCATATGCATAAATTTAAATGAATCGCAAATTTCGAAAAGGGCTCAACTCGTATTTTTTTCAAAGTGGACTTTTTCGCTTTTTGTCTATGTACATGTGTAGACCGATGTTTTAGGAGCGAAAAAGTCTCATATTTGGTTTTTATAGTTGTAAAAAGAGTATGACGTCGAAATGGGGTTTTAACAATCTGTTAAGCAAAATCCATATTCTAAAATAGTAATTTACTTATTATTCGATATTTTTGGTTTAATTGATGTGCATAGTTTTGCCAAATATCAGAATAATACAAATTTTTAGTATTGATACTGTAAGAACCCAGAATCAATTTCAAACGACATTATTATCGGTGAAAGCGTTGTAAAGGGTAGAGCAGCCGTTAAATTAAATTTGAAATTTAAAATTAAAAAGAAACCTATAATAAAATAATAAAAATGTTTTTTTAATAATACACATTCTATCATAATGCCGCTTTATTACTAAGCCCATCTAAGTCATTGGATGAATTTCGAAAAGGACCCATCTCATAAAACTGTAACAGCCGTTTTCCCCCGACACACTTTCATTCAAAGAAACTATTTTAGCATGTACTGATGCAACACAACTATTAGCAGTTAGAGAAAAAATGCTTTCTTGATTCGAACAGTTCAAAAGAAATTCGGTTTTTTGTATCTCCTGTAAAATTTCAAATATCCAAGATAAGCCCTTTTCAAGATTTGCGATTCAAATAAATTAAATACAAAATAATTTAAAATAAAATAAAAATGTATCATGAAAAAAAAAATTACAACTTATTCCAACCTCATCAATATTATCATAGCTTTTTAGCCAAGAAGTGATAACTAAACTTTAGGTGAAAATTTTTCAAATTTATATTTTTAAAGTTAATATTGCTCTAGTGAATTTTAAACAAATGACATAGATCGGCTAATTCTTGGTTGCAGTACTGGCCCAATAACAAAAGCCATTTAATGTTATCAATTAATGGGTCATTGCATGGTCATTTAAAGTAAACTGTACTGGTCATTTTTCATAAACCGTAGATCGGCCGGATCATGGTTCCAGTAATGGGCCACTAAAAATAGCCAAGTAATGTTTACCATTCATGGGCCGGTGCTTGACCATTCAAAGGTATATATACACTATATACTGGCTGTTTTCTGTAAACCATAGATCGGCCGATGAATGGTTCTAGTACTGGCCCAATAACAATAACCAAGTATTGTTAACCATTAATGGGCCAGTGCTTGGCCGTATTTCAAAGCATGGCAAACCCTGCTTGGGTAGGAACGAGGGCTGTCAACAAATGACCTTCACCTGTATTAATTTCATCAATTCATTCAATTTTATAGTCATGTTTCACCTGACGACTTAATTTAATCGATTAGTTTTATATGGGTGATCAACCCATATCCTTTTAACCAATAGCTCTATTAGTTTAGTTGACTATCGGTTAGTTGGCAAACCGGTGTGTTGATGGTTGTTAATGTTTTGCTTAATTTGACCTAGATGGGAGTCGAACCCGGGTGCCCGAGTTCCAAGTCTAGCGTGCTACTTCACTCCACACAACTTTCATGTATTCACTGCACCATATTAATTGCCTATAATTAAAATATAAATAATAGTATTTTACTGTGCTAGTGTTTAATGCTCTATTTTATTTTTCGAGCAAAAGTTTACAACGCGCATTCAAGCGATCATTGAAATTTGCGACAGAAAAAATTCAATACAACGTTTTATCCTTCCGACAGAGTAACATTTATGAATTTAAATTGAATTATTTTAAAATTCGTTTGTAAAAAAATAAAATGGATTGAAGAAAAGAAAATGAATTCTATTTTATTGTTTTGTACCAAACAATTAAATAAATTCCATTGAATTTCAATATCTATTTGATTGTTTGGTTATTGGTATTTTAAAAATGAAATGATGACATACAATGAAAGAAATCAATAAGAATAATGCTAATATGCTAATAAGAAACCAAAAAAAATAATTTCCCAGTTCAATACAGCCAAATAAATTGTTTTATTGAGTTGCGCTGGTTGGCGCAACAGCATAAAATCATAAACTGTTTATTTTATTCTGTTAAGATAGCACACAATTATGGTTGTAAAAATACAAAAATAAACCTTGTGTTATAGTTGTCGGTGGAATAAAAAATATTAAGTTCTATTATTTGCCTAACAAATTTCGTTTATTTTTTCTTTCAGATTGCCAAATGTAAGAAAAAAATCATTAAATAGTTTTTATTTTATTTTTAAAACTCTTAACAAACAGAAAACAAAAGTGAAGTGAAATATATTAATTTAATTCAATTCGTGACAACAATAATCTATTACAAAATATAATTTGAATTAATAAAAATAAACAACGTCACAAAAAATAAAGAAAACAAAAAGTGTTGTTTATAAGATTATAAGATCAAGAAAAATCAAAAAAATCTTTAAGACTGAAATTCTAAGAAGAACCAAAGAAAATTAGAAAGAAAAAAGAAAGAAACAGATAAAACTTTAATTTTGGTTTGGACTTTTTTTTGTGTGTATTGGTCTATCTTATTCGTAAATTCTTGTTCATTTTTCGGTTGAATTAGGTAAGTAATTAATCTTGAATTAAATACGATAAAGAATTGAAGAAATTAAGATTTCTTTAATCACATTTAAGTTTAATCAGTTATTTAATGGAATTTGTGATTTAATGTGGGATATAATTTTTATTGATGAAACGATTTGAATTAGTTGTGAAAATTTTGTTCTTTGTTATCTTAAGAAATATGTTTGGTATGGATCAAAACAAATTTATTGTCTTAGATTTCAAATAAAACTGTTTTATTGTGATTGGAATATGTTGAATTATAATTGGATTTCGTTGAGTGGTAATTGAGAAGAGTTTTAGATGTTCCAAAAAAATCACGTACCTAAAACAAATTAACAAACTCATAATCAATGTGTTAGAACTTTCATTCACATCAATTAATATGAGCATAACATATTATTCTAATTGATTTATGTTCCAATAAACAAATTTTCTTAAAATTATCCAAACTAACCATCAATGTAAGAACATGGCTGAGTTCGACATATTATGTACATGAAAAATTATATAAAGTTTTTTCATTATTATTAAAAAAAATGCTAATTCCAAAAGATTATATGTTTACAGAAAAACAATCAATTCGCATTATTCTCATTAAACGTAGTCACCCGTATTCGAAAAATTCAAAATCAGAAAAAAAAATCAAAGGCAATAATAACAAACAAAAATCTAATTGATTTTTCTGACTTACGGTATGAAAAATGAAAACTTTTTCATAGACTATAATTTCCTGACGTTTTAAGAATTCATATTTATTTTAAGATTTTATACGAAATAAATTATTCAAATTAAAAAAAACAAAACAAATTCCAAAGGGATTATTCCTTTGTCTTTTCTTTTATATAGATTAAAAGCTTATGTATTAAGGGCGTAAAGTAGGTCGTATTTGTTTGAGAGTGAAATTGTTGCTCGAGGCGTTAACTGAGGGCAACAAACACTCGAAAACAAAAAAGATACTTTATGCCCGAATTACATACAAATTTTTTTGTACGAGTAAGATTCTGTATTATTTGCAAAAATTAAAATACATTTATTTACACAAAATAATAAAACATATTTTGAGAAAATTGTTTAATCAAAGTAGTTTTGCTTTTCATATTTGTTTTTCCAACCAATGCAACCAATTTTTTTTTTAAATTTCTGTATTAATTTATTTAAAACATTTTGTTTTTCAGTTGCATTTGATCTGTCGTATTGATAAGTAGACATAATGTTTACTAAAATATGTTTTGAGAAAATCGTTAAATTCAACCAATATTTTGTTAATTTTTTTTCTAAATTTCTTTAGCAACCACTTTACTTAATTTTAATTGTATATAAAATTACAAACAAACAAAAAAATGCTTAGATTAAACAATTTTCTTTTTTTTTGTTCTTTTGAGTTCGTTTGATGTTGTCAAAAGTATTCACGCTTTAGGGCGTAAAATAGTAATTTTGGGCATTGATATTTCAATTTAAGGCATTGTTATTTCAATAAGGAAAAAAGGCATGCTTTACGCACAATTTTTGAATCGTAAAAGTGCATTTTACGGTTTACTCTTACAAAAAATTATTTGTAAAGAAGATGAGTTGAAATGATGTTACTTAATTCTAATTACTTATACATCTAGATATATAACCCCATAACATAACCATTACCTTTTAATATAGTTTATTGACACAACTGTCGACTGAACAACGAATAAGATTATGTTCAACAAATCGATCGAGACCAAAAATTTGTATAATTATCTAATCGAAAGTAATAAGTGGGACTGATTAAATTAAACGGTGACATTTTCACAACATACATAATTAAATTATTCGAATGAATTGCATGGTAATTAAAAAATTTCGTATTTTTTTGATTTTGAAATTACTGTTTGAGCCAAATTTGATTATGGATATAAATAAAAAGAATTATTCAATTATTCAACGAAACTCTTGTCATATTAACTACGAAAATAATTTTTTCTACTACAAATCAGATTTTGCCACTTTTGATAAAGTTGTTGCCAATTAAATGTTAATCATATGAATGTTTACTTATTATGATAAAATCACCTATACATCTGTAGCATAATAAATTTATTACGCACTAGTGGGTAATCGAATAATAAACAGTACAATATTGTCATAACATCGGTTATCATGAAGATGTTTTCACTCACATTTCACTAAATACAAAACTTGCACATAACAAATAAAAATGTGTTTACACGAGTAGTATATAAAGTTCAATTGCATCGATTGCATCTTTTATCCCCTAGGGAATAAAACATAACAAACCATGACAACAAAGATCGTTTTCAAGGAAACAGAAGTTTTTAACGATAAATTTCAACAAATTTGTATAACAACTACTGAGATGAACATTTAAAATTATACTTTTCGTTCTATTTAAATGATTAGCTTTTGATATCATAATTATATTGTGGCAAAAAATAGTATATATGCACCTAAGGAGAGAGCCATGTCATCTGATATGTAACCCTCCCTACACTCCTCGGGAGAGAAACATCCACTTTTCTCCTTTAGCGTATAATCTACTATTATTTATTCAATCGGTGACAAGCAATGTGCAAATCAAATATTTTAGTTGAAGTATCAGCAACTTTTGTTGAAGTTGAAAAACATAATCAGAATTTGTTGTTAAATCAAAATTGAATTTTCGATAATATATACTTTTAATAAGAAAAACAAAAAATCAGTTCTTCTAATATTAACAAAATATATTTGATATAGTAAAATAAGTTTTTTACAAATTATTTAAAAAAATAAGAACAATTAATAGATAAATTCGTGTTTTACAACAAAAAAGATTTATATATTTTGAATAAAATATTGTCTGAATCATTTAATTTATTTGTAAAATCAATAAATGTGTGATTTTGTTAACACCTAGTTTCATTCCGTTTGAAATTACCCGAAAAGGATCTTATAATTGATATATTTTGAAAAATCAGAAATAGTAGATAATGATGAAAAGACGTAGAACTAAGGTTTTTAGACGTATGTAGAATTTGAAAATCAAGGCGCATTAAGTCCTAAATAGATTACGTCCGTGTGTCATATATTATTTTTTGTTTTCCCTAAGCAAAATTTGCAAATGTCCAAAATTTCCACTCCAAAAAAAATTTCAATCTGAATCAATATAAAAAATTTGCATAAATTTTGAAATAAAAATACGTTGAACAAGGAACTTTTGATACAAATTATTTGTTACTTTTTCAAACAAGTATAACTATGACAACAAAAAATAACAAATATTTTGATTGGATTATGAAATTCTTTTTATAGCTCATATAAATTTAAATTTTTTTACTTTTTTGGACGTAACTATGACAACAAAACACAAAGTTAAAAAGTGAAACTTTGCGACCGTAAATTACAGTCACAAAGTACCACTAATATGTAGACGAAAAAAATAGTACATTATGATGCAAGGGCGTAAAGCTAAGGTTTTTGGACGTATGTGGAGTTTGCGAATCGAGGCGCTAGCAGAGATTTGTATCCACATTAAGTCCAAAATGACTTAAGTCCGGGCATCATATACTATTTTTTAGTCGCCGCAAGCAAAATGTTTAAAAAAAATTGTTTCATTTACATTGTCGCAGCCTTCAATGAACGGCAGTGGACTGTAATTCTGTTTTATTAATTGATGATCGATGATGATATTGTTAACTGCGGCATCAGTGTAATAGTAAATAAAAATTCATTGTGACTGTAATCTTGAAAAAATTGCCATATAATTGACTGAATAAAACTTCTTGCCGTATAACAATTGGCGTATAATAGTTGAATATGACTTCAGAAATTCTTGACGTATATTGGTACATAGATGGCAGAATATGAATTTTGAGATGTACCAGAAGCTCTTGACATATAATACTTGGTACATAAATGATTGAAATATGATTTATGAGATGTACCACAAAATTTTGACCTATAATACTTGGTACATAAAATGGCTGAATATGACTTATGAGATGTACCACAGTAGTGTTATAAATTTAAATTTTTTTACTTTTTTGGACGTAACTATGACAACAAAACACAAAGTTAAAAAGTGAAACTTTGCGACCGTAAATTACAGTCACAAAGTACCACTAATATGTAGACGAAAAAAATAGTACATTATGATGCAAGGGCGTAAAGCTAAGGTTTTTGGACGTATGTGGAGTTTGCGAATCGAGGCGCTAGCAGAGATTTGTATCCACATTAAGTCCAAAATGACTTAAGTCCGGGCATCATATACTATTTTTTAGTCGCCGCAAGCAAAATGTTTAAAAAAAATTGTTTCATTTACATTGTCGCAGCCTTCAATGAACGGCAGTGGACTGTAATTCTGTTTTATTAATTGATGATCGATGATGATATTGTTAACTGCGGCATCAGTGTAATAGTAAATAAAAATTCATTGTGACTGTAATCTTGAAAAAATTGCCATATAATTGACTGAATAAAACTTCTTGCCGTATAACAATTGGCGTATAATAGTTGAATATGACTTCAGAAATTCTTGACGTATATTGGTACATAGATGGCAGAATATGAATTTTGAGATGTACCAGAAGCTCTTGACATATAATACTTGGTACATAAATGATTGAAATATGATTTATGAGATGTACCACAAAATTTTGACCTATAATACTTGGTACATAAAATGGCTGAATATGACTTATGAGATGTACCACAGTAGTGTTATACCACTTTCGTAAATTTTCAGGTAATTATCCCACTATCGTAAATTTTCAAGTTTAAATCAATTTTTTTTTGTTTGATAAGCTACAACAACAATTGCATTGAGAGACTGAGTTAAAAAATATCCCACTTTCGTAAATTTTCAAGAAAAACTAGAGAAAGTGATTTAAATCTTTTTTGTTGTTGCATCTTATAAGAAAAAATTCATTATCGATCCCACTATCTTTCATGAGTTGAGTTGACTGAATCAACTGAGAAAAACAACAACAATTGCATTCAATGTGAATTGAATTTTGTTTCATAACTTTTTTCTCGATATTATATTACAAAAATATGGGACTTTCTCACATGATGTGTTAAAGGTAACAAAAATTGTTTTTGTTGTAGTATTTTGTATTTTGTTTCGTAATTGCGTGCGGCTTTTTTTTTGCGTTAAACGATTAAGTAAGATTTCGATTTTTTTTTTCATTGGGGCACATGTGTTGTTCTTGTTTTTTTTGTTGTTATATAAGATTTTGTGTGTTAAGCGAGCAGAAGAATCAAAAATATGGGACTTTCTCACATGATGCGTTAATTGATTGGTAAAAAACAGAATGGGTTGAAAACAAAATATGAAAAAGCATGTAAGATTTTAATTTTCTCGACAAAAAAAAAAATTGAAGATGTTCATGATATATTTTTTTTGTAGATAACAAAAATTGTTTTGTTGTAGTATTTTGTATTTTGTTTCGTAATTGCGTGCGGCTTTGTTTTGCGTTAAATGATTAAGTATGATTTCGATTTTTTTTTCATTGGGGCACATGTGTTGTTCTAGTTTTTTTTGGTTGCTATATAAGATTTTGTGTGTAAAGCGAGCAGAAGAATTAGAACAAATTGTGTTGGGAAAAAATTATGATGTTTTGGAAACCTTAAAACTTTTTATTTGGAATTTTAGACGGATGCCTGAAATAAGTTGTTAATTGAAAAAACTAAAAATTATAAACAGATGTTCGAAATGTGAAAAACTTGCTATAATTTTGGAAAAAACTTATTTAAATAAAAAATTAAATCTTTTTTTTTATTTTTTTGTTATAGTTTTGTAAAAACTTTAAACAAAATTTTTATTTTATTAATTAATTTTTTTAAAATTTGTTTAAATACATTAATTTTTATTAAAACAGCTGACCATCCATCTCGAATTGAGTTTCGTCTTCAACCAATAACGCCATTGGTTTCACACGAAACTCATATAATGGTGCGTTCATTTTGAATCGGGGAAGACCACGTTTGTATTAAAGTTCTTGCCACATATTCATGGTATAAAGAAACTGGTTTGGTGCAATGGTGAAACTAATTCGGTCGATCTAAAAGATTTCGATTTTGAAGTCCCCGAAAATTTTGATAATCTAGAAAAACACATTAATCATCTTGGATGATTTAATGACTGAGGCGTATAATAAAAACGTTTGTGAATTATTTACCAAGGGTTCACATCATCGAAATATATCTGTTATATTAATTACCCAAAATGTGTTCCAAAGAAAATTTTACTGAGACATTTCGTTAAACTGCAAATACCTTGTTATGTTTAATAACCCCCTAGATAAATCTCAAATCTACCGCTTGCTAGACAAATTTATCCAGAAAATATCAACGAGTTTTGTAAGAGTATAAAAGAAGGCAGCTTCAAACGGGGTTTTGAAGCCAGCTGACCAAGGAAAAAGAAAATGAACACTGTAATCTATCTAAGCTAATTGTTCTTGCAAAATATTGAAAAGGTTTTGAAAATTAAGTACAATAGATTAATTTAGATTGAACATTATTTGAACATTATTTGATTAATTGTCTGAAAAATTTTAGATTTAATTGTTTGGCATAGACACTGATACATCTGAATAGCGCGGTCTGTCGGTCAAGTTATTTCTGATGTTATGCAATAATGCAACAAGAAAAATATGACAGAAAATTAATAATATAAAAGGTAATTAGCTTCTGATGTTGTTATTGTGTTTATCATATGTATTGGTTAGTTTTTTGTTTTGTTAATTTTTTAGTTTTCGTTTTCACATAGTTGTGAAATATAAATTTGCTGTCGCATTTGATGAGCTCTTAAGGAATTAGTAAATGTTATTCGTAGTTTAGTAAATTGTTTTCAATGTTTTTTTTTGTGTCGTTTTTCGTCGTTGTGTTGACACATTTTTTTGTTGAATCCAAACTTTTTTTCTTAAGAATAAATATGAATTGTGTTGGACGACATGTGACGATTAACTTTTTAGATTGATTATCTTTCTTAGTCGGATTGCTTCCTTAAGTTAAAACAAGAAGCAAGTGATTGACCGTCAAATGTTTCCACTCAAATTGAAAAAGAAAACTTCATTAGGGAGTTTTGAGCATGAAGGGATTCATTTCTTTTTAATGCGCTTTGGGGTAAATTGGGACACAGAAATGATAAGAATCAGACGGGCCAAAACAAATTATTTTTTTAATGACGATTAAAACAGTCAGTAAGGTATAAGATTTACAGTTAGTTATCTTTAAGTGTACGCGCTTTCCCTTTCTAACAAATGGATAGTTGATATAGACAGTAAACAAGAACGAACCATATTTAAGAGACTTTTTCAAAGGGTTTGATAAATAAAAAGCCATCATTTTTTGCTAACATTATATATTTTTCAAATTTATTATTTCTTTTATTTTATTTTATAGTTAATTATTAAAGTTTTTTCTATTATGATTATTAAAAATAACTGGGCCTAAGTTTTTTTCATTCGCTGCACCATTCGTCTTGTGTGGTGTGATTTTTGAATGAATCAAATACTTCTTTCCAAACCACCCGATCAGGGCAATTAAGAAGATGAATCTGTAAAAAGAAGAAAAAATGTTAAATCAAAATATTTATTAATTTGAGTATTAAGTTAACAAATTACCTCATAGTCTTCTTTTGGAATTACGTGGTAAATATTATATTTACACAAAATAACTTGTATTCCTGACGGCTGCTTGTCTTTACAAGTTTTAATGTGACGGAAGAACTTTCTGTAGGTTATTTGATGATTCACATTGTATGGACATATATATTTTTTTACTCCTACCAAACTAGACATCTAAATATAAAAAATAAAACAATTAACGAAATAAAATTAAAATTTCAATTTTAACTTACCATGTATATTGTTTTTTACTAATGTAAATTATTTCAGCCTTGTATCGTTCTTAAATACTAGATTTATCATACGTATCCCACATTTATCATACGAATTCCTTAATGTATATGTGCTTTCCCTTTCTAACAAAATGAATAGTTGATCTAGACAGTAAACCAGAACTAAACTATGTAGTTGCTAGATGATATGGAATTTACAAATGAAAAGCCAATATCTGAACCATTTTTTCTGAGAAACTTCAAACCATACCTTTCAATTGAAAAATTTTGCTACATTAACAATATCTATAGAAGAATTATACAACATTTGACTGTGATTATTTTAAAATTTATGTCAAAAATGCTGCTTGAGTAGGCTTATGTAGATAATTTTGCAACTATAGATGTTTACTTGGTTAAAATCAGCTCCACATATAATTTAAAATCAAAAATAACCCCAAAAATACTATAATAAATCCTATAAATACTATAATTACTCAGAAAACTATTTTTAAAACATATTATCGAGTATTTTGCTTCTATTGGTTTTTGTTGCTTCATTAACATTTTGATAGAAGACTCCTGATAGATGACTCATTTTCTTATCATTTTAAGTTGAAATATTTTAAACGAGAAAAAAATGCAGTTTTTTTGCAAGAAATATTGAAAAAATAGAGCTCAAACATTTCGTATCTTACTTTAGTTTTCATAAGCCCATTGTAAATGTTATTGATTTGGGTGTTATTGATGTTATTGATTTCTCCACTCGAAAATGATAATTAAAAGATGCGATCAATTGTGCAGTGTAAGCAATGTTAATAAAATTTGTCTTAAAGAATATGAACAGTATGAGCCCGCTAATAATTAATGACTTTTAAAAGAATGTAATATGTTCTTATTTCCACATTACGAAATTTCACTTCTTCCGAGCGGTGGGTCTCCCCGCACAACTTTTCTGAGAAACTTCAAACCATACCTTTAAATTGAAAAATTTTGCTACATTGACAATATCTATTGATGAATTATACAATATTTGCCCGTTATAATTTTAAAATTTATGTCAAAAATGCTACTTGGGTAGGCTTATGTAGATAATTTTGCAACTATAGATGGTTATTTGGTTAAAATCATCACCACAAATAATTTAAAATCAAAAATCTTCGTCCATTGGTTGTTCTTCAGAATGGGGTTCAATTCTACTACAATACAACAAGAGAAACTTGATTTGCCATCATTTCTTGGCAGGATTAGAAAACTCAATTCAATTAAAGCGGTTTTTTGCGAATATATTTTTTGGCCGCGATTTAAATGATTCTAACCGTCTGTTAAAATCTTTGTAGACGTTTAGACTGTGATACGCATTGCGACAAGGTGGCAAAATGGTTTGGCCTTAGCTGAAAGTGCTGGCTTGACTGGAATGTTTTCTGAAGTATCTGATTTTTTTTTTTTTCGTAAGTTTTTTTTGTTTTATTTTTTTTTTTGTTTTTTTTTTTGTTAATTTTTTTTTTTCATTTTTTTTTTCTTCGTTTTTTTTTTCGTCGTTTTTTTTTTTTTGTTAATTTTTTTTTCATTTTTTTTTTCCTCGTTTTTTTTGTGTTGTTTTTTGTTTTGTTTTTTATTTTCATTTTTATTTTTTTTTATTTTTTATTGTTTTTTTGTGACAAAATGATAGCTTGTGACAAAACTTTGACAAAATGGCTTGGCCATTGGCTGAACAATCTGCTGAATTCAGAAGAGTCTGAATATCATAACGATAATGAAGAAGGCAATCCAGAAGGAAATTATGGCTATTCCTGTGTTGGCGACATGACTGGTATTTTGATTTTGGTAAAAAAAGATATTTGGTAGAACGTGTTATAGTCAGAATGAAGAATCCGAGGACGAAGTTGATTTAGAAGAGTCTGAATATCATAACGATAATGAAGAAGGCAATCTAGAAGGAAATTATGGCAACGAAGAGGACCAACTATATTTTGCAACTTCGAGTGAAGAAAGCGATGACGATTTGTTGTTCACACCGTTTACAGCAAAACACACATCTCCAAGATCTTCGTCGATTCATTCAAATTCACGTTTCGCCCATTTGCAGCTGCAAATTTACAGACTGGAACAGCAGCTGCTGCGGCAACAACAACAGCACCAACGGTGACGACAGCCGATCTGATTAGGACAAATAAAAACTCTAACACGAAATTATTATTATTATTAAAGCATTTAAAATTTTTTATTTTTATTTGAATCAAGTCGTTTTTAAATATTTTTCCCAATCACATCTTTTATTCTGCACTCAATTTTATGTTTTAGCTCTTTTAAACATTTTGGTGCAATATTCCAGTAAATATTTGAATTGTCTTCTAAACACTGGTTGAAAATTTTAAGCATGATTTGGTCCTCCATATTGGACGGCTGCTGTTGATTAGGCAAATAGGTGAATATGCCCTTTTCAGTTTCTCCAGTGTAGAATTCGGTAATTTTTCGTGTTGGATCTACTATCTTATTATTAAATTCATTCCAAAAGTGTACGCCGATATTTATAACAGTATTGTTTTTATTGTATTGAAGGTGTCCAACAACTAATTTAGATTCTAAGTTATATTTTTTTAATGTTGTCCACAGGATTAAGTTAGCTGGAAGACAAACACCATATTTACGTGCACTAATAAATTCTTGCGAAATTATTTCGGAGATTAAATTTATCAACACCAGATTTCGTTTTAAATTATTATTCGAAATCATAGCAATCATATTCGTGGACGTACAAATAACAAATGATATAGATGGTTGAGAGTAACACCAATTTATCAAGTTTTCAAAAAGCTTAAATAACATTAAAGCAATAAATCAATTAAGAAAAGAAGAATACAATCTTCAAAATTTGTTTTAGTTTGGCCAAATTTCACAAATTGTTTGAGGAAATCACGATTTCGAAATTTTTTTCTTGCTTGTTTGCGTAATTCGTTTATCGCTTCTTGGCCCTCCATTTTGATTAAAGTTATTGGTTGTTCTAATAGCTTCCACACGACGCTGGTTATTTATAAATGTTCAATGCTGTTGATCAAATAGTAAGTGTTGATAAATTCATTTGATTTTAGTTTATTAAGTTCTTTTCAACTGAGTTCTTCACAGTACAATATGGAGAGGTTAGTTAACGAAAAAGTTAAGAAGTAAGAAATGCGTAAACCAGATTTATTGCTATTTTATGTTTATTTTTTAAACGACAATAAATCATGTTTTATTGTAATTGGCTGCAATACAGAAATTTTTCAAACCTCAACTATTGTTGATCAATGATAAAGATTTTATTTGCCTTGCTTGGCGTGACTGGTATCTATTTTTCAACCAAATTGGATAAGTTCAACAATATTTTGAGGAAGATGACATCGAAAAATTCAAATAGAGAAGAATGGAGAAGAATGGGGCAGATTGCAAGAGTTAGCACCTTTGATTCGCTCAATATTTAGCTGGTAAAGGCTAACTTACAAGGATGTAAGAGCCTATTACAATTTATATATGCAAAAATGTGTTCGGAAAAGTTTCTTATTAGTTGATTGCACACTTTTACTTACATTGAACATGTTTGATCATGTTTACAATCTGAAAGAGTTTATTTTTGGGTCGTTCACCTTTTTTTTAGTCTTTTGGCTAAAGTATTTTTTAAAGGAAAAATTCGCGATCAGATCGTTGTAATCAGTCATGTTTGTTTTTAATCCATTTTCAAATTGTTTCATTGGTTTTCCACTACACTGGTTTACCGTTTGATGAAAAATCTGGTGAAAGACCATACGAAAGCTGAAAAACTGTACAAGAGCAGTGAAAATCTTCAATTTTACCCGAGTTTTAATTTATTTTTTTTTTTAGTTTTTAATTTTTATTTCCCTTGAATCTTACAAGTAAATGATCTTATTTCAAATAAGTTAGTGGTTTACATTTAAAAGCATATAAATAATTTATTCTACAACATAAATTAAATGGATATGTGCGTTCTAATTTTCAAAATGCATCATGAACCTAGTTTTAAAAATAATTTCACGGTGATTTTGTGTTAAAATTGTTGAGATTATTGATTCAATATTTTTTATACACCTTTGAAACCTATTTCTATCACTTGCTTGTTCTTCATAACGCCCCATTCGAGCAGCTCTGTAGGCGAAATTCCATACATACATAACATGCACTTCTAACTTATTAGAAAAGCGTACGGTTTTTATTTCTGTCATTTCAGTAGTTTTTTCTTTAAAAAACTTATAAATGATAAGCAGTTTTACAGCACACTTGAAACTGTTATATGAATATCGTACACCTTGAAAAAAATAAAGAATGACAATCTCCTCTCGAAGCTGCAAAATATAGTTGGTCCTCTTCGTTGCCATAATTTCCTTCTAGATTGCCTTCTTCATTATCGTTATGATATTCAGACTCTTCTAAATCAACTTCGTCCTCGGATTCTTCATTCTGACTATAACACGTTCTACCAAATATCTTTTTTTACCAAAATCAAAATACCAGTCATGTCGCCAACACAGGAATAGCCATAATTTCCTTCTGGATTGCCTTCTTCATTATCGTTATGATATTCAGACTCTTCTGAATTCAGCAGATTGTTCAGCCAATGGCCAAGCCATTTTGTCAAAGTTTTGTCACAAGCTATCATTTTGTCACAAAAAAACAATAAAAAATAAAAAAAAATAAAAATGAAAATAAAAAACAAAACAAAAAACAACACAAAAAAAACGAGGAAAAAAAAAATGAAAAAAAAATTAACAAAAAAAAAAAAACGACGAAAAAAAAACGAAGAAAAAAAAAATGAAAAAAAAAAATTAACAAAAAAAAAAACAAAAAAAAAAATAAAACAAAAAAACTTACAAAAAAAAAAAAAATCAGATACTTCAGATACTTCAGAAAAAATTCCAGTCAAGCCAGCACTTTCAGCTAAGGCCAAACCATTTTGCCACCTTGTCGCAATGCGTATCACAGTCTAAACGTCTACAAAGATTTTAACAGACGTTTAGAATCATTTAAATCGCGGCCAAAAAATATATTCGCAAAAAACCGCTTTAATTGAATTGAGTTTTCTAATCCTGCCAAGAAATGATGGCAAATCAAGTTTCTCTTGCTGTATTGTAGTAGAATTGAACCCCATTCTGAAGAACAACCAATGGACGAAGATTTTTGATTTTAAATTATTTGTGGTGATGATTTTAACCAAATAAACATCTATAGTTGCAAAATTATCTACATAAGCCTACCCAAGTAGCATTTTTGACATAAATTTTAAAATTATAACGGGCAAATATTGTATAATTCATCAATAGATATTGTCAATGTAGCAAAATTTTTCAATTTAAAGGTATGGTTTGAAGTTTCTCAGAAAAGTTGTGCGGGGAGACCCACCGCTCGGAAGAAGTGAAATTTCGTAATGTGGAAATAAAAACATATTACATTCTGTATACTGTCTTGTAGTCTTTTTAATATTGGAGAATCAAAGCCAAAAACTACCAAGCTCTAGACCAATACAGATATTACATTCTTTTAAAAGTCATTAATTATTAGCGGGCTCATACTGTTCATATTCTTTAAGACAAACTTTATTAACATTGCTTACACTGCACAATTGATCGCATCTTTTAATTTTCATTTTCGAGTGGAGAAATCAATAACATCAATAACACCCAAATCAATAACATTTACAATGGGCTTATGAAAACTAAAGTAAGATACGAAATGTTTGAGCTCTATTTTTTCAATATTTCTTGCAAAAAAACTGCATTTTTTTCTCGTTTAAAATATTTCAACTTAAAATGATAAGAAAATGAGTCATCTATCAGGAGTCTTCTATCAAAATGTTAATGAAGCAACAAAAACCAATAGAAGCAAAATACTCGATAATATGTTTTAAAAATAGTTTTCTGAGTAATTATAGTATTTATAGGATTTATTATAGTATTTTTGGGGTTATTTTTGATTTTAAATTATATGTGGAGCTGATTTTAACCAAGTAAACATCTATAGTTGCAAAATTATCTACATAAGCCTACTCAAGCAGCATTTTTGACATAAATTTTAAAATAATCACAGTCAAATGTTGTATAATTCTTCTATAGATGTTGTTAATGTAGCAAAATTTTTCAATTGAAAGGTATGGTTTGAAGTTTCTCAGAAAAAATGGTTCAGATATTGGCTTTTCATTTGTAAATTCCATATCATCTAGCAACTACATAGTTTAGTTCTGGTTTACTGTCTAGATCAACTATTCATTTTGTTAGAAAGGGAAAGCACATATACATTAAGGAATTCGTATGATAAATGTGGGATACGTATGATAAATCTAGTATTTAAGAACGATACAAGGCTGAAATAATTTACATTAGTAAAAAACAATATACATGGTAAGTTAAAATTGAAATTTTAATTTTATTTCGTTAATTGTTTTATTTTTTATATTTAGATGTCTAGTTTGGTAGGAGTAAAAAAATATATATGTCCATACAATGTGAATCATCAAATAACCTACAGAAAGTTCTTCCGTCACATTAAAACTTGTAAAGACAAGCAGCCGTCAGGAATACAAGTTATTTTGTGTAAATATAATATTTACCACGTAATTCCAAAAGAAGACTATGAGGTAATTTGTTAACTTAATACTCAAATTAATAAATATTTTGATTTAACATTTTTTCTTCTTTTTACAGATTCATCTTCTTAATTGCCCTGATCGGGTGGTTTGGAAAGAAGTATTTGATTCATTCAAAAATCACACCACACAAGACGAATGGTGCAGCGAATGAAAAAAACTTAGGCAAAGTTATTTTTAATAATCATAATAGAAAAAACTTTAATAATTAACTATAAAATAAAATAAAAGAAATAATAAATTTGAAAAATATATAATGTTAGCAAAAAATGATGGCTTTTTATTTATCAAACCCTTTGAAAAAGTCTCTTAAATATGGTTCGTTCTTGTTTACTGTCTATATCAACTATCCATTTTTTAGAAAGGGAAAGCGCGTACACTTAAAGATAACTAACTGTAAATCTTATACCTTACTGACTGTTTTAATCGTCATTAAAAAAATAATTTGTTTTGGCCCGTCTGATTCTTATCATTTCTGTGTCCCAATTTACCCCAAAGCGCATTAAAAAGAAATGAATCCCTTCATGCTCAAAACTCCCTAATGAAGTTTTCTTTTTCAATTTGAGTGGAAACATTTGACGGTCAATCACTTGCTTCTTGTTTTAACTTAAGGAAGCAATCCGACTAAGAAAGATAATCAATCTAAAAAGTTAATCGTCACATGTCGTCCAACACAATTCATATTTATTCTTAAGAAAAAAAGTTTGGATTCAACAAAAAAATGTGTCAACACAACGACGAAAAACGACAAAAAAAAAACATTGAAAACAATTTACTAAACTACGAATAACATTTACTAATTCCTTAAGAGCTCATCAAATGCGACAGCAAATTTATATTTCACAACTATGTGAAAACGAAAACTAAAAAATTAACAAAACAAAAAACTAACCAATACATATGATAAACACAATAACAACATCAGAAGCTAATTACCTTTTATATTATTAATTTTCTGTCATATTTTTCTTGTTGCATTATTGCATAACATCAGAAATAACTTGACCGACAGACCGCGCTATTCAGATGTATCAGTGTCTATGCCAAACAATTAAATCTAAAATTTTTCAGACAATTAATCAAATAATGTTCAAATAATGTTCAATCTAAATTAATCTATTGTACTTAATTTTCAAAACCTTTTCAATATTTTGCAAGAACAATTAGCTTAGATAGATTACAGTGTTCATTTTCTTTTTCCTTGGTCAGCTGGCTTCAAAACCCCGTTTGAAGCTGCCTTCTTTTATACTCTTACAAAACTCGTTGATATTTTCTGGATAAATTTGTCTAGCAAGCGGTAGATTTGAGATTCATCTAGGGGGTTATTAAACATAACAAGGTATTTGCAGTTTAACGAAATGTCTCAGTAAAATTTTCTTTGGAACACATTTTGGGTAATTAATATAACAGATATATTTCGATGATGTGAACCCTTGGTAAATAATTCACAAACGTTTTTATTATACGCCTCAGTCATTAAATCATCCAAGATGATTAATGTGTTTTTCTAGATTATCAAAATTTTCGGGGACTTCAAAATCGAAATCTTTTAGATCGACCGAATTAGTTTCACCATTGCACCAAACCAGTTTCTTTATACCATGAATATGTGGCAAGAACTTTAATACAAACGTGGTCTTCCCCGATCCAAAATGAACGCACCATTATATGAGTTTCGTGTGAAACCAATGGCGTTATTGGTTGAAGACGAAACTCAATTCGAGATGGATGGTCAGCTGTTTTAATAAAAATTAATGTATTTAAACAAATTTTAAAAAAATTAATTAATAAAATAAAAATTTGTTTAAAGTTTTTACAAAACTATAACAAAAAAATAAAAAAAAAGATTTAATTTTTTATTTAAATAAGTTTTTTCCAAAATTATAGCAAGTTTTTCACATTTCGAACATCTGTTTATAATTTTTAGTTTTTTCAATTAACAACTTATTTCAGGCATCCGTCTAAAATTCCAAATAAAAAGTTTTAAGGTTTCCAAAAACATCATAATTTTTTCCCAACACAATTTGTCATGAACATCTTCAATTTTTTTTTTTTGTCGAGAAAATTAAAATCTTACATGCTTTTTCATATTTTGTTTTCAACCCATTCTGTTTTTTATCAATCAATTAACGCATCATGTGAGAAAGTCCCATATTTTTGATTCTTCTGCTCGCTTAACACACAAAATCTTATATAACAACAAAAAAAACAAGAACAACACATGTGCCCCAATGCAAAAAAAATCGAAATCATACTTAATCGTTTAACGCAAAAAAAAAGCCGCACGCGATTACGAAACAAAATACAAAATACTACAACAAAAACAATTTTTGTTACCTACAAAAAAAATATATCATGAACATCTTCAATTTTTTTTTGTCGAGAAAATTAAAATCTTACATAACAAAACAACAAAGTGTCATAATATCGAGACAAGGTCAAGATCAACCAAAGATCAACCAAAAAAAAAAAATTGATTTAAACTCAAAGCAAATGTTTTGTTTTTTCATTCATGTAACATACTCGTATATTTTTTTCTTATTAAACCTCCCACATCAATTAACACATCATGTGAGAAAGTCCCATATTTTTGTAATATAATATCGTTGCAAAAAAAGAATTAAAAAACACAAAACACATATTTGACTGAAGCAACTGATACAACTGAAAAATTGAATGCAATTGTTGCTGTTTTTCTCAGTTGATTCAGTCAACTCAACTCATGAAAGATAGTGGTATCGAAATGAATTTTTTCTTATAAGAAACAACAACAATTTCAATGCAATTGTTGTTGTAGCTTATCAACAAAAAAAAATGATTTAAACTTGAAAATTTACGATAGTGGGATAATTACCTGAAAATTTACGATAGTGGGTTTTGTTTTGTTTTTTCATTCATGTAACATACTCGTATATTTTTTTCTTATTAGACCACAAAAAGTTATGAAACAAAATTCAATTCACATGCTTTTTCATATTTGGAAGATAGCGGGGACCAAAAATGAATTTTTTCTAATAAAATACAACAACAAAACAAAAAGATTTAAATCACTTTCTCTTTTTTCTTTCTTTCAAGCTCATTCTCTCAATGCAATTTAAATTAATTTCAATGCAATTGTTGCTGTAGCTTATCAACAAAAAAATTGATTTAAACTTGAAAATTTACGATAGTGGGATAATTACCTGAAAATTTACGAAAGTGGTATAACACTACTTACCACAAATTCTTGACATATAATACTTGGTACATAAATGGCTAAATATGACTTATGAGATGTACCACAAATTCTTGACATATAATACTTGGTAGCATATAAATAGTTGAATATAATGTTGACATGTATATGCGACGCAACAAACCATCAGCTTAGCATAGCATGGCATATTGACAATGGCATGATGGCTGAAGATTAGTCTCTAGTTGGTTGAACTTGATTCGGGAAATACAGCCGTGACGTGCACAAAATTATCAGTGTAAATATTCACGGGCACCGAACATCAGCGTAGCACTCCAAGGAAATATAATCAGTGCTTGGATGATTATAATTGACATATATCTCGACGTGCAAAACAGCATCAGCCTAACATCGCAATTAAAAATATCAACAATGACTGGATGCTTGTAAAATAAACGAATAAAAAAAACAGAATTAATGTTTGACAGTGTAAAATGATTAATGACGTCTGCAGATAAATCCAACACCACGTTGCGAAAATTACGTCACGTCCGCTGAACTAAGCACTGCGTGGCAAAATTAAGAATCGGCTATCAACATTGCCATAAGTAAATCCATTATCCACATCACAATATTGCTTAATTTATTTCGCACATGATTTAATGATTACAAGAAAATTTTGTAGCGTATTTTTAGTGAAATTAAAGCAATATTGTTCATACCGTCTTTTTGGATGTTGTTCAAGTTTGATATAAAGGACTTATCTATAAATTAAATCGATTCAATTTAAAGAAAATTATTATCTACAACAATATTTTTTTAACATAATATAGCAGCTACTGACCAAAGGTACAGCAGAGCTGATGTTCTATAAAACAGTATGCTGGGACCAGTATTATACTTAGTTTGTTCAGGTGATTTACCTGTTACCACTTATTAATGCAAAGATTCAAAAGGGGCCGATTACACATTAAGGTATCTCACCAGAATTCTTAAACTGCTTCCAGAGACTTACAAAACAATTTGAATAAAATTAATTACTGTTTTTAAAAATGGTAAATGATAGAGAACGCAAATAAATAAACACACGTTACTAATTGTAAATCAAATTTATTGTTATATTATTTCGCAATTGAGTTTTTATTATAGATAAATTAACTAATTTGACTATATTTAATTTATGTGCTCGATCCGATTTCGATTATAACATCATCCTCAGGAGCTTACAAAAACCTTACAAAAAGCAAAAAAGTTTTTTGTAAGCTCCTGAGGATGATGTTGTAATCGAAATCGAATCGAGCATATAAATTAAATATAGACATATTAGTTAATTTATCAATAATAAAAACCCAATTGCGAAATACTACATCAAGGAATTTTATTTACAATTATTCATCATATTTCGCCAAGTACCAGCGGTAAAATCCATCGAATTTATAACACACGTTACATTAATTTTCGACAAACGTACCTCTTCAGAGAAATAAAACGAAGCTACTTCGCTTCAGCAAACACATGCCATGTAGTTGGGTCTTCATTTGGATGAAGAATATGCACCGATTTTTTGAAAAATATGCACCGACTGATGTTTTGAGAGAGTTTAGCTTTGTACCTCGATTGTATTTGGAACAAACATGCCATGATTCCAAGGAATTCCAAGCAAATTATTTGTTTATTGAAGTTGTAGCAAATAACAAATATTTTATGATGATGATTTTAATGGTGTACAGGGGTGTCTCATAAATTTTAAATGTAATTTGTTTAGTATTTTATTATAAATTTAATAAATATGCGATGAAATATATTCAAAAATTGAAATTAGACAAATTAAACGAGCAAAATTCTTATTTGTAAAGAAGGAAAGGATTATACTATTTACCCAAATCGGTTTACTTTTAAAAAGCCTCGATCCCCGTACTATCCCGAAACCCAAATTGCCCCAAATATCCCAATTCAAGTACCGTCACTATTGTCTCTAAAAACTAAGAAAATTTAACCGAAAAATAAAGATAAGCACACAGTTAACCAGATATTAATTTACATATATAAATGTATATCCACCAAGTTATCTTGCAAAGTTTCAATAAATATATAATTTTATATTATCCAGACACAAACTATAAAGTGTGATACAGTATAATTTGATACAATATAAAATAAATTTAATAACATCCGAAGGAATTCTTTTATAAGCCCAGCAAATTGCCAACAATTTCCCTCAGCTCATTATCACAATACTATATAAACACTCCATTTACCAACTGTAATTTTCTCTAAGGCAATTTTCCTATCCTGTATGTTTTTCTACAACTTACATTTTCCTTTATTAACACAAACAAAAATTACAACAGGAAAATGTTTGTTACTTTTTGCCTATAAAAGAATCTTGTAAGAATATTGTTTTGCCTTTCGTTATCATTTTAGTTATATTGTTTCGTTTATAATAATTTTTTTTTCTTCGTAAATATAAATATTTGTTTCCATCTTTTATTATTTAATAACATTTCATAAATAGATCATTTTAATATTATTAAATTAGATAATAAAAGAAATAAAAATTATCTTCATATACATAAATCAACCAATTGATGATGATGGTGAATATAATAAAATTGTAAGCAAAACTACTTTAATATAAAATAAAAATGATATAAAAACAAAAAGATTCTTAATGTATCTTAGCTTAGTGAAAGATAATGGATATGATATGAAGAGATTATATTATCATAAATGATTATTTCTTTCTTTGTTAGTTAGTGTGTGAAATTGATTTCATTTATTTTTAGGTAGATTTCATATAAAAATCTACCTATTGGTATGTGCTTCATCTCGGAATTTCGGAAAAATTTTGGTGCCAAACGACTATATATGATAAGCGGAGACGGAAAATCAAAATGAAAAAAAAATTTATATATATATATATATATATATATATATATATATATATATATATATATATATATATATATATATATATATATATATATATATATATATATATATATATATATATATATATATATATATATATATATATATATATATATATATATATATATATATATATAACGATATGAGATATAACGGAATTTGGCGGCACTCTCACGGTCGCATTTTTCGACCTACACCAAAATAATTTTTTGTGTGTGTTTCGGCAAATAATGTCTTGGACAAGTTCGTGAACTGGCCATATCCGGGTACCAGTTAAGCGGCTAGAGCCTAAAATGTCGAATAATCTAGGGCACTATAACTTCCGTTTGAATCATAATATTTTAATAAAATTTATAAATATTGAATATTTGAACATATTTCTATCATTTTTATCCAGATGACTACTTTGGCGTTTCAGGTTCCTCAAAAATCAGCTGTTTTAAAAATTTACTAAACTTTGCTGCCCTTGATCTAGCTGAAATGGCCAAGCTCATATTTGAAAACTTTTTTTCACGTACTTAAAATATAAATCTTTCCAAAATTTTCAAAAATAATAGTTTAAGTCTAACGGTTGAGACCCTACGGCTGTTGAAATGAAAACAAACGCAAAAGGCAATGCTTTCATCATGTTTCAGTTTATGTTATTTAAATTCATCTTAGCTTTTAAACATACTTTTCACTTATAGCCTCAAAAAATTTCAGCTTTCTACCCCAAAAGGTTCCATTTTTATAAGCATTATAATGCAACCCTTACAAGAAAAATATCAACCCATTTAATACCATAGAAAAATTATCAAAATCTCTTTTGTTTTTATTTTTTTTACTAAGTAACCGTTTGAAAAAAGATTAAATAAGAACAAAAAAAACACAACAACAAAAGATGATTTTGAAATAAAATTGTTTGATAATGTTATAAATTATGTGTGATGGTATAATTGTAGTTGTGACGTAGTTCATTTGATCTTTGGTGGATTTAATATGTTATTAAAAGTAGTTTAAACCAACTTAAATAAAACTGTTCCGAAATTGTATTGATGGAGTTAGTTCGGATAATGTATTTAATTTGGTTCGATAATTTTTTTGAACTATTCTGTTTCTACTTATATTTTTTATTTAAACTAATCTGACTTATCTAATTTTATTTGGACACAAAACCGTCTGACCCCGAAATCTACCTATTTCTAGCGGATATACCTGCCGCTGGGATTTTTTATATTTGTTTTTATTTCTTGAATCGTGAAATGTTTCAGAAGAATAAATAATTTTTTACTATGTAGTTAAATGAATATAAATTTCAGATAAAATTTAATATTTATGAATTTTAACTTATTTTGAAGTAATGTCCGAAAAAGTAATACAATAAATTCGGAGGACCATTAATGTCGTAGGTTTTGGAAATACATTAAAACTCGTTTATAAAGTACGGTCAAGGGACCAAAAAAAAAGTTTAAATAATTAATAATCTTTTATAAAATCATAAAATTTATAAAATCATAAAATCATAAAATTTTGGGTTCTATGGGCGGTGGGTAGTGGGCGTGCCCAATTTTTATGAAACTTTATTTTATTCTTAATTGAGGTAATAAAAGGCTCTGTGCCAAATTTCAAAAACTTTGGGCATAAAAATAAATTTTGGGTTCTATGGGCGGTGGGTAGTGGGCGTGGCCAATTTGATGAAACTTTATATTTTTCTTAATTGAGCTAACCAAAGGCTCAGAGCCAAATTTCAACATTCTACGAGCACTCCTTATATTTTTTGCCAAACATTATATGAACACTGTGCGACGTAAGCGTATGTTATACACCATGGTACGTTATATCCATGAAAATTAAAAAAGCATAAGCAAATTTACCTGTTATTCTCATTATATCATTGTATTTCATATTAATTTATTTACTACATGTTAATTGATATAAAAGCGATCACAAAAAATAGGAACATATATAGTGTATTCTTTTCGACTGTACCGAACAAATTTCAGTACAATTCCAACACCGAATTATTTTTTTTTGTATTGAAATTCATTCTAAAAGAATACAAAATTCGATAATTCAGTGTTGGAACTTGTTCGGTATAGCCGAAAAGAATACACTAATAGTTTAAAAACAATTCATTATCATAAAAT
Source organism: Diogma glabrata (assembly GCA_963693315.1). Classification (NCBI taxonomy): domain Eukaryota; kingdom Metazoa; phylum Arthropoda; class Insecta; order Diptera; family Cylindrotomidae; genus Diogma; species Diogma glabrata. The sequence continues at coordinate 27,960,762 of OY856187.1, read as the reverse complement.
AGTTATGTTAAAGCTAATCAAACCGACGCTACATAAACATATGTACGTTAATATTTTCGAATGAGAGTGTCTGAATATGGGCCTACTCAGATTAAGCTGCGATGAACATTTTTTTTACTGAAAAATAATCAGTAATTTTCTGTTGTTTAAGGCAAAGCTGAATAATATTTTCCACTTTAATTACAATTTGGTCGTCAATTTGCATTTGATTAAATCCGGGTTGCAAACCTGATCAGCAAGCGTGTAGCGTACGGATTTAACCCCACAGTTGTGTAGTTTATTCAAAACCGACCGATACATTTCGGTATTCATCGATTGCTTTTCTTCTGTGTCTGTCTTGGATCAAGCGGCTCGCTATATAAATGTGTAGAAAGCGTCTGTTCTCCATGTTAGGGGCGGCTTGCAGCGGGCGTCTGTCTTGGATCAAGCGGCTCGCTATACAAACGTGTCAAAAGGTTGTTTCTGATGACCTTAAGATGCAGAACGAACCCATTCACGAAAATTTGGGTTGGGCGAAGGGCTAACACCCCATTTCCGTAAAAAAATTATTGTCATGAATTCTGTACACAGGCCTCGGAATATCTCGGATTCAATATTGGAACGACCTCGGAAACTGTACCCAGACTACGATTTAAAAATGGGAACCTGGAACGTGCTAAGCCTCAGAAGACCAGGAGATCTCCTAAAACTAACACAACAAGTCGAGAGCTACACACTGGATATAGTGGCATTACAAGAACTAAGATGGCCAGGTAGTGGAATCCATGAAACAGCGAAAGGATACACTCTTTATTATTGCGGTCATCAAAACGAAGGAGAATTTGGAGTTGGCTTTCTTATACACCATCGCGTGAATCAGTATGTTATCGACTTCTGCCCAATTAATATGCGGTTATGCACACTGAGAATCCGCACGCAAAAATTCAATGTAACGATCGTCAATGTGCATGCACCTACTGAAGATAAAGCAGATGATATTAAAGACCTGTTCTTCCTAGAACTCGAAGAAGTCATCAATAACATCCCGCGGCACGATATAAAAATCGTGGTAGGTGACTTTAATGCTCAAATTGGTAGGATTGCAGAACTTAAAACACATATCGGCCCTAACAGCTTGCATCATACCAGCAACAATAACGGTTTTCGCGCAGCCGAGCTGGCTATGATGTATGATCTAGTAATTTCCAGCACTTTCTTCCCTCACAAGAGAATTCACAAAGCAACGTGGAAATCAAATGACGGAAGAACAGAAAATCAAATCGATCACGTCATGATCTCTAAGAGACACTCTACAAGTGTAACTGACGTTCGATCATACAGAGGTGCTGATATGGACACCGATCATATGCTTGTCATCTTTAAGTAAAAGTGCAAATTATCATCTACATTTAATAGGCAAGCAAAAAAGACCGTGCGCTGGAATGTCGAAGCATTTAAACATCTGGAAACGCTGAATAGATATCAGGAAATAATAACACAAAACATAGAAGAGCATGACATCTCTTCTGAGATGCCATTAAACATACAAGAAGAATGGCAAACGCTTCAATCAACCATTATAGCCGCAACACAAACTACAATCGGAAAATGGTTGACGACGAATGGTTTGACGACGAATTCCGCCAATCTGTTGAAAATAAACAAAAACTGCGAGGAAAAATGGTTAACAAGGAACACCCGAAGCTCCCAAGCTGATTATCTATGCGCCAGAAAAGCCTTAGCAAAACTTCTACGTAAAACGAAACGCGAACACATGAAGAGCTGCATCGAAAACATCGACCAACATGCGGCCAACGGAAATTCAAAAGAGTGCTTTGCCAATGCACGGAATCTGACAAAAGATTTCCACCCAAGATCTACAGCCATCAAAAATGGAAACAACGAGCTTACAACAAGTGAACGTGATGCGCTGGCAGTGTGGCGATCCCACTTTCAAGATCTACTGAATAGAACGAATGAAGTTCATCCTATTCGAGCGATTGCTCCATCAAATGAGGAAATTTTTGTCCAGCAATAGAACCAGTGAACCCAACCCAGCAATAGAAGAAGTGGAAGCTGCCATTAAAAAACTGAAAAATGGCAAATCACCAGGTTTCGATGGTATTCCCGCAGAACTTTTAAAAAATGGAGGAGCAGCTCTGGTCTCACGTATGTATGATCTGATTCTTGCAATCTGGGACCAAGAAGAACTACCTGCTGAATGGAAAACAGCTCTCATTGTTCCGCTACATAAGAAAGGTGACCGTCTAAAGTGTGCGAATTATAGTGGCATCGCACTGTTGAACACTGCAAACAAAATACTAGCTAATTCGTACTTGCTCGACTCATCCCGTTCGCCGAATCTATCATCGGTGACTATCAGTGTGGTTTTCGTCCCAACCGTTCAACCACAGATCAATGTTTTACCTTAAGGATGATTCTAGAAAAATGTTGGGAGTACAACATCAGCATTCACCAGCTCTACGTTGATTTCAAGCAAGCATATGATAGTATCATCCGCGACAACCTCTGGTCCGCACTCATATGCCTTGGTATCTCAGAGAAACTTGTTTCTCTGTGCAAACTCACAACATCGGGATCAAATTGTAGAATAGTAATCGAAGGGTCAGTTTCTGATCCTTTCGATGTAACATCAGGTGTTCGACAAGGTGATGCACTCGCGCCCGTACTGTTTAATTTGGCGCTGGAGTACGCGATAAGAAAAAGCCGAATTGAGACACAAAACTGCATATATAACAAATCTAGTCAAGTTCTTGGCTATGCAGATGATATTGTGCATCTCGGACGTAGAACAAGCGATATTAAGGATAGTCTCTCTCAGCTTGAAAGAAATGCTAAACGACTTGGATTATGCATCAACACCGGCAAAATCAAAGTGTTAACAACATCCAAGAACATACCTCCCGGAAATCTGGATACTGGCGACTATGAAGTGGAACGCGTGGAAAACTTCAAATACCTCGGGTCTGTAATAACATCGTCAAATGACATGCAGGCAGATATCAAAGCCCGTGTCTCTGCCGCATACAGAGTTTTCTACGCATACTCAAAACTTCTGCGATCAAAACATCTTTCGCGGTCGTGTAAACTCACACTTTACAAAGCATTAAGCCGACCTGTGCCTACCTTTGGAAGTCAAAGCTGGACACTGACTTCCTCCGATTGTAGAATTTTATCAACTTTCGAGAGAAAGGTCATACGAATAATTTATGGTCCATGTAAAGTTGCTGAAAATCAGTATAGAATCCGAATGAATCATGAAATCAGACAGCTTCTTGGAGGCTGCGATGTAATCGGATTCATTAAATCCA